>BTHS01000014.1:5870480-6312980 GCA_036184385.1 Tokudaia muenninki
GTGTGTGTGTGTGTGTGTGTGTGTGCATGTGCTGGGAGAGATACCTAGCTGCATGACTCCAACATGGAGGCAAGATCTAACCTTCACTCTAGAAGGTCATGAGGCAGAGAGCCTGCCCTGCCACACTCATCCTGGGAACTAGGGAACCATCCTCTCTGGGGTCAGGACCTTCTTCCTGGGGACTGACTCTGGAGAAAGTACAGAGATGCAATGGAGAGTCATCCAAATGGTCCTGCTGCAGGAACAAGATCCAGTGTTCACAGCCATTGCCAGCACAAGGAAGGGTAAAGTCTCTGCAGGCGAGGCCTCTGCTGTTCCCGCCAGGTCATTCCCAGGACAAGATTTCATCTCTGATTCTAAGTACCACCTCTTCTCACTTTCTCCACCTGATGTCCGGGTTCTGTGTGAAGAATTTGCATCAGCAAACCTTCTTTGTCCTCATTCGGGTGTCTACAGTCAGCTCCTATGCCTATCGATGAGAACATTCTAGAATTCATCTTTTAGCACATGTCAGAGGTGGCATTTAGAAGAAGAGCTTTGGAACATGCAGCCTTCTGGTGCACAAGAGTGGCCAGGTGAATCAGATGCTACTGAGATTCCTGCGCCCTGACTGCTGTGTTGTAGACACATTAACACAACTCACTGCTAGATAGAGCTAATGTAGACACAGACATCGCCGCGGAAAGGCTTTCATCCTGAACCTTACCTCCAGATCATTTAATAACTGGTTAATTTATAATAATCCACCTCACTTCCTCCAGTTTAGCCAGGGTCCTTTCCCCAGCCCACCCCTATAATCACTTAGTACTTTCTCTGTCGTCAGAAACAATCCACTCTTTGTGGTGAAACAATCACCTTGTGTCTATTATGTCATTCACACAAAGCTTAAAGAAATGGTTTCTCGAAATATACATTCAACCAGAGGACAAGTTACAAACATGAATTTTAAAAAGCTGAGATTCAAAAGAAAATATGCCTGATAAATTTTTGTTGAGAGCAAAACCCAAGTCCAACGGATCCCTTTTTAAAAAAGGAAATGAGAATCTACCAGTGTTAATGGCGAGAATTGTTTCAAATGTTACTAGAGGTGGTGTATCTTTGTTCTCATCTTCTGATTGGTGAGAACACACACACACACACACACACACACACACAGTTTTACCTAAATACAACAGGTGATGGCAAAAGAGTAAACACTTTCTCCTACTGAGCTTGGCATATGGACCTCTGTTTAAAACAAGCAATCGCCAACTGTGAGAAGTCCCATAGTGTCAACTTACCATACAGGGCCACGGTTTTCCTTGTTAAAAGGAATGATCCTGTTTCCACGGTAACTGAGGAAAACTTTAATTTATGAGCAACGCGCTGTCATGAATAGACATTAGTAACTTAACTCATCCTCCCTATAAAAAAACTATAAGACAGCCAGGCAGACACACCTTTTATCCCAGCACTCAGGAGGCAGAGGTAGGCAGATCTCTGAGTCTGAGGGCAGCCTGGTCTACAGAGTGAGTTCCAGGATAACCAAGGCTACATAAAAGAGAAACCCTGTCTCAAAAAAAAAACCCAAAAAGAAATGAGAAAAAAAATAAAATATGGAGTTTGGAACTTATTTGGAGAGAGGATACTTTGAGATGTTAATTAATATGCCTCGTTCCTCTCCTTTTCGATCCTCTCTTTGGGCACAGATACTGAGGGTCAAAATAACATGGAGAACAGGCAGCTGATTCTCAGGTGTGGAGCTCAAAGGCAAGGGCTCATGCATAAAGCAGCAGGAATCAGGAAGCAGATGTGGAAGTCTGACTTGGAGTGAGATCCCTTTCCACCACACACTAGGGGTGGATACACCTAAGGCCACAGAGGAAGACTTGACAATAGGAGGAGCTTCACAAAGGACAGCAAGAGCTACCCTCATCATGCAGAGACAAAAGGTAACCAGACAGCATGTGAGCCCTTCTGACTTCAGCTGAGGATCGTTGAGAAGGAACAAATCTCAGCTGGGCTTTTCCCTGAGTTTGTGTGGAAGGAACAAGAGCCCTTTTCTCTATCAGGAACAATGGATACTCAGAGCCAGAAAGAACACTTCTGTTGTCAAAATGATGCTCCGCCACACACATCTATCTGATCTTGACCGCATGAACCTCACCCTCACTGTTGTTAAGTGCCAGGTTTGAGAGCAGGGCATCAGAACTGGCCTGTCAATCCCAGGGCCCTCTTCCCTACTGTTTCCAAACCATTTAAACCAAAACTGTAGTTTTGGCGAGGCTGTTGAGAAGACTCAGAGGTTAAGAGCACTTGCTGCTATCTAGAGGACCCAGGTTCAGTTCCTAGCACCTGTATGATTGCTCAAAATCATCCATAACTCCTGTTGCAGGAACTCTAGTGCCCTCTTCTGGCCTCCACAGGCTTCTGCATGCATGTGGTGCATATAAACTCAAACAGAATACACATATACATAAAATAAATATGAGATGGACATGGTGGTACAAGCCTTTAATCCAAGCAAACCAAGATACAGTGGCAGGTGGGGTGTATCTTTGTGAGTTTGAGGCCAGCCTGGTCTACAAAGTGAGTTCCAGGACAGTCAGAGCTACATACTCCTCTCTCTCTCTCTCTCTCTCTCTCTCTCTCTCTCTCTCTCTCTCTCTCTCTCTCACACACACACACACACACACACACACACACACACACATGCAAGGACAACAAATATTAGACTTAAGAAACTGAAAGTTTTCCTTACTTATCTTACCTGGAAAAAGCTAAACAGTAAAGAAATACAAAAACAAAAACAAAAAACAAAAACTACGCATTGATAGCATGAGTAAATAAAAAAATGGGAAGCCTGCCACAGCCTGACACTTACGAGGTGTTAGATGCTCGTTCGTGAATATGTGCACTGTCCATCAGTAGGCTCTTTGAGGTTGCAGTAATAGAAATGTGATCAGACAAGGAGCAGAGATGGAAATAGATGGATCTGGTAGTCCTGGGAAAGCTACCTCCCAGGAAAGGCAGAGGCAGAGAGCTTCCAGGGTGACAGGGGTCCTAGGCATGCAACCTCACTTCTTCCTTCCTTCTGTGGAGGTCCATAGGCCCCAAGCACCATAGCCATGTCTCACCACAACCTGGAGAGGCTGGCTGTAAACGGAGCCCCAGGTACAAACGACTTAGGGAAGGCCTGCTTGTACAGGCTTGCTTGAGATATCCACTCATGACCACCAAGTGTGGCCAGAGGGTAGATAGTACAATATGGTGGTGATGCTCTTGATCACTGTGTTCTTGCTACGTACAAAAAAAAAAGTGTGTGTGTGTGGGGGGGGGTCAAGGCAGACTAAGTTGCTGTGTATACGATCCCCAAAGCAAAGGATTAATGAGAGGACCGGGAAAGGGTAAAAGTAGACCACAAAAAGGCATGTGGCTATAAAGATAATTCTTTATATGCATTGTAATCTGACATTCTGGTCATCATGGGTAGGTAAGAAAATGTCCATGGCTCTTGTATCTCTTGCCTCTATACAAATGTTGCAATGCTACCTGGGAAACAGCAAGACTCCAGACTCCAAACTGCCTTAGTGGTATACTCTACCAGGGGAAACCTTTGCTCTGCCTTCCTCGGATGTCTGAATACACAGGGTTTATCTCTGCACCCGTGAAGCCCACCTGCCAACTCTCACGCTCCTCAGAGTGACGTCGCACTGAGGGAGAGAGATGGCTAGTGAGGGACAGAGGGGCCCACAGATGCAGGGACGCTGGTCAGGAGGCAAGATGAGTGTCCTGTGGCTTTAGCATAGGAGACAAAGGTCCTAGCACAGGTGTTGTAAGCTTTCCTCTGGCCCTGGAACTCTCAAGCCTTCTTAGAACCTCAAAGCCCAGTCCATGATGGATGCAAAGATGATGGAAGTGGAGACAGAAGTAACAAGAACATGTCCTTGTGGGTAACACTGCGGACATCTGTATAGCAAATGGAGATTCGCTCTCTCTCTCTCTCTCTCTCCCCCCCCCCCAATTCTTGCCCTGTTCCTTCCTTATAAAACAAGTTAACCTACACAGGTGGGAAGATGAATAAATTAAAAGGCACCACAGTGTTAAGAGATAAAGAAATGAGAGACAACCCTTTTGATCTTCGGTGCGGTGAAATCTGCTAACAGCCCAGCCTCCACTCACAGAGGCTGGTATTTCATGATCACCCCTGAGCGATGGATACCATAACACTGGTAAGAGGAAAAATACTTTGAGGCTTTTACATAAAACCTCCATGACTTTAACACCATGCGATGAAGTATGAGAAGTGTGGGTCCCACGGTGATTAACCAGATTTTATAGGCAATGTTTCAAACAAGCACCGGGCTGTGTGTCTTCAGCTATTGTTGTGATGATTTCATTAGGTTCTCTGATAAATAATGCAGGCTCTAATGATGCATTTCCTCTTTAAAAAAAAAAAAACAACCCACAATGGAAACTCCATTTCATAAAGCAAAGAAGAACTATGGCTTCTGTTTAATTTTTATTACTTTTAAATTAATCCATAAGGCCTTAAGAAGTGGATACCGACTTGAAAGGGGAGGATAAAAGGGAGGGAAAAGGTTTACCTGTTTAAAAGGTGAACTCATGCCCTGGTGAGTGGAAAATGGATCTAGGTCAATAGCCAGCATGGAAGCCCCACCTTCCTCCACTAAGCTCTTTCCAGATCACAAAAGGAAAGCGGTCCTGCCAAATTAAAACTCTCCATAACGATAAACCCTGATTTAATGCAGTCATTATTTTTCCATTAAATCTGAATATCATCTAATGCATGGATGTTATTTTAGACCTACTACACTAATGCAAACCCAGCATTCCTTATAAATCAGACCTAAATGCTCAGTCAGTTGTCATTACTGCTATTGACAATCACAGGACCTCATCCCCAAGGGCACCGCCTCCTCAACCCCAGACACAGGAGGAAGGAACAGAGATGCATTTAATCTCCAGTGGAGAGATGCTTGCTAGAGTGCATGCACTGAGTTGGTAACGCCCTGGGGCTCTCTGCCTAATTTGGTCCAACATGTAACCCTTGCTTCTCCGGGCCACATGAGGCTGGGAACAGTTCGAGGTTGCATTAAAAACACCAGGGAAAAAGAAATTGCTTTAAGGGTTTAAAGCAGAGGAAAGTTGATGGTGGAGATTGGGCCCATTGGGAAAGATGTCTATGAAAGAGCTGAGAGACTGAACAGGAGACGGTACAAACCAAAGAGTAGTAACCATGGGCAGTTCTGTAACCATGGGCAGTTCTGTGACCATAGGCAGCTCTGCTCCTTGACTGGAGACACACAGAGAAGAGCAAGTGACATCAGGAACCATGGGCAAGTGATGTTGGGAGAATATGGTAAACACATCAGGCATTCATAGACTCAGACAAGACTTGAGCAATGGTGATAGCGCTGTTGAGCCAGGCAGTGGTGGTGTATGACTTTAACCCCAGCGCTTGGGAGGCAGAGACAGGCAGATCTCTGAGTTCAAGGCCAGCCTGGCCTACAGAGTGAGTTACAGGGCAACCAGGGCTACACAGAGAGACCCTGTCTCAAACAAATGCTATTTAAGTCACAAAGCAGAAACCTTATGTGCCACCTATTGGCCAAATGCATGAGAAGACTCTGATATGAGAGTCTCAGAAATGTAGAGACACTTGTCCCTGAGACAAGAGCCACTCAGAAGAAGGAAGGGTGTGACCACGGATAGCCATGTTCCTATTCGATTGTCTGCCTGGGCTGGGCAGCTCCAAACTTTGCTTCAAGTGCTACCACACACGTTCTGCTAAGAACCACCCAGGTTGATAAGAACTTGCTCAATCACTGTTAATTTTCCGAACCCTAAATAGTCTGTGGGGTGTGGAGTATCACAGGTGTTCCCCAGGGGTTTAGTCTAACCTCTGGGGAGAAACCGTCTGTTCTAGGAGGGCTTTGTCCTGGGCCAGGTTCTGAAGTTAGAACCCAGAGATGTCTCTTCCAAGTATCCTTTACCACTGTTGTCTGACTTGGGGATAGGCACACACGCTACAGAAAAGGCTGGTGAGAGCACAGCATCAACCTGATTGTAAGATTGAGCCCAAGAGGGTTCGACCTGTCTTAAGCAGGATTTTGCCCTGCAAACTTAAGAACTAAAAGCCATAGGAAAAGTTACGTGTGATCGCGGGAACTGACAGCAGAGATTTATTTGGCTACCAACCAGAGGTCTACAGTCAGCTGAAGAAGAAAGAGAAATAACCACAGAAACCCAACTGCAGCCCAAACCTTGAAAGCAAGTCATCCCACCCGCCACAGAACTTGGAACCAACAGACTCCTTTAGGGTTTTAAATGGCTCAAGTTTTCTATTGCTAGCTGGGAGAGTCCTAAGTGATACAGGGTAGTTGGTTCTCCAAAGTATCAGCGTGTGCCAGATTTATTTATTTATTTTACTTATTTACTACTATTGCTTTCTTGTAAAGTTATTAAGAATTCTTTATCATGTCTCCCAGGAGCTAAAATAGGGATCATCTTAACTCTCATTGGATGGCAATATATTTCTCATCCTTAACGTATATCCACCTTAAATATATTTCCAGTGCAATACAGACACCCCCACCATTGTCCTCCACTTCAAGGTGACTTTCTTTTTTTAAAAGATTTATTTATTATACATGAGTACACTGTAGCTGTCTTCAGACACAAGAGGGCATCAGACCCCATTACAGATGGTTGTGAGCTACCATGTGGTTGCTGGGATTTGAACTCAGGATCTCTGGAAGAGCAGTCGGTACTCTTAACCACTGAGAGGTCTCTCCAGCCCTCAGGGTAACGTTCTTAACTTCCAATGTCTGCAGAGAAGTCACACCTAAGCTCCTGTCATCTGGCTGATGTAAAATATCTGCATCCTGCCTTTTATTATCTTTGTTCAAATGTGATCTGAGACCCTAGGCACTCACTCCAAGGGGCAGGCAAACCCAGTATAAGCCAGCTTCCATGATGCCTCCCCTCTCTGGTCTTACTTCAGGTGACATTGGTAGTCAAAGCTAGCTTGCCTGTCACCTTCTCCTCTTGGATGATAGGTCTCCATACGTGAACTTTAAGGTGCTCCTTGAAGTCAAACACATGGTCTATCATATTGGGAGGTGTAGGAGGTACTCAGTACAGGCTGCCCAATGACCGATTAAATCTGTGCACTTTTAACTTTACTATCCTAACAATGTGCTAGGAGGCTTTGGGTCCCTTTTAACCTTTGCTTCGAACAATTCAAGATATTTCATAAACTTACTTTTCTGGTACTGACAGGGTGTAGAGACGGCATGAGGAAATCCACTACTTTGAATTCTAATCTAAGAAATCAGTAATGTAAGAATAGATGTGTTTTGCCTTGTATTCTGATAGGGTTAGAAGCCACAGCTCCTGTCTAGTGCAATGGGTTGCCCAGTTCCTTCCATTTGTAGGTTGTGAGGTTGGCAGCCTAGGGGTTAGAGGTTATATGTATGGCAGATTGGACTGGGTGGGTTAAGTGGCATGGGGCGGGGGGGCAAAAAGTTGAGGTGGGTGGGAGGAGCCCCAGGAGAGCAGTAGTGGGTAAATCTGATTAAAATATATTGTAGACATATGTGAAATTCTTAAAGCGTTAATAAAAACTAAAACATTTAAAAAAAAGAGCACTCTCGTTACTCACAGTCCTGTCCATGCATAATTTAGGATTCAGTTGTCAAGTTCCACAAAAAAGCATGGCAAGACGAAGAAAGCTTTCAGCGTATATGATCTGTAGAACAATCTATAATGTTTTGGGGAAATGACATTGTACAATATTAAGTCCTAAAAGGCATAAAAAATAAATTTGACCTTTGACTCAATGGTTTATCTCTGGTAAAGATGTCTGCCCTTCTCCTCAGAAGTACTCCATACATTGTGACTCCTTATGTGGTATGTGTTGATGCTATATCTTGAAAGTTTTTTGTTTATCATTATTATTATTATTATTATTATTATTATTATTATTATTATTACTTTTATTTTCTTACAGTCCAGTCATTGCCCCCTTCCCAGTTCACCCTCCCACAGTTCTTCATCCTGTTGTTCCTCCTCCCTGTCTCCAAGAGGATGGCCCAACCCCCTCTATCCCCCATCCCCCACCCCCAACTCCCCACTAGGCCTCTTCACTCCCTGGGGCCTCAAGTCTCTCAAGAGTTAGACACATCTTCTCTCTGGGTATATCACTCACACCAAAGAGCAGTCCGTGCTATTCAGTCTCACTGATATAGCACATGAGGCCTAGAAATATGCCTACAGCTTTCTTTGGGTTCCCTAGGTGCAGTCCTACAAATTGGAACTTCTTATAATGCATTCTGTATATAATCTACGGAGTGGGGGCTATTTATCTGAGCAAGAAAGCTTACCAGCTGTTACGCTGTGGAGGAATATCACACACACACACACACACACACACACACACACACATAGCAATCACTAACTGCCTGTGTCCCTCACCCTCATCCACCCACCACAGCATTGTTAACGGACCCAGACTTGTGAAGGTCTCATCCGCTGCAGCTGAGAGTTCGAGTGTGCAACCTCCGCCTCATCTCCAGAAAACGGCATTGCATAGCAGACTTTCCCATCCTTCTGCTCCAAACGGTTTTTTTCTCATGAGACTTGGAAAGAAGGGTAGGAATGTCCTGCTTGTGGGTAAGCATTTGCCAGGCACCTAACTACCTGTTCGCTAACGGGACTCCCACTGTATACAGTGCTCCCCTGACCAAGGCTGCAGAAGCAGTCCATGGGTATAAATGTTAGGCTACTGAGCTGACTCCGCTGGTGACACCAGCTGCTTGCTGCACAAACCTGGGGACCTGAGTTCAAATCCTGGGGGACACGTTAAGGAGGGGAGAAAGAACCGACTCCACAAAGTTGACCTCTCACTTCCGCACGTGCATCGTTGCGTGCGTACTCATGCATGGCACACACAACACACACGCGCACGATAATAACACATAGAATTTAAAATTATTTAGGATGCAGTCTGATACCATACGTAGTTTATAAAACTACAATCGTAAATCTTGCCCTAGGAACTATGAGCTTTCTAGTCTAGCAGAAGGGTTAGCCCATCACACTGGGGCTGACTGCATTAATTCACTGGCTGGTTAACTTAGAAAAGGTTAAGCACTGGGTGGGGGCGGGGAAAGGGCCTACAGAGCATCAGCCATCCCTGCCAATCATCGTTGGTGCTCAGTGGATCAGCTCCTCCCCTGAGTGGGGGAGGGGAAGGGGCCGCAAAAGGAGGAAAGACCCTGTCACATTAGAACCAGCACGCTAGGTCACCAAAGTCTTTCCTTTAAGGATACTTCTGACTACGGTATACGTCACCTCTGTTAGACACTGTTGAAATCCACATGGCTGTAGAGGATTGTTACAGGCAATACCTGACTAGCCATCCCAAGAGAGAGGCCTCCTTCCCTAAAGTTCTACAGAAGTAGCCCTGAGGGATCACCGGGGTAGGTGATAGGTCCCAAGAGGGGACCAGGCTTTATACATTCAGAAGGATGCCTTACGTTCTCTAGGGAACCATTTTACTCACATTCATGAGAGCCCTGGGGAACAGAGCCTCTGACGCCTGCTGTGGTGATTCGTTCACTTACATTTCTTTCTTTCTTTTTTTCTATTTCTTCTTCTTTTTTTTTTTCCAAGACAGAGTTTCTCTGTGTAGCCCTGGCTGTCCTGGAACTCACTCTGTAGACCAGGCTGGCCTCGAACTCAGAAATCCGCCTGCCTCTGCCTCCTGAGTGCTGGGATTAAAGGTGTGCGCCACCAGTGCCTGGCTACATTTCTTTTTTAAAAACAAATTTGGTTTTTCTTTCTCCATCTCACTTCCGACACTAGCTCCTAGGAATCACTCTCAACAAGGCCTATCCAGATTCTGACTTAGAGGGACCCAGGCTGTCAGTCCTCTGCGAAAACCCCTGTCTACAGAGGCTAACACCATATCCAAGGGGTGAGCACGGGGTTGAGCAGAGGCCGGGAGAAAAGGTTGGTAATAGAACAGTCACCCGACAGAACTGTGTCAAGGATGGAGCCTTGTCGGAGATCACCTGAGCCAAGTCCACGGGAGGGATGGGGGCAGCGGCAGAGCCCTGGCTGCAGATGGAGAGGAAGGTGAAGGTTCCGCTCAGGCTCTATGAGCAGTGCTTAGCAATGCAACCGCTGACACAGGACCACTCTGTGACCTCAGGCCTCTCAAAGCCCGGCAGCAGCGGAAGTCCATAGTGCTTAGGCAGCTGAAGAGAAAGGGTGACGGGGGCGGGGGCGTGGGGAGGTGGGGGGGAGGGCATTCGCTGAGGCTGCTGGGAAAGAGCAGAGTGGGCAAGTCAGTGACCAGAAGTCAGTTAGGGAGAGGGTTGAAGACCGGGAAGGGTCGGCGGGGTTGAGGGCCAGGCCAGCCACTTCCAGACCTCCGGGGTGCTGCAATGAGAAGTTGACTAAGCAACTAGGGTTTCCCAGACTAGAGTGAAATTGAGCTCTTTAAGAAAAGAGCCTTCATTTAACCTGTTCTTTAGCCATCGGGAGCTCTACTACCCTACAAAAGTTGCTTTTTGGGGGGTATGACCTAGAGAGTGAAACATACGTTTGTCCACAAGTGCTCACATCCACAAAAGCAGTTCAGTCTTCTCCTCTTGCTCGGACCACATGTCAGTAGAAGCTGGGGACAGGAAGGGGAAGGGTGCCCTCTTGTCATTGCTTGTAGGACCTACCAGTAGACCCCTGACTCCTTGATGGGTGCTTGAACGTCCCGTTGAGCACCTGGACCCTAGACCCAGACCCATGGTTGTTTTCACTGCCTCTGTGGAGAACTGACATTGTCAAAGCATGCGGTGGTTGGATTAAAGGGACAGCCGTTCCTTATTTATTTCCCACTCAATTAGAAGTAGGCAAATATCACAGTCATAGCAATGTCTACAGATGCTCTGACATATGTGATTTGTCCTAATAAACGCAACGTAAATGAACAATATCTTATTTCACAAAAGTGCGTTTCCAAGAGGCAGGGCAAAGGGTTCAGTTGATAAGGGGCTTGCGGTGTAAGTACAAGGACCTGAGCTTGAATCCGCGGTGCCCACAAACCTGAATGTACCTGTAATTCCAGCCCTGGGAGGTAGAGACCTGAGGATCCCAAGAGCTTGCAGACCAGTTAAGCTCACCAAGCAGCATGCTCTGGGTTCTCTGAGAAACACTGTCTCAGTTAAAGAAGGTGAGAGAGATTGAGGAAGACATCCGACGTCAACCTCTAACTTCTGAATATTCATGAACACACGTACGCACAGCAGCACGCATGAATAGACACGTGACCGCATACACGGGTACAATCTCACACAGGCCTCCTTCACTATGACAGTGAGATATATACAACTTGAAGAGAGGAAACATCGGAATGTAGGTTTGGGCTGATGGGATTCCGGGGTGTCTATTCTTAGTGACATGGCTGTGTTACTCTCAGAAGAACATCGTGGCTGAAGTGTGTGGCAGAGGAAAACCACCCACCTCGTGTTAGCCAGAAAGCTGAGGGAGAAAGATCCAGTGTCTCAATATAACCTTCAAGGGCATGTTTTCTGCCTGTCACCTGCATCAAGGCCCTACCTTCCAATAGTGCTATTCGCTAAGATCGGAGACACTGACGGCTGAGTGTTAGGAGATAGGACCTGAGACCAATAAAGTAAATCCACGCCAGTTCTCATGCACCATAAGTGAATCTGAGTTTCACCTTGCATGCATCCGGTTTATCCCTTTCAAGTTATGCCCAGAACTGGAATGTCTCACACAGTTGTGAGCAAAGCAAAGGCAAGCCATGTCCACAAGTACTTCGAGTGTATTTCGTTCACAGGCGTTTGGAATTCCAGCACATGGAAATTTAGTACTTGGGGAACTCCACCCTACTGCGGTTGTTATAGGAAGACAACACAGCTTGGATCCTTAATACCACACCTAAGATGAACCTCCAAGCAGTTCCCAAAAGCAATGCCAATACTATTCCATGGAGAGGGTTTTGTTTTTCCAGCAAACAGGTGGGCTTAGCATCAGAAGAGGATCATTCATTCCTAAAGCATTAATGGTATGTATTTGTAAGTGAATCTCATTTTAACATTGATTTCCATTATGTCAGAGAGAGGCTCCCCAACTTCTACCCCTCTCCTTTAGCTGCGATGACCGTACAGACAAGGAGCGACAACAGTTTCCTAATGGCCAGTTGCTTACCCGACGGGCAGTGTCTTACAAAGGAGCTCCAAGCTGTAGCTCCTGAAAGACAGCCCACGGCTCACTCCTGTACAGACAGCCTTCAGCTCCTGGGCTCTTCCGGGAGTTTTGTGATGGGCAAATGTGAGCAGAGACATGCCAGCCCAAGGATGATTGCTTCAGCAGACATGCAAGAACTGAGAATGGCTCAAAATGCGCTAGAGGGCACACGGGGCACCAGGCTGAGATACAAGGTTCATCGAATAGAAACGCAGGAGGGTTCAACAGAATACGGAGAGTTCGAGCGTTAGACTGGACTGAGGTCAAATGCAGGTTTCCACTCTGGCCAGGTGCTCATAATCAAATAATTCCATTTACTTCAGAGCCTGTTCCTTAGTTTAGAAAAGGATCATTTAACAGCTGATGAGGACTGGCCATACATCCGGACAGGTTGGCAAACCATTCAGTAAAAGGTTGGAGATGTATAGCACATCTCTAGCACAACCATTCATCTATACCACCGTAGTATGGAACAGCCACAGGCTATATGTAAATGAACGTGTGACTAGGAATGAATTTGTGTTCTAACAAAATTTTATTGACAAAACCAGGAAACAGACTGGCAGTGACCAAAGGTCCACATTCTGATAAGTTTCACGTAGAATATGCCAAATACGTGGCCTGGGTGATGTATCGGTTCCGAGCCTGCTTATCCTCAAGCAGGGGTCATGTGTGCCTCTTCGCGAATCCCAGGGAACTGACTCATACAAATTACATTTCCAATCCTCTTTGCCAGAAGACTAGAGCTAGCCAATGAGAAGCAGTGATGGAAAGGAGCTTGGCGGTCAAAGAGCTCTCCCATGCAGCCTGCCATCCTGATAGGCTCAGTAGAAGACTGAAAGTGGAGTTGGCCAATGAGAGGTAGAGGTGGGAGGGAGCTTGGAGGTCAAGAAGCTCTTCTTGCAGTCTGCCATTCTGATAGGCTCAGTCTGTCTACTCATAGCCCCAGTTTCCAGTTCCTGCTGGGAAGCCCGGCCTCCAAACCTTGGTAAACCTGTTCTTTCCTTTAATCCCTCCCACTGGTGGAAGCACTTGAGATCTCGGCCCCCCAAAACCCTCTGCTGTCTTCTCCCCTTTCCCTCCGTGTCCCCCGTAACTACCGCCTCATACTTCCATTTAAATCTGTTGAGCTGATCAGCCTGAGCTCATTTGTCTTCCAGACTGGACGTGACTAAACAAATTAGTTCTCCATAAACAGTCGCTGTTCTTGATTTATTCCTCTTAACACTCTGGGTGTCTTTAATTTCATTAGAGAATGTTTCTGCATTGTGCCTGTGAATTGGATATTATACAGTGCCTACAAGAAGAAATGCAGACTCCTAGTTATTAAGTTAATAAGTGCATAATGAGCACCTACTGTGTGCTGGGGAACAGAAAGTATGCTGTCCAATGAACTGGTGGATGAATTCGCCACCCAACCCAGCGTTTTCATATTACACACAAGTTGGGCCCACCGGCAAGCGTAGGTAATGTTTATTGGAAATGTTATTTGTGCCAGGCTCTCATCTAAGCATTTTAAATATTAATAATTTAACTTACTTAACTCACATAATAGCCCAGCGAAGAAGGCAGCACCATTGTCTCATCTTAAAAAAAAAAGAAAGAAAGAAAGAAAGAAAGAAAGAAAGAAAGAAAGAAAGAAAAACTGATGCACGGAGATAAAAGAATGTGTCCAGAAATACCGCCAGCAAGCGGTGGAGCTGGGATTTGCACAGAGACCATCAGGGGCTGCACCTCAAGTACCTCCCTCCCAGAACAGTGAGCGGAGTGGTCAAGGCCTCCATGAGAATCACATCCTCCTTCAGTTCAAATTATATATTCCAACCATTAGTGACTTGGCAACCCCTTGTTAGAACAACTGAGACGGCAGCAGAAATAACGAAAAGTCGTTACGTGTCTCTTTACGACTCCCACGGACTCCACAGAAGGATGAGAAAGTCAATAAGGAGCCCGATACACCAGCCATAAAAAAACACTTGCAAATAGTCCAGAAGCCGACAGACACCAGGAAATCCATAAAGTCAGACTTCGGTGGTGGGTAATGATCTAGTTAGGGCTTTTTTTGAAAATATCTAAGCTGATGATGCTTTCTTCAAATAAAAGCTTTCGGGGGGGGGGGCATTCTCCTGGCATATATAACAGTTGGCAGATAGGAATGATTTTTCTCTTTAGCACTGGGCTGAATATTCTAGAAGCCTCTCTGTGCCCCGTCTTCAATTCTTAGAGGCTCCTTGAGTGGTCTCCCCAGGGGCCCGTTTTATAAAGCTATCACACTGATTCATTCTATGCTCTCAGAACCCGCTGAGACAGAGATTAACCCAAGGTCATTCAGGGAGTTATGGTAGAATCGAGGTCAAGGCTGTGCTGCCATACTCTTTAAACTTGGATTTCCAGGAGCTGTCTTCCCGGTGGGCAGCTGTGGGTTTCTCTCCGAGCCATCCACGTGGCAGCAATGGGAAGCCTGAGTGGAGCGGGGCTTCCGCATCTCGGTGGAACGGCCCCGCCCACCCCGAGGGGCTAGCCTAGCCACACCCAGTTATGTAGTTAAAGCAGCAAGAGCTGAGCAGCTCTCTGATCTACCCGGGGCAACATTTAAAACTGCCCAGCCAGAAGCATTTCCCAGGGTATCAAAAGCCCAGACTACTGTGAGTAGTCGAGCAGGTTGTTGATGCAGATCTGGTCCGCCCTCCCCATTCTCTCCCCCTCCCCCATTCCTCTCGCTGCTGCACACAATCCTTTTATGGTATGGCAGCAGGGTTCCATTGCCTTTGAGCCCAGAGTCAGAGAGTACCCATGGGCTTCCGCACCGCAGTGGTTTTACACATCCCGTGTTTCTCTGAGCCGTTCTCTTGATATAACCAACAAACCCCAGCTGCCATTTAACCGCGTGAGGTTCCCAGATCTCAGCATGGGGAAAGAAAAGCCCTGGAAAAGCCCACCTTTGAGACAGCAGCGCTCTGGGCCTAGGAAACCAGAGTTAGAGACAAATGCCTGCTAACTAAACAAGACGAGCTGTGGGTATAGCAGCCGGGTAGTAGGGTACGTTAGCCTTGCCAGGCAATGTCTGCTATCTGGAGATGTACATTTCAGATCAATGCTCAGAAAACATTACTGATAGTCCAGACACCTCAAACCACCCTGCATTTCACATTTGCAGATGGAGTCCAATCCTTCAGATTTCCTCTCCTCCTAAATAGACTATGATCCTGACTTAACTCTCTGCAGAGAGCAGAGTGAGAACCGCTCATCTGCTTTCTGTTCCTTCTCTCTGACTGGCTTGTTTTCTTTGCACAGACAGAAATTCAGAAGTTGTACTTGAATTACCATCAAGCCAAGTCTTACAGAGACACGAGGTTCTGACAGTTTTCCTTTGAAGGATTAGACAGTCATTATTTTGTTCTGGCTTTTAACAGCTTTTCAACCTAACCTCCGTCCCGTGCTCTCTCCACTCTAAGATGACAAGGCAAATTAGATGCAACCTATGCACTTTCTCTGGCTACCTTTCCAGAGACCCTGAGTCCCTAATGTCTGTGAGGTTATTGGCTTGCTTTGTTTGTTCTTTCCAGTGAACTCTTTTCTTTTTTTCAAATTCCAGGAAATTGATGAAGTTCATATCATAAAGGAAAAAAGCCAGTGTCCCAATGTCTGTTACGTTAGGATGTCCTCCCATGGGATTGGGCACGATCAGACTTGGCCACAAATCCAACATCACCTATTTTCCTGTGTTCCTAGTACCCCCACTTCCTTTGACAGAAGGCTTGATGAAGTCAGACTAATGTTGAAGAACTGCCTTCAGCCTAGAACACCCAAAGATCTACCCCACCTGACTTTAGACCCATGGAACTCATGGGTCTCTCTTAAAAGGACGAAAGCTACACCCATCTTGGCATGTCTGTCAACCCTGCATGGAGAGCTGAGGTAAAGGGATCATGAGATTGAGGTCAGTATGAACTACATAACAAGTTCAAGGCTGGCTGACACTGTAAACTACACAGAAAGACCCTGTCAATAACAACAACAACAACAACAATAATAATAATAGCAATAACAATAATAACAACAACAATAGTGTTAGGATTTGAGGGAAACTTTTATTTTCCATTCTAATTCCACTATGTATTTACTGTGATATAAAGGAAACTCATTCTTTTTTTTTAAAAAGATTTATTTATTATATGTAAGTACACTGCAACTGTCTTCAGACACACCAGAAGAGGGCATCAGATCTCATTACAGATGGTTGTGAGTCACTGGGTAACTGGGAATTGAACTCAGGACCTCTGGAAGAGCAATCAGTGCTCTTAACCACTGAACTAAACTTGTTCTTCTTAATCACCTCTCATACAGCATTCCAGTTTTACCATCTATGTAAACACCACTACACAGTAAACTAGTCTATCGTGTTTTGGATTTTCTCATGTGGGTTCTGGGGGGGTGCACGTGTGTGTGCATGCGTGCATGTGCATGCATGCATGTGTGTGTGTGTGTGTGCTCATTTCTGTTCATGTATGTGTGTGCTTATTTCTGTTCATGTGTGTGTGTGTGTGTGTGTGTGCTCATTTTTGTTTGTGTGTGTGTGTGTGTGTGATGTGCACTCATTTGTGTGGTGTGTGTGTATGCTAATCTTGTTCACATGTATTCAGTTACATGTAGAAGCCTGAGGTGAACCTCCAGTATCATTCCTCAGTTGCTCTCCACCTTGGGTTTCTGTTTGTTGTTGTTGCTTGCTTGCTTGCTTGCTTGCTTGCCTGTAGACAGTTTTCGCTGGCCTGGAGCTCACTAAGAAGGCTATGCCAGTGAATCCTGGACAAAGTGGCTTCCACCTCTTCAGAACTAGGACTGTACATATCCCCCCACACACCCATTTCATTCGGGCTCTGGGGACAGAGCTCAGGTCTTCATGCTTATGCAGCAAGCACTTTACCAAATGAGCCACCTCCCCAGCCCTGCTTTGAGCTGAAATAACACTGCATTTTTTACAAGATATTACATAAGGGACAAAGGGGTGATAACACAGGAGGAAGCTGTCTAGAATCGCACTGCTCCATGTTATGGCCACCTGTCGCCACCAAGCACCGAGGAACTAATCCAAAATAGCACGAGCTGGAAGACACTGCACAGAATTTGGAGACCATACATGCTGATGGGTGCCACGGGTAGCCATGTTGCCCCTTCTGCTAGAGGTAAAAGGGATGGCTCCTTTAGGCGGTGGAAACTGGTTTCACAAGTTCCAGACGAGTGGTGGCTTTTATCTAACTGCAAGAACTCCTCCTACAGTCCAGGCTGAGTTCATTTCTAGACATCCGGACTGCCTTTGGGGGGTTAAGGGTCCCAACACTCACCAAAGTGAAGAGGACACCATTTTTCAACACGCTTTGCCAATGGCCGCTCAAGTTTGCATACTTCTGTTCCTCAGTCCTTCCCTTCTTCCATCGGACCTCAGGCCATAGTGCCCATGTCTAGCGCGTGGCAGCTCCTACACTCTCCTCCCCCATCCCCTCCCTCACTGAATCCTTGCAGAGCTTTGGCTATTATTGTGTGCATATGAGAGCTCAGTCCATCTCCTTCACATTCAAAGACGGTTCGCTCTTCGTGGAATGAAGGGACTTTGCACATTAGAACAAGGAAAGCAAAATCCACTGACATCTCTGTGCTGCTGAGCATGAAAATTTTGCATATGTGTATTGGATGAAGCCTAGGCTTTTGTCTTCTCCACACACAGCTCCTTTGTGGACTAACAGACCCTCCTCCACTTGTTTTCGAATGAGTGAAAGGAACCTGCAGTGACACAGAACAAGACAGTGGACTGTGTAAAGCTACAAAGCGTGGATTGTAGGCTAAACACAAACTCTGCCATCCCCTGGCCTCTCAGAGCCTGAATATTCCCCAACTAGTACAAGACTGGTAGGTTACTGCAAGTGGACAGAGGTGAACTTAATCACAGTAAGATCTTTCTTTTCTTATTTATTGGGGTTTTGTTGTTTTGCTGTTGTTTTTCAAGAGGGTCACACAAGGGTTGCATGAGGGTCACACATAGCCCAGGGTTGCCCAGACCTCTCAGTCCTCCTGACTTAACCTCCCAAAGTGGGGTTACCAGTATGTGTCACCGTGCCTGGTTGGTGGCAGGTCCCTAATGAATGGGTGACTTCTCTCATCATAGGAGCTTCAGGGTAATGTTCCCTGACTCTCCCTGCTTGCAAGAAAGGGTCATTTGTTATGACCTCTGAGAATATTTCCTTCCTCAAAATCCTGTCTTGAGGCATTTGCTATTCATATTATTGTTTATAACCATCTAAGACCCTTCTTCTGCGTCTAGAAAAGAGAGAGGAGAAGAGCTAAGGCCAGGAGAATAGTCACACTTTCTATAGCACTTTGAACTTCCAACCAGTAACAGAGGCTGGAGAGATGGCTCAGTGGCTAAGAGCACTGACCGCTCTTCCAGAGGTCTTGAGTTCGAGTCCCAGCAACCACACGGTGGCTCACAACTGTCTGTAACGGGATCCAATACCCTTTCTTGGTGTGTTTGAAGACAGCGACAATGTATTCATATAAATTAAAAAACAAAAAAAAAGAATGTACTCTGGAGAAGGACCTTAAGTCAATCCCCAGCACCTAATGTCAGGTGACTCGCCAAGCACCCATAATTCCAGATTCGTGGGATCTAATGCCTGGCTTCTGTGGGCACCTGCACTCCTGTGCAAGTGTAGATGCATGCACATGCACATACATGCACATACATACACACATATAAATGCACATAACCAATTTTTAAATTAAAGTCCTTTCAAGCTAGTAACAAATCATCATTAGTATTTATTACTTATTAGTTTGGGTTTTTTTAAGCCACGGAAGAAACCTCATATGTACACAGCACTAGCCTAGACTCACACATCTCCCTAGGGCTGGCTGTCACTCTAAAGGTCTTCATACTGTTTGTTTGTTTGTGTCTGTGTTTGTTTCTGTGTTTGTGTTATTTTAGTATGGCTATCTGCAGATACAGCAGGATTTCTGGGTAAACAAGAAAGGACTGTTAAAGGCACCAAATGGATACAGTGCCTGGCATCTAGTGGAGAGAAGGGAATGTCCTGCTACAAAGCTCAGCATATTCCAGCATTCCACATGTGGTTCCTGAAGCTTGCGTCTAGATGTTCCTGTTATCATAGGAAAGTCGCAGTCATGCTTAGTCTATTACAAAATTTAAAGGAAATGCCTTTGGTAGAACAAAATCTACACGAGGTATCTATAAAGGGAAACCCTGTCCTTGGTTATGGACACTGACTGGCCAGGGGTCCTAAAATTGTGTGATTAGTTCAAAAGAGGCCAGGACAAAAAGTGCTAACTGGTCATATAACTCATCCTACTGACAGCGACCTGCTGCCTCAGGAGGAGACACTCCTGCGTGGTGGGAGGCATCGCTGGCCCTGGATGGGGCTTTTAAACAGCATTCACACACCTGGCTCTGGAGTTTCATCAGATGTACAATCGGGAGTTTTAGAAACTCAAAAATACAATAGAAAGCAAATAGTTCCTGCAGTCAAGAAGAATAGGGGTAAAAACGCAGCGCCCAGAGACTTCTCGTCCAGGCCAGTGACTTGCTGCTGTGTGGTGGAGAGTTGTGGATTCTATTGTTTGCAGGCTATAAAACAGGAGTTATAAAACCTGGAGTTGGAACCAAAGGGCTCGTTGCTAGAAAGATCTACAAAACACCAGAGTCCATCCCTGCAGTTGGTAGAGATGCCCAGTGCATGCCTCTGTCTTCTCCTCTGACCCCATCATCCTCACTCAAGTCTCTGACTCCTGCATGTTGGTCAAGGAGAAAGGTGAAGTGGCCTCCTTGTTCTCTGTGGCCCAAGGAGGCTTCCTGTGCTGACTTGCATTTCAGAAGCTTTTCTATAAACTTTCTCCTCCTAGCTTGGCTCTACCTGCCTAAGCCAGTTTGTGTTAGTTATTTAAGGAGAAACAGGCAGTAGGATTCCCTTTGACCATGTGCATGCACACATGCACACACACACAAACACGCACACGCACACGCACATGTACATGCACACACACCTGTACATGAGCCTGTACACACACATATTTACACACACAGTGACCTTGACCTCAAACTCTGAGGTAGTGGAGAACATTTTAAAGACAATTACTATCTAAGAAAAGCTCCCATATCTTACTTCCCACAGTGATGTGTAATGGCAGATACTTTTGGAAACTTCCTAATACAGAGCAACACATTTGAAATGGGGGTAAAATGAAAAGACCAAATGAAAGCTTGCATCTGTAGCAGCTTTTAGGAAAATCGTGTTTCCAGTGATGGGTCACCGGGGAAGCCGCTGATTTGCCTGGGGATAAACAGCCTCTCTTTGGTGTGCCTTGAGAAGACAAGATCGGAACTTAATTCTAAATCTGGAAATCGTACTAAAAACTTGGTATTTTAAGGCACAGCCAAAGGAGAGATAGTGATCAGGAGCCAGCCCCCCAGAAGAGGAGCTGCAACATTGTGTCTGTAACCCAGGCTTGAGAAGGAGGCGGGCTGAACCCTAGAAGAGGAGCTGCAACATTGTGTCTGTAACGCCGTGGCTTTAGGAGAGATGTGGATGAGTAAAAAGCCAGTCTCCATGTATCATTTCACCCGCAAATGAGTGGAGCTGCAAACATTTATTCCCAGTGCCGTAACCCAGACAGATGTGGCAAGCCTTCCTTCTCTTACTTGTGGATGTCAGCTTTGAGTCTGTAGATAATGTGTGCTTTATTAGGAATATCCAAAGAGGCCAGGAAACCGATGTTCTTTCCTAAAGAGCAGAGAGGCAGGGAGGCAGATTTGACACTTCAACTCCATACTGAAGTGTATCTGTGAGATGCTTGAGCTTTGTGCAGGCGTGGGGGTGTGGGGCAGGGACTCGATGGGGGGCTCTTGCAGCAGCTGGGCTAGGGGAAGCTCAGGGGAAGCCTGGCAGCCTACTAAAGCCCCCCAGTGTAAGCAGCCCCTTGGGTACAAACCTAAGGCTAATGAGTGATTTTACCCTTTATATCACGCTCCTCATGTCTTCCTTTAACACATTACCATAGTATCTACAAGTAAATGACTCCAGACCAAAACATCCCAAAGATTAACACTGCTTAAATTAATCTTCTTTTGAATATGGTTGCATTTCCCTAAAACTCAAAAGCAAATGCTGTTGAGTCAGAGCCGTGGGTTTCAAGGTCATTTGGTCCTGTGCGTCCCCAGGCTTTCCAAATGAAAACCCATTACTCCATGCACTTTAATATCTTGCTCACCGTGTGACCACAGCCCGATGACCTTCAAATGCAATATCTATTGCGGCCGTCACTTTCATCTTTACCTGAGTAAGACAGAATCGATGCTCTTCATCCAGCGATTCCAATTAAGCCTCTAGCAAGCTCTGCTGAACCTGCAAGCCTTGGATTTATATTGAATTAATGAAAGCCGAAAGGACCGCCCACATCACGGCCACGCATGATGCATCTGTGCCAAGACGAAATGAATCACAATGTCGCAGGGACCTTGTAGGTTGGTCAGCTGAAGCAAGGTGACAACCAGGAATTGATCATGTGAATGCACCGATAAACACCCTAGACACCCTAAATGTTATAGAGCTAGCTGCATTCAGGTTAATTACCTACAGGCCAGATGGTGCCAAAAACTGGTAAAAAGACATACATTCCAAGTCGGTTACTTTTGCATCAATCATTTAAGTCAGCATCAAAGACAGCTGCTTCGCATCAAGTCAGCATTTAAATAAAACTTCATCTTCGGTATAACATTTATTCCCATATAGTCAGTATAACATTTATTTCCATATAGATAAACCAAGAAAAAATTACATTTGAACATCTATTTAATCGTTTTACTATTAAGATGGTTCATCCCTGAAACACAACCTTTTCATTAAAATTATTCATCTTTTTCTAATCTATTATGTAAAATTCAAATGACATGATATGTAAAACATTGTATGTTGAGGCCCATATGTGTATCTTACATTTTTTAAAATAAGATTTATTTATTTATTTTATGTGAGTACACTGAACCTAGCTGTCTTTAGACACATCAGAAGAGGGCATCAGATCTCATTAAAGATGGTTGTGAGCCACCATGTGGTTGCTGGGAATTGGAAGATCCCGCTCTTTTCTCCTCATCTCTCCTCATCTGAGCCGCCTCACTCGGTAACAGTTTCCGGCCATGTTCTCTTTCCCGCAAATGTCATGGTTTCATTTCTGTTTACCACTGAATATAATTCTGCTACATCCACCACATTTCCATTGCCCGTTCATCTGCTGATAAACATCTAGACAGATCCTATTTCCTTGTTATCACATCTACAACAGCAATAAATATGGACATGTGAGCAACGTGGGTCAGAGATAAAGTCCTTCAGCGAGTAGTATGGTGGGGTCCTATGACAGTTCTATTTTTGATTTGGGGGGGGGGACCCTCACTCTGATTTCTAATAATAGGTAATAGCTGTAGCAGTTTATAAGCTCATCTGGGGGCGGGGGCTGAGGCTCTTCTCTCCCCTCAGCCTCACAGCATTTGCTGCTGTCTCTTCTTGATGATCCCCTTTCTGACCAGCGTGAGTTGGAATCTTGAAGTAGTTAGAACATGCCCTTCCCTGAAGGCTAAGGATGTTGAACACCTTTTAAAGGATGGATGTACTGGTCATTTTGATTTTTTTCTTTTGGAAATGTACTGTTCACCTCATTAGTCCATTCTTGACTGGCAGTTTGGGGAGGGTCTTTGGTGTTCAATTTTTGAAATTATATATATGTATATATATATACTATATATATACATATTCTAGATATTAAGCCCCCACCTGAAGTACATCCAGTAAAGATTTTTTTTCCCATCCTGCCCATTGTCTCCTTTGCTGTGCATTTTAAATTTCATATACATTTAATTGCTAGAATTTTTATTTAAAAATGCATTTCATGAAAAAAGAAAGAAAATTGTAGGTAGACGAAGCAGTATTTGCATCTGCACTTTAAGACAGGTTCTGATTACAGCATTCGGCATAGAGGCTTTTAACTGTACAGTCTGACTTGCTGGGTTTACCTCTGAGAGGAAAAGCTGTTCTGCGTACTAGAAGGCGGGACTGGATCTGATTACTCTGGTTGGTAAACTTGATTATCGTTTTTTCAACAATAATTAGCCTTTTATTTACAATAGTACTAAGAAGATAATTCTATTTCCTATTCTCCCCTAAGCTACCAAGGAAAATTGGGGGGTAACCCCTACCCTAAGCTACATCTTGCTGCTGAGTTCACAGGTAACCGTGGGGAGACAGGCTTATAAAGAGTCCTGTGCTTGGATCATCTCAAACAAACGTGGAACTCTCCGGACTCCACAGCCCACTGGAAGATAAACCAGAATGTCTACACGGGAGCAAAAGGAAGAGGATATATGGCAGGACAAGCGGCTGAGGAGGGTAAACATTCATTTTTGCAAGAAGCACAGTACCAGGGATGTTAATTCAGGAAGAACACGGTGGTGTGCGGGTAAGTAAAACTCAAACTGTGAGCAACCAGCTCCTGAAGGGAGGACAGAGCGTGACCTCCTCAGCCCAGGGATCAAGATCCCCGCCCCCCCACCAGGCAAAATGCCGGTGGCAATGCCGGACAGATTTTCCTGACGCCCCGGGTACCCCGACAGATTTTCCTGATGCCCCCGGGTACCCCGACAGATTTTCCTGATGCCCCCGGGTACCCCGACAGATTTTCCCGACGCCCCGGGTACCCCGACAGATTTTCCTGATGCCCCCGGGTACCCCGACAGATTTTCCCGACGCCCCGGGTACCCCAACAGATTTTCCCGATGTCCCGGGTACCCCGACATATTTTCCCGACGCCCCGAGTACCCCGACAGATTTTCCCGATGCCCCGGGTACCCCGACAGATTTTCCTGATGCCCCCGGGTACCCCAATTAATCTGCCTACCTTTAGTTCTGCAAACAGTGGGCCAGGAAATCCATCACTCAAGAATGAGTAAAAGTATACAGTTTATAAAGACATACCCCAAGAGCCACGAAAGGAAAGATGCAAGATGACTGAGGTATACATCTCAGAAGGCTATGCCCCACAGCAGTGTACGATCCCGGCCCGTGCTGGACTCAGTCCACAAACTGCACGCCACACAAGTGTTACACGTGAGTCTGACCCTCAGCTGCCACACTAAAAAGCCAGAGTTGGTAACGTAAATTTCAATCCCAGTGCTGGGGAGGCAAAGACAAGCAGATCCCCAGGGCTCCTCGTGCAGCCATTCTAGGTGAATCGGCCTGCCCTGGGTGCCAGTGAGAGACCTGTCTCATCAACAACAACAATGAAACGGTGGATAGCACTGGAATGATGACACCAGAGTTGACCGCTAGCCTCCACTCATATGCTATGTACATATAAACGGATACGTACTGTCTTAGTCAGGGCTTCTATTCCTGCACAAACACCATGGCCAAGAAGCAAGCTGGGGAGGAAAGGGTTTATTCAGCTTACACTTCCACACTGCTGTTCATCACCAAAGGAGGTCAGGACTAGAACTCAAGCAGGTCAGGAAGCAGGAGCTGATGCAGAGGCCATGGAGGGATGTTCCTTACTGGCTTGCTTCCCCTGACTTGCTCAACCTGCTCTCTTATAGAACCCAAGACTACCAGCCCAGAGATGGTACCACCCACAAGGGCCCTCCCCTCTTGATCACTAATTGAGAAAATGCCTCACAGCTGGATCTCATGGAGGCATTTCCCCAACTGAAGCTCCTTTCTCTGTGATAACTCCAGCCTGTGTCAAGTTGACACACAAAACCAGCCAGTACACATATATACACATGTACACACATACACATGTATACATATATACATGTAAACACATATACTATACACATGTACACATATACATATGCATACTTACACATGTACATGTACAATATACACATGTACACAATACACATACACATGTATACACACTTTCATGTGTACACATATACACATGTGTGCATGTATGCAAATGTACATATACACATGTACATATGCACAAGTACACATGTATGCATGTACACATGCACACCGTTCATGTGTATGCATGTACACATGCACACCGTCCATGTGTATGCATGTACATGTATGCATGTACGCATGTGCATATGTATGCACATGTACACATATACCTGCACATTCATGCTCATGCACACACATAGAAACACACACTTACAAAAAGAATACAGTCAAAAATATTTATGAAAACCAAACAATTAAATGAAATATGGCCCAAGTGGAAAAGAGAGCAAGAAGAGAAAGGAGGCAGGACTGGAGAGAACACATGCAGAGAAAGTGACGATCACACTAGAACACAGTTAAAGAAGACTCAAGCACCCCAGGACAAGCTTCAGAAAATTGAACATACTGAAAAGGAAAACGGTTTTTTCTTTAAATTACTAAAACGTAATGTTAATTTTAATGATCTAATGGAGAGAAGTCACTGTGATCTGAGGAAGATAAGCAATGTCAAGCAAAAAAAAAATGTTCAAAGATAAAACAGAAGAGTCTCCTGAGTCTCGACACAGGAGATTCAACAACTAAACCAATCATCAAAACAAAACAAAACCAAACATGTCCCCAGAAAATAACATGATGTAAAACCCAGTTCTCAAACATTTAAAAAAAAAGCTATGGAACAATCTAGAGCCATCTAAGAAAAGATAAAATGTCATTAAAGGGAAGATGAGTGGTACTGAATCAATATGATTGTAAAAGTAACTGCACATAATGAGATCTGAGGGAAAGAGGAGGGAGGAGCATCTGGAAGAACCCAGAGCGGGGAGAGAAAGGAGTGGACCAGACATGGCCACTGGTCTAAGCCAGGTCACGGGCAGAAGGGGACGGGCAAGAAAAGAAGAGAAAAGAGAGAGCAGCCACAAGAGAGGGGACCAAGATAGCATGTGGTGAACATGGCAGGGTTATACAGAAGTGAGGAGCTAAGGAAGATTGTGAGTTGAGTTCAGGGTCATGGGGTGTGAGAGTGGAGGGACCTGAGAGGAGCAGGTAGGTGCCGACCGAGAGACCCTGAAGGCCAGCGTATGCGTGTATGCTAGTGGGCATCACAGACAGCCATTTGTCCCATTTCTTTTGGACCTGAAACATATATATCAATCTCTACAAAATTTTCATCACCTTTCAGTATACACATATTAAGAATTCCAAAAATGTAGGCTAATAAACCAATATCTAGGAAAGGTAGAAGAAAACTTGAGAAATAGTAGAAAGATTCCCAGAATTAAAGGAAATTATTACCACAAATACCAAAAGGTTGTTTGAATAAGAAGACAGAAATGAACCCTAAAGACCTCAAACAGCTATTAAAATATGGGGAGGGGTCAGGAGGAGTGAAAAGATGGCTCAGTGGTTAGGGGAACTGACTGTTCTTCCAAAGGAACCTGGTTCTTTCTCAGCGCCTACATGGCAGCTCACAACCACCTGTAAGTCCAGTTGCAGGGCATCTGATGCTCTCTTTTGGCTCTGCAGGCACCAAGAACATGTGTGGTATACATACATGTAGACATAAAATAAAAAATAGATAAAACCTTTTAAAAAATAAGTGGACAGGACTATTGATATGTGTGTATATGTGTGTGTGCCTTTGTGTACATGTGTGTATATGCATGTCTCTAAGTATATGTGTGCATATGTGTATACACATGTATATGTGTGTGAGAGTGTGTGTCTATGTACATGTGTGTCTATGTGTTTGTATGTCTATGTGTATATGTGCTGTGTGTATATGTATCTGTGTGTGCATGTATGTGTGTGTATGTGTGTGCACGTATGCATGTGTGTGTGTGTGTGTGTGTGTGTGTGTGTGTTAAACACAGTGCTGGAGATCAGACCCAGAGAAGTGTACATGTTAGGCAAACCCTCTACCATTGAGCCCCACCCACAGTCCCCAGATTTAGTAATTTTTAAAAGTGTTTCATTAGCTCAGTAGTAGATACATACATAACAAAATAGAACAAAGAAATTATAAGCAAATTAAAAGGATATACAAACTTTATATTAAATAAACTGATGCATCATGTCAATAAAGAAAGGAGGGATTACTCAGCCCACAACACTAGAAAAATTGTTTATCCATATAAAAATGGAATCTTTATTTTTCAGTAGTCTGAATCAAGTAATTAAATGTATATAAAGAAAACAACTTACATATTTTGGGGTTTGCAGAAGACTCCTAGTTGACTGATAAAGGGCCTGGATACCACTGCCTCATTCCTTACAGCAAGAAAGCAAGAAAGCAAATCTAGGCAAACTTAACACGCCTTTTCTTGGACCCTTTATAGAACTGAGCGGGTGCAGAAAGGCCTCCTGAAATCTGAAGAGCCTGGGGGAAGAAAAAGAATCTCCATCAAGACCAGCCGATCTGGGGCCGAGCTGTCAAAGCCACACTCTGGGGTCATTTGAATGGCAACAGTGACAGACGGTAGGAGGCAGAACGCTTAAGAAAGACAGTGTGCTAAAAGGGATGGTCACGGGACGCCACTTTCGTGGGATTCACCTCCAGAAACTAACTCCATTTCTTCCAGGGAAGAGGTAAAGAAAACCAGTGTGGGATGAAAGGGAAAGCTACAAGATGCTCTCATGAGTCAGGCCTCCTCAGTGAGGATGAGACCCACCAAACCCCCATCGGCCATTGCTCTGGCTTCTCCTGGCAAGAGGCTGTTAGTCAGGGTTCTCTATAGAGAAACAGAACAGACAGAGCAAACACATACTAAAGAAGGAGGATTAGTCTGGGAATTGTGGCACACGTTTGATCTCGGCCCTTACAAGGCAGAAGCAATTGAGTATGAGCTTGAGGCTAGCTTGGTCTACAAAGTCCATCCCTACCATGACTTTCTAAGAAAATCTGCAAGAGGCCAATAGTAGTCTTTAGTTAATGATTCAGTCTAGTTCCTGGACTCTGTAATATTATCTCACAGGGTTTTATTGATATGATATGAAAGAAGTCTTAACATATATGGTCAACCCTAGGTGAAATTAAGTGTGTGTGTATGCACATGTGTTTGTACTTACATGTATGTGTGTGTGTGTGCATATGTGTCTACACCTACATATATGTGTGCTTGTGTGCACATGTACCTGCACCTATATGTATGCAGGCACATGCATTCGGATGTGTTGTTTGCATATGTACATGCATGTGAATGTGTGTGTTATGTGCATGTGTGATGGTTTAAATGAGAATGTCCCATATAGCTTCAGAGGAATGAATATTTAGTTCCCCCAGCTAGTGACACTGTTTAGGGAGGTTCAAGAGGTATGGCCTCATGGAGGAAGAAGTGTGTCACTGGGGAGCTGGAGGTGTGGCCTCATGGAGAAAGAAGTGTGTCTCTGGGGAGCTGGAGGTGTGGCCTCACGGAGGAAGAGTGTCACTGGGGGGCTGGAGGTGTGGCCTCACGGAGGAAGAGTGTCACTGGGGGGCTGGAGGTGTGGCCTCATAGAGGAAGTATGTCACTGGGGGACTAGAGATGTGGCCTCATGGAGGAAGTGTGTCACTTGGGGTGAGGTGGGTTTGTTCTATTTTATTTTATACTGAATATTTTGACAATCATAATTTGGAAAACTGTTGACTAAAAGTTGGATCTTTATCTCAATATATATGTTCTGTCATGTGTGCCATACAGAATCACCAAAAAAACCTTTGCCATCTCTCAGCTCTGAAAACTAAACACCGTTGCTGAGGAACTGTTTTGCCTTTGTTTAGAAGCAAATTACATCATTGTGTTTTTAGTATCGTTTAGTCTGGAACATTGATTGCAACACAGGAGGAAAGAAGTCTGTCTCCGGGGTACTTACTGGGAGGACCCGTTAGAAATGGGGAAGAAGGGAGACAAGAAACAGAACTGCTAGAATATTCCAAATAAAATCGTGAGTTCATGAATATGTTTAATTGAATGCATATGCACTCAGTAAAGTAAGAAACAAAAACAAAAACTTCCTAGATAAAGACAGAAAATAAATTGTTTTTCCTGTTTGTTTTTGAGACAGGCTGTCTCTCTCTAACAGCCCTGGTTGTCCTGGAACTTGCTTCGTAGACTAGGCTGGTTTCAAACTCAGAGATCCATGTGTGTCTACCTCCTGATGGTGGGGGTTAAAGGCATGCTCCGCCATGCCTGGCCAAGAAGTAAGTTTATACCTATTCATTCCATGCCTTCGATAGAAATGTCGAATGCTGAGTCAGAGCCGGGTCCCCTTCTACCACTTTGCTAACTAGCACAGAGCACTGTAAACACATAAACCTGAGGTTCAAGAATGACCGCGGGGGCCTCCGTGAAAAGAACGATACAAATATCATCATCCCATCACAACTATGAAAGTGACAGCATTCAGAGAGTCGTGACGCCCAATGCATCAGATGAGCCGGGACATGAAGCCAGAGACATGAAGTGTGAGATCAGACACTTGCTTGACAGACAAGTTCTTTGTGCCAAATGACAGCAGGACGTAGAAACCACGGCAGTGCCCATTAGAGAGATGGGAAACAGGCAGGTGCCTATAGCAAGGTCTCTGAAAGTTAGCCACTGCTAACTTTCTAAGGATAGCTAGGTATCGTTGTCAGAAGATCATGCCTGGATCAGGAAACATTTATCCCTGATTGTTAAGTACAGACTGACTGGCCCACCTGCCCTGGATTGCCGCTCTCCTGCATGGCCACTATCTACTCGTTAGATTATTATGGTTTTGATTGATGATTATTATTTAAACTCTCAAAAATCTAGTTTCAAAATCGTCACCCATAATTGAACTGATAATACCGATGTCCTATTTTAAACGACACTCACACAATGTAATCCAAGAACATGGCATGTGTGTCTTCCCAGCTCTGTGGCTAGTGATATCCAGGCAACAGCTAACTTAAATCAGTTGCGATGAAAATATTTACGCTACAGAAACTGGCAAGAAACAAAATGCAAGGCTTTACCTTTCAAAGAGGCAATCATTCGAGGCAACCGCTCGAGACACTCGCCAGCGCAACTCCTCGCGATGTGGACAGAGCTCTGCAGCTCTCTGTCACTAACTGACTCCATTAAACATGGAGGCTGCCCCAATGCGTCTTCATAGAGTCACACTTAGGGTGAGGCAGAAAGAAGGAGATACGCAGAACAGACCGTGCCCAGCAGAGACCACATGCAGACGAACCCAACTGCTGTTGGGCATGAGAAGGAAACTGCTGTGAGGATGTTTAACAATTAACTGTCCTGGCAGGAACTCTAAAACTGCCACTGGTAAGTTCTAATGACACACTAATTGTAGTTTGTAGATGCCCAATGGTAACCCATAATTATTTGCTTAGTAAGGTTATTAGTAAGCAGAGTCACTGAGGGGTGGAGATTCAGGATAAGAGCTTCACAAAGGCATCTGGGAGTGGGGAGGTGGGGAAGCAGGAGCTGAATGAGCCTGCCATCCACTTGCCAACCACAGACGCCTGGTGCTTTAAACTTTACAGAAGTGTATTGTATGCTGATAAAAAAGTCTAAGGGAAGAGCTCTTGTCTACAGGTAAACCTAAGTAGCATGGGATTAAGAGTCACTTAAATGTAGTCATAGGAGCACACAATCACCTCATCCAGGGACTCTGTTACCATCTCAGTTTGCAGTCGCCCACCCTACTGTTCACACAATGGCAACATGGTCCTCAGAGTGCAACCCCCTTGTGCAGCAACATATGGCTATGTAAGAACACCAAGAAGAGTAAGGATTTCATGCTCTTCAGTAAAAGGAGGCTTTTGTAAGATTCACAGTGACTGCCTAAGATCCTTTAAAACCCAACCTAAAGATTTCTATCCGGGATAGCTCTGTAAGTCCAAGCTTTGACATATTTGTGCTACTCCAAATACTTAACAATGATGGGGGCATTGTCTGTCAGCTTGTTGTTACTGTTATTGTTATTGTTTTGTTGACATTATAGCCAGATTATAAAACAAGGTAGACACCACCAGGCTAGAAACAGTAGCAATCCAAATGGTATGCAGAATGGGTGTGCTGGGGCCAGAGAGATGGCTCAGCGGTTAAGAGCACTGACTGCTCTTCTGAAGGTCCTGAGCTCAAATCCCAGCAACCACATGATGGCTCACAACTATCCATAATGAGATCTGACACCCTCTTCTGGGGTATCTGAAGACAGCTACAGTGTACTTACATATAATAAATCAATAAATCTTTAAAAAAAGAATGGGTATGCTGAGAAAAGAGTGAGCAAGAAATACAGGCAGAGGGAGGAGGGGAACAGACAAAGATGAGCTGAGAGAGATCCACAGACAGATGCCACAGATAGACACAGTGCAAACTGGATAGACTAAGCTACACAGGATGAAGCAGGTGACAGTCGCTGAGCTCCCGCAGAGCCTCATGTCAACTCTAGAGAGGGTTTGGAACTATAGAAGATACTATCACCTGTCGGAACACTTCACGTCATGCATGCACTAAAGCAAAGGAAGAGACATGTTTCAGGAAATAAAAAATGAACGCTTCAACTCTCTTGTGTGGTCAGATTATGCTCTCGCACTTCTGCCAGCACTGGTGTGTTCTTGCTGAGCTACTCTTCCTAGCTAGCCCCTGCTGCACCCGATCACTGTGTTCCCAGCTCTCATTCCCTCATCTTCCTCAGCCATAAACCCATGTAGTCGGCGATCCCACATTCTAGTAACTAAATGGAACCACCAACCTCTCGGTTGCATAACACAATACCTAGTAGAATCAAGACTCTTAAAGCTTAATTAACCAATCAGATTTATAAATCAGTCAAATCACAATTTACAAAATGCCAATACAGTAATTTCAGAGCCCATTGATAATAATAAAAGCTTTATCCCAATATTTCTAACCTTGTGAAATCATAGCTACTTGTGGCTGGAAATTGCCACGCAGGTACACATCAGTAGCCTCCCCTACCTCCTCCTACCCGGAGCAGCTCCTCTCTCCTTGACTCTTAGCTCTGCCTCCCTTTCCCTGTCCAATCACAGGCCTCCAACTGCCCTAATGTGATTGGACAGGGAAAACCCTGCAACAGAGACATATATGTTCTGTCTGGCAAACCTACACAAGAATAGAGCACATGTCTGGTCAACCTATCAGAAGGCATGGTCAGAGAAAACAGGAACCAAGTAAAGGGATCTTAAACAGCACAAGGAATGTATGACCTCAGCAATGCATGCAGACTCCCTGAAGTGGAAATTTCTGGTTTCTTGGGAGACTCCGTTACATCATGTGATGTTTTGCTGAAGCAGACACAGGTGAGAGAATGTTTTGCTGAAGCAGACACATGAAAGGTCGTGTGATGTTTAGAAAGAATATAAATATGACTCCATAGACAGTGGGAGGAGGCTGGCATTGGTTCGCCTTGCACCAAGTCGCTGATCTTCACTGTTCCTGACGCCGTAGAGAGTAACTCACCAAAGAACTTCTCATGATATTCCAGACACTTCCATAAACTTGTGCTGTTTTGGCAGGACCTCATGGTTTCTTCTGAATCAAGGCACCACTGGTGATTCGTGTTTGGTGTCTTACTAGTCGACTGGACTGTTAACAATAAAGATTGGAATTGCCCCCAAAGAACTATTTCTAAACAGGTCCACAATCCACATTTCCTATTAACCTTTCTTTTCTCCTACCTCTGGTAGACAGTGGGCTAGAAGGGATGTTGAAGCACTAAAAATCCCTAATTAAAGTAGGTTTTGAAAAATCTAAGCCTACACTCCCTGATGACCTGAGTTTGCTTTCTGTCACTATATAAAATGCTGTCCAAAAGTGACTTGGGGAGGAAAGTTTTTATTCTGTGTTACAGGTTACAGACCATTGTGGGACATAAAAAGAAAAGAAAGGACGGGGCCAAAGCGGCAAAGCGGCAAGGCAGCGTCTCGCATACGATACAGGTGGACGCTGAGCCTGCGTGGGGTTTGGGAAAGCTGGAAAGACGTGCACACACCTCGGCATGATAGTGAATGAGCGATATCAGCTCTGCTGCCACCGGCTAGCAAGGGCAGAGAAATCTCTCTCAGAAGGCAGTATAGAAATATATATATATAGAAATCTAGTATAGATTTCTCTGCGGTACCTGTTCTCATAGACCGTCTGACTGTGTGACTGAGTCTCTGGCGGCTTGAAACACGTTGCAGCTAGCTCCGTGTGGTGAATTTAATGAGAGATGGCCCACAGCTTTAATACTTTATTATTAAGAAAATAGAAAGAGAAAAAAAATTTTAAAAAAAGATAAAGAAAAAGGAAAAAATAGATAAGAAAAGCCATGACCACGTGGAAAGGGGAGAAAATTGAGAAACGAGATAGATAGATAGATAGATAGATAGATAGATAGATAGATAGATAGATAGATAGATAGATAGATAGAGAAAAGGGCCGAGAGAGAGCAAGTGAGAGTAAGAGAGAGAGCACGCATGGAGGGGTGCTAGTATAGTGAGTTGGGTTGCCAGGTAACTGAGGGGCGGGGAGGCCCTGGCTGCAGCCAGGTGACTATAGAGGTGGGTTAGATTAGAACCTGGGGCATGGCTACACGTGACTGATGGCTACAGGATTATGGTCTTGTCCCACATTAAGGTCCCACAGACCATCACCAAAGGTAGTCAAGGCAGGAAGTCAAGGCAGAAGCTTGAAGCAGAAACCATGGGATAACAGAGCTCACTGGCTTTCTCTGGGTTTCTTTCCTTTGTATTCTTGAAAATAATGCCAAGAGAGGAATTTTTCTCTACTTATGTCTATTTATAATTATCTCACTTATGTTTGTTTGTTCATCTGCTTCTTCCTTGAGATTTGAGAAAACTTTATGCTATAATTTCATTGAATATAATCCATATACATTTACTGTCTATCTCAGCTATTCCAGAAAGACTTGGGTTTTGTATTCTGTTCACATTCCAGCATTTTTGACACAGAGATCAGGCTTGACACAGAGATCAGGCTTGACACAGAGACCAGGCTGGACACTGAGACCAGGCTTGACACTGAGACCAGGCTTGACACAGAGACTAGGCTGGACACTGAGACCAGGCTTGACACAGAGACCAGGCTGGACACTGAGTCCAGGCTGAACACAGAGACCAGGCTTGACACAGACATCACACTGACAGTGTGATAATTATTATTACAGACCTTTGAATTTTGTCAAACATCTTTATTCCTTCTTCTGCTTGGTCAAGCTCACTACTGATGCTTTGCACTGTGTTTTCTATCTGATTCTTTGAGTTTTCACTTATTTCTATTTGACTTTTACTAAACACAAAAATCAGTTTCTTTGCTAGGCTTTTGTTCTATGTTGCTGATTTGGTTTATACCCACATTGACTTTTTCCCCTTTGCAGCTGATCTTTCTTTCTAGCTCTTACATTGAACTCGATAGCTTGTTCGTGCTCTTTTTCAGGCCACTGGTCATTTTTACTGGTGAACTTTTGGAATGTTCATCTGCCATTGTACCTATCTCAGTGACTTTGTGCTCTGTAGTTAGGAGGTGTGATCTCTTGGAGAAGCTGTACTGTCTTGATCTTTAATGTTTCTTGTGTTTTCATGTTGTGATTTGTGTGACTGTTGATTTGTATCCTTCTCCTGGTTTTGCTTGAGGGTTGCTTGGTTGAACTGCCTACTCTTGGAGAATTGATCCCAAGTAACACTGAGCAGGGAAAAATTAAAAAACCACTTTTTCAGGAAGATTCTCCTCCTGCACAGAACAAGGAACAGTACAGCTGAAGCTGTTCTAGGTTAACTTCCTGTGGTGGTTTGGATGAGAATGGCCCCAACAGGATCATCTATTTGAACAGTTGGTTCTTAGTGCATGGAACTGTTTGGGAAGGATTAGGAGGTGTGGCCTTGTTGGAGTGGGTGTGTCATTTGGGATGAGCTTCCAGAGTTTTGATATTTCAAAAGGCTCATCATTCTCAGTTCATTCATTCTGCTTTATGATTTTCACCAAGATATGGTCTCTCAGTCACTGCTTCAGCACCATGCCTGCCTCCCGAATGACTTCCACACCCCCTCCCCATCCTACTCCATGATGATCACAGATTCTAACCTTCCAGAACTCTGAACCCTACATCCAACGTTTTCTTTTATACATTCCCTTTGTCTCTTCAGGCAACTCTAAAAAGGAAAAGCATTGAATTGTGGCTTGTTTACAGCTTCAGAGGCTTGGTCCATTATGATTGTGGCAGGAAGCATGGTGGCATGCAGGCAGACACTGGATCAGTGGCTGAGACCTACATCCTGATCCATAGGGAGAGAGAAGAGACAGGAGATCTGGGTCTGGCACAGGCTTTTGAAACCTCAGAGCCCACCCCCGTGACACACTTCTGCCCACAAGGCCACACCTCCCAATCCTTCTAATCTTTTCAAATATTGACAATCCCTGGCTTTCAAATAGCAACAATCCCTGGTGACCAAAGCATTCAAATATATGAGCCTATGGGAACCAATCTTATTCAAACCACTCTACTGGCTGGTTTTGTGTGTCAACTTGACACAGGCTGGAGTCATCACAGAGAAAGGAGTTTTAGTTGGGGAAGTGCCTCCATGAGATGCAGCTGTGGGACATTTTCTCAATTAATGACCAAGGGGGAGGGCCCTTTGTGGGTGGTGCCATCCCTGGGCTGATAGCCTTGGGTTCTATAAGAGTAAACAGAGCAAGTCAGGGGAAGCAAGCCAGTAAAGAACATCCCTCCATGACCTCTGCACCAGCTCCTGCTTCCTGACCCGCTTGAGTTCCATTCCTGACTTCCTTTGGTGATCAATATGCAAAGTGTAAGTTGAATAAACCCTTTCCTCCCCAACTTGCTTCTTGGTCATGATGTTTGTACAGGAATAGAAACCCTGACTAAGACAACACCAATGTCTTTTCTTGATTAGGAAAGGCATTCCTCTCTTTCTATCTTTGGAATAGAGTTCTTTTTTCTTCTTCTCCTAATTTTCTTCTTCACTCATTCACATGGAGGCAGATTCTAGCCCACAGCTTACCTGGAATGCCTACAATATATGCCCTTAAATGACAACTCCAACAAATGTCTTCTGAGCAGGCTTAGGCAAGTCACTTAGCCTCTCTGAGCTTTGTTTTCTTGAAATGTTATCTTTATTACTCTTCTATTGCTATGATAAAGCATGTGACCAAGGAAAGTTATAAACTAAAATGTTAAACTTGGCTTACTGTTTCAGAAGGTTAGAGTCCATAATGGTGAACCAAAAGGACAGCTGAGAACTCACAGCTTGATTCATAACTATGAGGAAGAGAGACACACTAGGAACAGCATTAGTCTTTTGAAACCTCAAAGCCTACCCTCGTTGACACACTTCCTCCAACCAGGTCATATCTCCTAATTCTTCCCAAGCAGTTCCACCAATGGGAAACCCAGTACTTAAATGTACGGACCTATGGGAGGGGGTATTCTCATTGAAGCCACTATTTGCCATAGGACATCCTATCAGGGGAAAAAACCCTAGTTTCAGTCCTTCAGTATGCCATGTGTTCAACAAATATTCCTGGAACCAATAAATGAATACCAAGCGGAGGTGAGCAGAGATGGTTTTGTAGTAGAATGTGGAAAAGAATCATATTAACCAACGAGGATGTTGGGTTCTCCTTTCAAACACGAGCCAGAAAAAAAAAATAGTCCATTCAATGTTTTTAATTATCTTCTGATTCAGAAATAAGAGATTTTTGTCCTGGCTTATGGAAAACATGATGCTGCATCCTGTTTCCCCTCTCACAGTAATGCTGTAAAAGGCTTCAATCACGGTGTGCCGCTTTGTCCAAATGAAGCTTTCTTGCATGGATGAGGTTTGGAAAGCAAGGCCTGGTATCCTGCAACCTGCAATAAAGAGAGGAGCAAATGCAGGGCCTGCTTTCAGAGGAGATGCCCCAGAATTTGGTGAAGCATAAGTCATGTAGCTATGAAAGAGACGTTCCCGACCCTGAGGACTGCCATGCTATCACATCAGGCAGGAGTCCATGTGAATTCCCCCCAATTGTGGTATTCCAGACATCTTGAACTCGAGGCAGGCTTTTCACCAAGAGACCTGACCAGCTCGCTAACCCGATGGGTAATGAGGCATGGAGGCAAAGTGTCACAGACAGCCTCATCCGCTCTCCCTTATGGGTGGCCTCTTTTGGGATATGTGTAAGCTGGATGGCTGTTTCTATGTGGTCCAGAAGACTGGTCCTTTCTCTTTGCATTTTTTTTCCAGTAGGGACAACAGGGTTTTAAGTTAATTGCCACATGGTATGACCTTCTCAGGGCTAACTAACATCAAGACTCTGGTCAAGAATGATTTCCCAGATCTTACAGATAGTTGGCACCGGTGACAAGGCTGATAAGAATGAGATAGACAGTATAGGAATTCTACATTCTTACTGAGAAAAGAGCATATAAACATAATGTGCTGGGAAAGGCAGCTAAGTACATTCTCACCTATAATGTAAAGCATCTTGGTCTTTCTAACATCATTGAAATTAGTGTGTGTGTGTGTGTGTGTGTGTGTGTGTGTGTGTGTGTTTATACATTGAATGGAAAAATGTAGAAAATTCACCGTATGGAAATAACCTTTCTAAGCTTGAGATCATATGCAAACAAAACAGAAAAAAATAAGTATTTAAATACACAAAACTTAACACTTATGTGTCAGAAAAAAATCAATTATAAAGGTAAATAACAAAGATGCAATATCTATGAGGGAGTTCATTTTTAATGCATAAAAGTCACTTCTGGGGCTGAAGAGATGATTCTGTGGGTCAAGTGCTTGCTGTGTAAGCAACAGGATCTGAGTTTGGATATCAACGGCCCCTGTACTCAGCTCGAGCAGACATTTCTGTTTGATTCTAGGATCTTTTTACTTTGCCCTGATTTCTTCAATGATAACTGTTCATTCAAAAATGTATAGTTCAGTCTCTGCAAGTTTTCGTGGTTTCTGAGGTTACATTTGCTGTTGGTTTCCAATTCTATTTGACTCATATCATTTTTTTTTATTTGTTAAGGTGTGCCAATCTGTGGCTTTTAATATGGTCAACCTTCTAGAAGGTTTTGTACTACTAGAAAGTTTATGTGCTATCTGTTGTGGGTTTTGTCTGTGAAGTTGCTGGGTTTTTTTAATCTTGCAAGGCCAATCAAGACATGAGAGTGTCAGAACTCATGTGGCCTTTTATGCCTTTTAGTGATTATTTTTGTGAAATTTGGAGACCCAAGATTTATTACATAGAAAATTACAATATTTATATCTTCCTGATAATCCGTTCCTCTTTTTTTATTTGAAGTATATATACATTATCAGATATGAAAATTCCTACAGCAGCTCATTATGCCAACTTTTGACTCTCAACTTCCGTTTATGGGAATTTCTTAGAGACAAGAAAAAGTTGTATATTGTTGCATTATTCAATATCATTGTCTGCACCTGTCCTGCTTTGGTGTCTGTTGCTGTGATAAACCAACATCAACTTAGAAGAGAAAAAGTTTTCTTTGTCCATCATCGGGGGAACCAGGCAGGAACTCATGGAGGCAGGAACTGAAGCAAGAGACCACAGCTCTCACACTCTCACAAGCTGCTCGCTGGCTTGCTTCTCATGGCTTGGTCAGCTGCCTTTCTCATATGTTCCAGGTCCACTTGCCTAAGATTGGCACTGCCCACAGTGGGCGGAGCCCTCCAACATCAATCTGTAATCAACCGAATGCCCCACAGACACACCAACCTGGTGGAGGCAATTCTTCAGTTGAGATTCCTAGAGTATCTAGGCCAGTGGTGAGATGACAGAAACTAGCAACAATAGCCTCTTCGAATCAGTGAGGTCGATCCATTTGCATCAACTTTATTACTCAGAAAGGCTTGCTATCAATTAGTCATTTTGTTGGAAGTTTGTCCAGTTGGTTGGTTTATTGGAAGTTCTTGTCTTCCTTTCTAAAACTTTCCATCTCTTGGATTTTGTTTTTTAAAGATTTATTTATTGTTATATGTAAGTACACTGCAGCTGTCTTCAGACACACCAGAAGAGGGCATCAGATCTCATTACGGATGGTTGTGAGCCACCATGTGGTTGCTGGGATCTTAACCATCTTAACCTCTGAGCCATCTCTCCAGTCCTAGTCTCTTGGATGCTTAAGGTTAGTCTCCTTGCACCAAGATTTCCTGGAAGATATTGGTTGATGTTTGTTTTCCTTTAGGTCCATCCACGAGCACATCCGTGTTGCCTCTGTCCTCGGTTTCTGAACTATGTCCTTTTGCTTCATATCATCTGCTTGGAGGTGGGTGCTTGATGGCTTGGTTGATTGATTAATCAATGAAAGAATCAATAATTTTTTTCATTTCCTGAATTCCTGTTCAGTTATTTTTCAGCGCCTCATTTTTTTTTTTTTTTGGACTGAAATTTTCCTCCATGTTTTTACATTTCTCCTCCAAGGTACAGATGGTTTCACTCACTTCACGAACTGCTGTGTCTACGCTCCGAACTGATTTGCTTGTCTGTGTCTACAGTCAGGGCAAGTTGGACCTGCTGCCCCGTCAAGACAAGACGCTGCTGCATAATGTTCCATATTCATCTACATTCTTCCTGAGGTCCCGATCCCTTGGTTAACCAGATAACAGGGCTTGGGGCGCAAGCTTACAGACCTGCAATTTCAGGTTCCCATACTCCTGAAGCTGTGTCCCTGGTTTGATCCCCTCTCCTCTGTCACTGGGCAAGCTGAGTCCAGTCTCAGTTGCTTTAGGGCTCTGCCATACTTGTCCCGGTCCGGGTCCCTTGCCCTGAGCAGTGGTAGAGATGAGGACACAGTGAGTGATGTGTTTATAAAAAGATAGAGAGCCGGGCAGTGGCACACACCTTTAATCCCAGCACTTGGGAGGCAGAGGCAGACGGAATTCTGATTTCGAGGCCAGCCTGGTCTACAGTGTGAGTTTCAGGACAGCTGGGGTTATACAGAGAAACCCTGTCTTGAAAAACCAAAAAATAAAAAAATACAAAAACAAAAGTAAAAACAAGAGGCAGGGGATATGTTCTCTGGGGGTATAGTCAGGTGTAAGGAAAGGGAGTGCCTCATGGGTCCAGATAACGGCATCCCTTCCTGTGAGGAACCAGCCACAGGACAGTATAGTATAGAATAGAGTTTATTCGGGTCATGAGGAGGGGGAGTTGAGAGGGTAGTAGAGACAGAGAAAGGCAGAGAGAGAGAGACAGAGAGAGAAACAGAGAGACAGAGAGAGAGAGAGAGAGAGAGAGAGAGAGAGAGAGACAGACAGATAGACAGAGACAGAGAGAAGCAGAGAGACAGAGAAAGAGAGAGACAGAGACAGAGAGAGACAGAGAGACAGAGAGAGAGAAACAGAGAGACAGAGAGAGAAGCAGAGAGACAGAGAGACAGAGACAGAGAGAGACAGAGAGACAGAGAGGGAAACAGAGAGACAGAGAGAGAAACAGAGAGACAGAGAGAGAAGCAGAGAGACAGAGAAACAGAGAGACACAGAGAGAGAGAGAGAGAGAGAGACAGAGACAGAGACAGAGAGAGAGAGAGAAGAGAAGTAGAGACATAGAGGTGGGCCATGAGAGAGGGGGAAGGGAGTGGAGAGAGAGTGGGATTAAGAAGGCAAGAACAAAAGCAAGAGAGAGAGCGGAGGGGACAAGCAGCCCCTTTTATAGTGAGTCAGGCATAGCTGGCTGTTGCCAGGTAACCGTGGGGTGGAGCCTAGACAGAATGCTAACGGTTGAGTATTACAAACCTCTCAGCTCTAAGGGCCCATGACGCTGGTCTTCACTGTGCACATGTTTGTTCTGCTCTCCTCGCCGTGCGGGCTGAGTCCAGCCTCCATCACCCTCCTCCTTTCCCGTGAGCTTGAAATCCTCCCCAGATGGCTTATGAGGCATTGCTTAGACAGTGTACATACTATGGAAGTATTTAGACTACTTTTTCTTCAGGAATAATGACAAGGAAAAAAGTTTAGGTCAAGCTCATGTCTCCAGCACAGATGCTGTCATTCGTCTTCGCTCTTTTCCATCTCTGTTGGATCTGAAGTGTAGAACCCAAGGACGTGGAAGCTGATGGAACCTTCTTTAGTACTTTGCTCCCAAGGAAAAGCATATGGTAGGCATTTAGAACAGTACCTGGGTCAAGAATTGCAATCGGCTGTCTGTTATTACGTTGCCTCAGAGTTCTTGCTTCCCCTAGCAAGGATTACACTGAGGCTACTTAAGGTCACACAACTTCTCAACTTAGAATTACTGCAGGGAGACCAGAGCCCCAAAAGTATGCAGGTTCCAGAGTTCAGAAGCACTCCTTCATCCGTCAGCCTCCCTAAACCCACCATCCTCTTGCTAAAAGACGAGAAAGTAAATGTATATGTAGAGCAGCAGACTGACCTGGTCAACAAAAATGAATAAGCACTCTAGCAATGGCGTCTAGCAAACGACTCACCTCACGATCATCTTTGCTCTCTCCTTGCCTTAGCCTTCCATCCCATAGGACTTACTCATGAACAAACAAAAGATGGAAACTTCTCTTTCCAACAACATGAAAGCAAAGTACATCTGAGAAAGAAGCCTTTCCTTAAACAAAGGCAGCCCTGCACACACTGTCAGAAGTCCCGTGAGAGCGGTCACCTTTGTTCATCCTTGCCTGATCACCCTCAGCAGGGAGCATCTTGTCACATCCCCGATGGTCTTTGTTTTGTTTTGTTTTAAGAAATATTAACTCCCAATCCTTTTTCATGTTGTGGCTTAGGCTTAAAAACACCTGATACTGATTCCTGTTTTGTGTTTTCAATAAATTAATACCATTGACAGGTGGATGTGGAGGAAATGCTAGTTTACCTCAGCCGAACTGGTACCCAGCAATTTTCGAGGACACTTGTTCCATTGTATGGGGCTCACAGTTTCTGAACCAAAAATTGACATGTGGTTTGACAATCAGGCGTCTATTTATAGGGACAGAATAGTCAGCAAACCAGAAAATCCAGGCCATATGCATACCATTAACTATATATAATGAATGATGTGTATGAATTATGTATGGACATGTGGGCTGTCTAGTGCCTCTCAACTGGCCAAGGTATGTGGCAGCTTTTCAGGGGTTGGCTAATCAAGCCACTGTGTAGCTCGTGGTCTCCTTTCCAATGGCTTAGTCAACCAATGTCAACTCTTTTGATTAAATCACCTAATATGTAAAAGTGATGGATAGCTCTACATTATGTCTTCTCTAAGAGAACTATAAAATTGTTTTAAATCTTTTAACTCAGTGAAGAAACTCGGCAAGGTTACAGATGCACCATTAATTCAACAAATAAGATTTAGAATAATATTTTAGCTGGCGGATAAAATAAACTCATGGTGTTCTTCAGACATGTTTTGAAATTTTACAAGTATTCGAATGAAAGGCACGTATCCTGACCCATCTCTCTGAGCAGAAGCATGCAGCAACAGTTAAGGTGAGTGAGCCTTGCCTAGATGTGAGCTAGGGAACATGGCCAGAGGGGGACTCAGAGAGTTAATATCTGTAATGAACTTTAAACACAGTTAGCAGTGTTGAAGTTTAGATGGAATGCTAGCTTCTTTTCAAAAGTCATTCCAAAACTTGTCAAAAGTTTCAGCTTCAGTTTTGATATGAAGAATGTCTCTATTTCTCAATGAAAAGTTAATCACTGTGGTTTAAACTCAAAATCTATTTTAATTATTTAATTTGGGATTTTGTTTAGTTGGGGGTTTCACCCCTTTAACTCTACAGGTGATGGCTAAGACCCAAATCGTTGCCTCGGCACACCCTGCTGTGCCCTCCTAGTCCAGCTAGTATAACGGTCAAGACACAACAAAGACACAGCAGCTAACATGTGTGCATAAACACTGGCCTGGAGCAAACACGGCACAGATAGAAAACCTTAACCGCATTAATGTCCTGAATAAGCCCGGTGCATACAACACAAACAGGCTCCCACTGTACTGAAGGAGCGCCGCCACCCTCTCCCAGATGGTGGGAATTAAGTGGGAACGCATTGAGAGAACGCAGTCTATTCTTGGGCAATGAGGAATGGGCAGCAGGGCCCAGCACACGGGTGAGCTTCTCAGCCTGTGCCTGCCGGCCTCCCCGGACACCCGAAAGTGCATTCTCTCTCTCTCTCTCTCCTCTCTCTCTCTCTCTCTCTCTCTCTCTCTCTCTCTCTCTCTCTCTCTCTCCCCTTCTTTCTCTCCCCCTCTCTCTCTCACTCACACACACACAGACACACACACACTAAACATTACATTCTTTTAAAAAGGTTTTCATAAGGAATGATTTTACAGGAAGGGCAGTGAGACCATAGAGTGTATACACACACATATATACACACACACATATATATACACACATACACACACATATATGCACACAAACACACATATATACACATACACATACAGACACACATACATGCACATACTTATATACATACATACACACATACATGCACACACATATGCATACACACATTATACATATACATATATACATACACACATACACATATAAGTATACATTCACACATACACACACTCACACGTATACACTCACACACATATACACATATACATATACATACAAACTCACATATATACACACATACACATATAAACATACATACATGCATACAGACACATATACTCACACATATGCACACATGCACATTCACAAATTACACATATGCACACATACACATATAAACATGCATACACATATATACATACATACATACATACATACATGCACACACATACACAAAGAACAAGCACTGTGTAACAGAAAGTGTCACTAACTTCTCTTATGAACTTCACTCATGAGACTGAGTGTATGGTGGGGGAGGGCTGCATACATGCAGTAGTACTGCTATGCCCATGGCTTCCTCTATGCAGTAGTGACCTGCATCCGTGAATTGACATGTAATCTCACTTACATACAGTCCACTCTTTTCAGACTGAAATGTTAAATGGAAAAAACCCATACTTTGAGAGAAAGAGAACAATTACATACATCTAGCTTCCAAATAATATTGGTCAAAAATCATTCTCCATTATTAGCATTATTATTAACCCCTTAAAGCACCTAATTTATAAACTAAACTTTATAGTAGGATCATATGTGAAAACAAACATCTCTAGTTAGATTGAGTCCTACCCATGATTTGGTGGTCTGTAGGGGTCTTGAAACATGCCCTATGGGTAAGAGCACAACTGTACCCAAAATGCCATTGTCCACACTCAGAAGCCAGAATCCTCTCAACCAGGTTTATCAATAATTGTGAGCCATCAAATGGGTGCTGGAAATTGAGCCCAAGTCTTCTAGAAGAACAGCTGTGGCTCTTAACTACTAAGCCGTCTCCCAGCCCCAAGAATATTTCTTAAGGCTGAGAATGTAGCCCAGTATTAGAATGTTTGCCTAACTAACATGCACAAAGCTCTGAGATTGACTCTCAGTATCATAAAGGGGAAAAAAATCACAAATAAGTTGTATCTGCACTCACGTGCAGGCCTTTGTCTTGTCATTATTACACAAACAAGCTAGTATGATAGTTATTTACACATTTACACTGTGTTTACATGATCTGTGATACAGAGAGGCTGTAGAATATGCAGGAGGATTTACTAAATTTTAAGCAATCACTACTCCATACCATGAAAGAGACCTACATCACTGGCTTGGGACTCTGTGGGAAGCGATTGTTTGAGAATCGACTCCCTATAGAGTCCACAGAACAACTACAGTGTTAATTTCAATCCCCTCCTTTAAACATTGTCTCACAGTGAAACACAGGACCTGACTGTTCTCAGACAATGAACTCAGCCGACAAAGTCTGACACTCTGGGCCACGGGTGGTCCCTGCCTCACACTGAAAGTTCTTGCAGCCAGAGACCACTCACTCCTGCAACCCCAAAACCTACACCTTCTCTAGCTCCCTGTACCCTCTTTCTTCTAAGTATTGAATTCTCAGGCTCTGTCCACTTTGGCTGTTAAAAAATGTACACATCACCCAAGATGTGAAAATGTAAACTTAAGAAAATATGGACTGGATAGGCAACTTCGTGGTTAAAAGCACTAGCTGTTCTTATAGAGGTTGGGGTTCAATTCCCAGCATAATGACTCACAGCCATCAATCAGTAGGTGACACTAATTCCAGGGAACATGACGCCCTCTTCTGGCATCTGGAGGCACTGCACACATGTGGTGCACAGATAGTGCATGCAGTCAAAATACACAAAATAAACATTTTGAAAAGAAAATATTACATGATGGGGCCTGAAAGCCCAGAGATCTTAGCAAGACTTATCATATTTAGCCAAAACAAGGTTTCTTTTTTATTACGAAAGCTAAATCATACGAGCCTGCAAGCAGATGTGAATTTTCAAATCAAAGAACCACAAGACTGAACCAAAACAGGAAAATATTCCCCACGCCGAAACGTACTGCAAGTGAGGGTAGCTACTCAGTTGTCAACCACGGTTCCAGCCTCAGAGGCTCTGTTCATACAAAGTCACCAGTTTGGCACAAAACCTCACAGCCCCGCGCTGAGCAAATGATGAACTGCAGGCGGGCCACACGCACCACTTGTTTCGGGCACCTTGTGTTTCCTTAATTGTCTCTCATTTTAATTGGACTTGGCTTTCAAAGTGTGGTTGGGCTTTGGGAATGTACACACAACAGAAAATCACCAAGCTTTTCAAAAAGCAGGTGTGCGTTTTCTCCTTTGTGGTGATGAATTTACTGTCTCATTCTTTATTTGCTCTTTATGAAAACTTAATTTCATTTTGATTGACGTATGAAATACATAGTTATGAGGTGCAACATGATAGTTTTATTCATAAATCAACTCATCCTAATTTTCATATCTAGTACCTTACACTTATATTGTTTCTTTGTAGCAAATACATTCAAAATGCTCCCTTCTGCTATTTGTGTGATAGACAGGAAGTATTCTTAACAATGAATCCAATGTCTTTATATGCTTAAGAAAAAAATTACAGTCACATGGAATAATTCCACTGTTCTGTGGCACACGAGGTTAGTGCGGTTAATAATAACTACCTTCATCTTCTTACAGCAAATATAACCTACACAGAAAAGCACACTGTGCGTTTAAAATGTGCTCTGCCTAATGAAGAACCATTATTGTACCAAAAGCCAAAGCCTTCTTTCTTCGCCTTCGATGAACCAAGACGAGATCGCCTTTCTCCTGTTGGTATCGGGAACAGAAGTGCTCAGAGAGTTGGCACATTACAGACCTTAGTATTTACCACACTTGTTAACATGACTCAAGGATTCCCCAGCACTCACTAATAATAATGCTAAGAGGTCTAGATGAGGGAAGAAGGAGAGCCTGTATGATCGCTCACCACGGTGGTTCTAAATGGAAGCCATCGGGTGGGGGAGCTGATTCACCTCCTCAGCCAAGGGCAGATGGAGTATCACCCCATGCCTCCCAGTTCCTCAGAGTTCTTTCCTTAGACCCGCTGGTGTCTTTTTGCCATCAGGCTGTGTTTTCTTCAGGGTTGAGTAGAATGCCTTTAAATCAGAGAAGGCCCAGTGGTGTCTGCTGGGTGGAACGTTGCCAAGCTTACCCCAGATGGTTCTGTGAAATTGGAAATGAAGCCAGGGGAGCAACAACAGGACAGGGCTCGGGTGCACAATCCTCCTGAGACAAGGAGAAGGACGAGTGTCACCTGCACAAAGGCCCCCCGATCAGACCATAGTTCCTTGGCAATCACTGAACGCTGGAGATTTGACTCTAGGTAATAGCTCTACCTTGTTTTTAAATCTGTTTCTCCAAACTGTGTAGTCTGGTCCAACATTTAGACCTACGCGGCTTTAATGTAGCAGGGCTGTCTGAGATGGAACAGCTGTAGGCTAAAGGGAAGTTATCCCTAAAACAACAGCAAACAGATTTCAGGGGACGTCCAGGAAGGGGACAGAAAGGCAGCAACAGTCACTATGGGCCCCTGACAGAGCTACTGTCTGGGAAAGAATTTCCAGATGACTACAGGTGAAGACACATGGTTGGGGGTATGCGTTCCACTTCATACAAAAAAAAAAAAAAATCTTGATTTATTGAAATTCTGCCAAGGAATTCCACATATAAAAAGCCATGCTCCCAACACAGGTTCTCTAACCCCAACCTTACCCTCTCTACCTTGCTCCAGGATGAGTCCTTTCTTCATTGATGAGAGTTGAGAAGAGAAAGCATAGGTTTTCCAAGGTGTGGGGGGGGGGGCAGTACCAGTCCTCTGCTGTGTACTGCTAGGATAGGGAAGGATATGGACGGTCCCCAGGAGGTTCACCATGACCAGGAGAAGGACACTTGTGGGTGAGCAGAATCGGGGCCATTTAGTTTATGACAATATAGAAAGTTTAAGTACTCTTAGTAAAAGAATAATTTTCTTCAGTCTACCACAAGCCATCATTTGCCATTTGTCCCTCCATTGGCCATTGTTCAGTCCCACAGAGAGGTGCAAGGGTTTCCATGGTGATTTTGTTCCTTAAACAGAATTGGAAGTAATTATTTTCGATACCTCCGGACTACTTTGCCTCAAGAGCATCACATGACTGATGCCTTTCTGTTGCTATGATAGATATAAAAAAAAAAAACTTACCAAAAGTGATTTGGAGAGGAAATGGCTTATCTGGATTACATGTCCCAGTCATAGTCCATCTTGGAGGGAAGTCAGAGAAGAAACGGAAGCAGAGGTCGCAGAGGGGTGCCGCTTCCAGGCTTTCTCCCCAGGGCTTGCCCAGCCTTATTTCTTACACAACGCTGAGCCACTTTCCCAGGGGTGGCAGTGTGCTGCCCCCACATCAATTATTAATAAAGAAAATGCCCCACAAGCTTGCCAACAGGCCGACCTGATGGGCATTTTCTCAATTGAGATTTTCTCTTCCTAAATGACCTAGCTTTGTCATGCAAAAAAGTAAGACCGCACAGCCAACTCTTCCTTCCTCTCCCAGTTTAAATGTTACACTTATGAAGAGTTCTTTATTAACTGTCAATTAAAGATAGCACCCAGCTACCCTGTTCAGATGTAATATTCATTGTGAAGATCTGAAATTGGGGGCTGGAGAGATGGCTCAGCAGTTTAGAGCACTGACTACTCTTCTGAAGGTCTGAGTTCAATTCCCAGCAACCACATGGTGGCTCACAACCATCTGTAATGGGATCTGATGCCCTCTTCTGGTGTGTCTAAAGACAGCTACAGTGTACTTACATATAACAATAAATAAATCTTAAAAAAAAAAAAAAGATCTGAAGTTGACTCTATTTGTTATTCACTAAATTGTCAACCTCCAACTCCCACTGAACACACTGTCCCTAAAAATGGGCACAATGACCTTTCCTACTGCCTCAGGAGTCACAACTTTTTCACACCTGGAACTGCAAGCCCCTCCCCCAGTTAAATTACTATCATGAGGTTTGTTTTGACTCAATGAAAGGTAGACCAAAAATCTCTTACCACTTCAGGAGGAAGGCTTTGGAAGTAATGTGTAGTGTTCCACATAAAGAGGAAGACTTGGGAAGTAGTGTGCAATATTCCACGAAGACTGGGTAATTTCAGAAGTGCTTTTCCTTATGGTGTCTCCAACATCCAGGGATATCCGCTGCAAGCAATGAGCAGAGCTCACAGCAGCCCCTCACTGGACCTATAACATGTATAAGAAATGAACCTTTGTTGTGTTACGCCATTGTGATTAGGGAAATTTTTGTTATTGCAGCATACTCTAACTCTCCTGACTACATTCAGACTATATTGGTCATTACCATAACAAAAGCCAGATGCTGAATGACTTAAAGCATCACTGGTTGGAAGTTTGAAATGAGTCATCTGCTGCCTGCGTCAAGGCATCTGTAGGATTGGGTTTCTTCTCCACTAGGAAAGAATGGCTTCCTTGCTTGATCAGGTTGTGAACGTTTGCTGTGGTCCTTAGCTCTTGTCCATTCCCCTACATCCAAGCACACCATCCCAACCCCATTCTTTCGCAGACCTTCCACATATAAAATTTAGGACAGTGTCTACAATACTGAACCCTTAATCACCCCCCATCCTTTTTTTTTCTAAGTACATTCACAAGCTATAGGAATCAGGACAGATACATGCTATAATCCTATCTGTAACAGACCATACCATAGCATTCCACTCTATACCATATAGTTCTCTTCCAGAGCTTTGCACCAAGTAGATACTCCCCAAATGCCAGCTTCCTTCCTCTATCTCTGCCCTGTGGCCTCCCAGACATTGAAAGATCTTTCTAAACTAATGCTATCCACGCCATTCTCTTGTCTTCAAGGTCTCTGGCACACAGTTAAGTCAAGGAAATATGAATGAGTCCCTTGCTTGATACCAGGCTTGCAGCTGTCACTATAGAGGAGTAGCTTTCTTGTTTGAAATATCAGACAGGTAATTTATGTACTAGGGGCCACTCTGGCTGTTAAGAGAGGACATAATCACAAATTTTATATACTTATTGGCTTTATTTGAAAAATCTAGAATCAGACACAGGTAGCAGAGTGGGACAAACAATGATAATGCTCAACCTGCAGCATAGCCCGGGAAGCAATATGGAAAGAAAACAGGAAGTGATGTACAGGAAGTAGAAGCAAGGGCAGGCAGCTGGATTGGCTCCTGGTTTTCTTACCTGAACTTTGTTTGGACAGTTGGCTGTCCATGTAAACAGAAGACTATTACTGTAATTAGCGACTGGTTCAGTCATAGTTTATGACACCAAGAAATCTTCCAACCAGACTTGATGTAATTTAACAGAGCTCTAAATGTTCAAAACTATTCCAGTGTCTTGGTTTCTTCCAACAAGTATGTAACAGCCCTTCCTCTGTGGGCCCTATGCTAGAGATTCAGGGTGCAAATGGTTCTAAAGAGGCATTTGGCTTGCTGGGGTGGTGAAGAGATGCTGTGTGTGGTCCCTGCAGATATGCTGTGAATGCAGAGGGTCTCAACCCTGTGTATGACAGTAACACAGATGAAGAAGAGGATGCTAAGTGTTTGTGGAGACTCCCCTTGTTGGAATCTTTCTGAATATTACTGTTTTGAGACATAATCTTAGTGGAAGGTGGGAATGTCGATAGAACAATGTTAATTACATTTAGCTTTGTTGTAATTTCTGCTGTAAGTTGGCTCACTTGAAATCGGCACTAGCAAAGGGCAAGGTGAGTTTTGCTGGCCTAGAAATTCTAACTGTGTTAAATAGTAAGAGCACATATCTCTCAACTTCAGCTGAACTTTAGAATCAGTTGAGAATTCTTTAAGCATGAGGAGGACTGGGCTGCACCCCTGAGATTTTGATTTGGTGGGTCTTGGATGAGACTCAGGTTTCGGTGTGTTCTGAAGGCTGGCCAAGTGAATCTAAAGGGAAGTCAGAATTAACAACCACTGACCTAGGAAAGGACGATGATTTGATCAAAGTTGCCGAGGAGCTATAATCCAGGATGAATCCAGCTGTCTTTGACCCATGTAAAAGCCCTGAGTTGCTCCATTTCAAAGCTATCGTTCTCCTCTGGGTCAGGATTTAAACCAGTCTACTCCAGCAGATGGGAATCCAGCCGTATTCATGCAAAAGACTGTTTTCCTACCCAAACCATTCCCTGTGGGATTTCAAGTAGTCAGCTCAATGCTGTGCAGTGAGATCCCAGATTCACTTAGCATAAACATGTATAATGCATGTGACTTCTCAGAATATGACTCTGAAGATGTTGGTGTTTTAAAAATAGCCACCAGATGCCTTCTTTTAATGTGCAGCCCATTAAAAGAAAAGTGTCTTACTTTTGCAAATCACCCCCTCCTCGAATCTGAATTGGAGACAATTTCACCACCCCAGGGACGGACTAAATAGATCTGTCTGTCCAGCTGGCAAGCCTAAAAGGCCAGTTGAGCAAATAACTCAACATCGATAACAAAAACCACTAAACCAGTTAGAGGGAATCTGGTTTACACATGCTAATGACCGAATCCAATACCTTTATCATGTAGACCACTGGGGTTTGGGACCACTCCTAGTCTCTCCTAATTAGAAATTGTTGGAAAATTTTCTACACATTAGAAAGGTGCAAATCATAGTCCCTGCCCCCAATCTACCAAATTACTTCATGAACTAATGTTGTCAGAGGGATGAAAGAGATGAATTGCTACAAAATAAGTAAGGATATATGCTTGACAAGATTTGGTTTGGTTTTTTTTCCTTTTTTTTTATTTTCTATTTTTTTTTATTTACATTCCAAATGATTTCCTCTTTTCTGTTTCCTCCCTCGACGAAAGTCCCATAAGCCTTCTTCCCTCCCCCTGTTCCCCATTCAACCCCCTCTCGCTTCTCTGTCCTGGTATTCCCCTACATCCAGTCTTTCCAGGACCAGGGGTCTCTCCCTCCATCTTCTTGGAAATCTAATTTTTTTTATTTTTATTTTCTATATTCTTTATTTATATTCCAAATGATTTCCCCTTTCCCGGTTCCCCCCCTCCCCGAAAGTCCCATAAGCCCTCTTCCCTCCCCCTGTTCCCCATTTACCTAAGAATTTCATGAATTCATTGTTTTTAATTGCTGAGTAGTATTCCATTGTGTAAATATACATGGAAAATATCTCTGATAAAGTTGAAGAAATATATAGAAAAACACATTAAGATTGACTATTTCATGGAAAAATTATACAGATAAAATGGTAGGCATAAAAATATTCCTACATTGATTGAAAGTAGAAGTAAAAACATTTTCTGATAAAATTGAAGATTTATATGGAAAATATCTCTGATAAAATTGAAGAAATTTATACAGATAAATTGGTAGGAATTAAAATATTCTTAAGTTGATTGAAAGTAGAATTGTAAACATTTTCTGATAAAATTGAAGATTTACATGGAATATATTTCTCATAAAATTGGAAAAAATATATGGAAAAACATTAAAATTGAAGATTATCATGGAAAATTACACAGATAAAATGGTAGGCATAAAAATATCTCTAAGTTGATTGAAAGTGAAATTATAAACATTTTCTGATAAAATTGAAGATTTACATGGAAAATATCTCTGATAAAATTGAAGAAATATATAAAAATGCATTAAGATTGAGTATTTCATGGAAAAATTATACAGATAAAATGGTAGACATAAAAATATTCCTAAGTTTTTTGAAAGTGGAATTATAAATACTCTCTGATAAAATTGACGATCTATAAGGACAATATTCCTGAAAAAATTCAAGAAATATATAGAAAAACATGTTAAAACTTACTATTACATGGAAAATTATACAGACAAAATGGAAGGTATAAAAATGTCCTAATTTGATTGAAAGTAAAATTATAGACATTGTCTGATAAAACTGAAGATCCACGTGGAAAATACTTCTGATAAAATTGAAGAAAAATACAGGAAATCTATTGATATGTGAATTGTGTCTTGGGTATTCCGAGATTCTGGGTTAATATCCCCTTATCAGTGACTGCATACCATGTGTGTTCTTTTGTGATTGGGTTACTTCACTAAGGATGATATTTTCCAGTTCTGACCATTTGCCTAAGAATTTTGTGAATTCATTGTTTTTAATTGCAGAGTAGTATTCCATTGTGTAAATATACCACATCTTCTGAATCCATTCCTCCGTTGAGAGACATCTGGGTTCTTTCCAGCTTCTGGCTACTATAAATAAGGCTGCTATGAACATAGTGGAGCATGTGTCCTTATTGCATGCAGGGAAAGCCTCTGGGTATATGCTCAGGAGTGGTATAACAGGATCCTCCAGGAGTGTCATGCCCAGTTTTCTGAGGAACCGCCAGACTGCTTTCCAGGGTGGTTGTACCAGCTTGCAATCCCACCAGCAGTGGAGGAGTGTTCCTCTTTCTCCACATCCTCGCCAACAACTGCTGTCTCCTGTGTTTTTGATCTTAGCCATTCTGACTGGTGTGAGGTGGAATCTCAGGGTTGTTGGTACAGTGACAGGCATGTAGAGCAATGGAACAGAATTGAAGACCCAGAAATGAATCCACACTCCTATGGTCACTTGATCTTTGACAAAGAAGCTAAAACCATCCAGTGGAAAAAAGATAGCCTTTTCAACAAATGATGCTGGTTCAACTGGAGGTCAGCATGCAGAAGAATGCAAATCGATCCATTCTTATCTCCTGGCACTAAGCTCAATTCCAAGTGGATCAAGGACCTCCACATAAAACCAGACACACTGAAACTAATAGAAAAGAAACTAGGGAAGAACCTTGAACATATGGGCACAGGGGAAATTTTCCTAAACAGAACTCCGATAGCTTATGCTCTAAGATCAAGAATTGACAAATGGGGGCCTCATAAAATTACAAAGTTTCTGTAAGGCAAAGGACACTGTCAAAAGGACAAAGCGGCAGCCAACAAACTGGGAGAAGATCTTTACCAACCCTACATCCAACAGAGGGCTAATATCCAATATATACAAAGAACTCAAGAAGTTAGACTCCAGAGAGCCAAATAACCCTATTAAAAAATGGGGTACAGAGCTAAACAAAGAGTTCTCACCTGAAGAATATCTAATGGCTGAGAAGCACCTAAAGAAATGTTCAACATCCTTAGTCATTAGGGAAATGCAAATCAAAGATTTGGTTTTGATGGGAGGTTAGAGGGGACAGTGATGTTAAAGGTGATCCCCCCCCCCCGGGTTTCTGAGTACCAATCACCAAAACATCCTGTCGAGGAAAAGCATCCTTCCTGATCTGTTCCTGCCTCCATCCCTACTCTATTATGCACACTGTTCACTGGAGTCCTTTATCTGACCTGTATCCCTTCTTTTATAACACCTGACTCAGTGTGTTCATCTCCTATGCACATTCACAGGATGCTTGAGGACCCAAAGTAATATTGAGCCCCATTCATCCCCTTTCTCTCAGAACCTCTCACACCTTGCTGAATCGCCCAGTTGGTAGAACAGGTGTGTTGTCTATGCGACAGCTAGCGAGAGAAACATGAAAGCCAGGGGTTAACCTCACCCTGAGCCCCACCGGCAATCACTTGCCAACTCCTAATTTTTCCCTTCCTTAGATCTCCAACATTGCCCACCTCGGCTTCTCTGTGAGCACACTGCTTCCTGCATTCATTGAGACTTTCTCCTTATTTTCTCCAGCTCCATTATTGACTCACCTTACCTGCCCATTGAAGTCCTCTGCTAAGCTCCAGTGCAATGTCTAATGATGGGAAGTGTCCTGAGAACTGCAGTATTACACAATGTAACCAAACAGGTATGCATTCACTAGGCAAGACGAGTCAGTCTCTCCATGCAGAATCCTGATGCAATCATACATGCAAGATGACTCAGGCTGCTGCTGGGCGGTACAGTATCCCGTTTGTATAAGGAGGAGGATACCCTCATCAGCAATGAAGTGTGGTATAGCTGTGTGCTTCATTTATGAGTATGTGTATTGCATACACAGCTGTAAGAGTAGCACATATATACACAGTAGGTTTGCTCCCACAAGCATCACCCCAGGTATCTGAGTTAGGGTTTTACTGCTGTGAACAGACACTATGACCAAGGCAACTCTCATAAGGACAACATTTAATAAGGTCTCACTTACAGGTTCAGAGGTTCAGTCCATAATCATCAAGGCAGGAGCATGGCAGCATCCAGGCAGGCATGGTGCAGGAGGAGCTGAGGGTTCTACATCTTCCTCTGAAGGCTGCTAGCAGAATACTGACTTCCAGGCAGCTAGGAAGAGGGTCTTAAAGCCCACACCCACAGTGACACACCTACTCCAACAAGGCCACACCTCCCTAATAGTGCCACTCCCTGGGCCAAGCATACACATACCATTACAACGGGCAAAGGAAGTGGTATACTAAGAAGCTGTGATGTCACCAGCTGAGACTTTCTCAGCTCCATTAAAATCTTCCTCTAAATTACATTTATTTGTTGAGGATTTTGTTGAGGTTGCCTGCTAGGGTCCACGTGGATGTCAGAGGATAGCCTGCAGTAGTCTCTCCTCTCTCTCCACTATGTAGACCTCAGGGGTTGAACTCCAGTCATCAAACTTGCATGCAAGGCCTTCACCTGCGAGCCATCTTACTAGCCCAGCATTAGAATCTTATATGACCAATGGAGTCTGTGTGGTCATCATCGGTAGTGCTGGGTGACTGTGAACCAAAGAGAGATTTCTACGTATGACGTTCATGCACCGAATGCTCTTCAGTGATCCTTCCCACATCTCTTCAGACCAAGGCCCCACCCTGCTATTCCAGTCTTGCCTCCTGTCACTCACTCAACGTCTTTTGCATTCTCGTCCTCTATTATCTTTGTCTCTCTCAGTACAAGTGTGAGCCAGGACCCTGTACCGCATTTAGTTCATTGAACGGAGAATTTGTCTAGACACGTTGTGCTCCATTTTTGGGTCCGTAATGCTGAAAGGATAAACTGGCTCATGGGTAGAGGTTTGAATGCCTCTTTATGTGCAGTATCCATGATGTCCTGGGCAGCTTACAGAATGTGCGAGGTAAAGGGGCTTTAGGTTCGAAGACCCAGAAGACTTCAACTTTATAGTCCCTAAACTACCACCCTTCTCTCTTGCAACCCAGGAGAAGAAAGGACCATCAAATGCTGTATCGGGAGAACCATTTATCCACATGGCGCTAAGTGCTACCTGCTAAAGAGTTCAGAAATAGCTGTCATTACTGAGCACCTGCTGGCTCATTCACTCCTCATTTCTGCCTTCAGTGAGTGATTCCCTCTGGGCCTGGCATGGCCATTGCTGTCATGGAACCGAGGCTGCAATTGTGACCCGCAGAATAACCTTGGATCCGTAGCCATGGCGATGAAATAAGCAGAACAATTCAGGGAATGTTCATGGTTTATGGTCATGGTAACAGGACTATTAATACTTCCCAGTAGAGAAAGAGGGGAGAGTCATGGGGCCCTAACCAGACATCCCAACCCTCCACTTGTCCCTCGGCTACACAGTCTTGTGTGTCGGGGGAGATGGAGTATATGAGTTAGAAATCTCACTGAAGACAGATTTCAACCATATACTTTTCATGAGGCTGTCGACCAAGGTGAAATGGTGCTTTTCGGTGGGTCCACCTACCTCCCAAGTCACCCATACTTCTGTTCACAATGCCCCCCCCCCATTCATAATCCTTAAATCAGCCAAATAAACTCATTAGCTCAATCATCTCAGCTAGGGTGGAATCATTTCTCTGGTCTGTCATCAGTGCATTTTCTGTGGCTAGTGTTTTTCCCGTCTCCTCAGGAACATAACGGAACGCTCCAATCCCAGGCGAGGAACAAAGGCTGTGCCCATTGGATTTATAACCATCGCAAGGTATTGTAGAACCCAGGGGGCCAATAAACATCACGAATCTACCTCACAATTCCTGAAACTCGGGACTCAAGTAAATGTACATTGGGAAAGTAAATGAGCGGAGCGAATAACTGGGCCGTGAAGAGCTGGCGTGAAAACCCAGGGTGGCCGCGCTCGGCCTCTGCTGCGGTCCCACGGACGAGTGCACTGAGCTCATGAGAAACCAGCCACCCTCCTCTTTGTCCAACTTTTCTGTCCTTGCTAGATGTAGTTTGAAAAGGAAGGGCAAGGAAAAAAATCTGACCAACATCACAATAGTGGAAGGGAGAAATCAAAGCATACTTTATGATGTCATATGGTAACTGCAGGATAACGATGATTCCTGTCACGCTGGGGATCCAGTTTGTGTCTCTCTCTGTGTGCCAAGAGCACTGTTTCAAGGCGAAGACAGCAAATAGGTGATGCACCCTGACCTGACTTCACATCATGTCGACCACTCTGTCCACGCAGGGTGGGAATGTGAGTGGTTCTTCTGCAGTTTCCAGAGGGTTATTGGCTCTCACAGATTCACACATGTCAGAGAGATTCTCTCCTAACACCCCTTGTGGGGAAAATTACATTAACTAAATGAGGTGAATTAGGTCCAGGTTCAGATTGCCTATTAAACAATCTATTACACTGTCAAAGACACTAAACTGTCTAATCCACCATTTTAAAGGCGAGATGTTGATAGTGGTTGAGGAGTCAGGCTCCCTCTACATTCATCACCCCACGACAAAGCCATGAAACTGTTTAAGCCATTAGCTACTCAGTAGCTTCAAATGCTTTATTCTGGTGGTCATAAATTGGTGAAACTATAAAACCAGAATTAAAAAATAACTATCCATGAAGTAACAGAGCAGGTGCAGAAGTCTCAAGAAATAGCTCATCTCAGTAATGCATCCATCAGCCGGAGGGGTCTGTCTGAAGGTGACGAGCTACAATCGCCATGCCCTGTAACAGTGTTGCATAAACATCAGAGGCAGGCCTGCAACCAGAGCAGAAGGAAGCTGCCACATCGTGTCCAAACCTGTGTCTGCATTTCATAAAAATACAAGTAGCTAAGTCCAGTCCTAAAGTGTATTAAAACTTCTCTAACTGGGGACCACTGGCTTTAGACCAGTGTGCTCCAATATTTTGTTCCAATTTACCTTCAAGAGAACCTCATGCAGGCATTTTATTAGCCAGGATTCTCTAGAGAAGCAGACTGATAAAGTGTGTGTGTGTGTGTGTGTGTGTGTGTGTGTGTGTGTGTGTGTGTGTGTGATTTATTAAAGACTTACAGGCTTTGGTCCTGCTAGTCTAACAATGGCAGAAGGTCCAAGAATCCAGAAGTTGTTCAGTCCACAAGGCTGGCTGACTAAGCTGGTCTCCCTGAAGATGTCGGCGCACATGCAGTAAGGGAATGGACTTGCCAGTGAGATCGAGAGCAAGCAGGCTTCTTCTTCCATGTCCTTTATTAATGCTGCCAGCAGAAGGTATGGCCCACAGTTAAGTGGGTCTTCCCATCTCAAAGAAAAAAATCCCTCACAGATGCACCCAGTAGCATGGGTTTTTGCTAATTCCAGACATAGTCAAGTTGATGACCAAGAATACTCATCCCAAGAATATTTTTCCTTAATACCTCCATTTTAATGGAATGTCAGTACATACCTTTTAAATATGTATTAGGTTCATAACTGTGACTTAAACTTTAAAAACAAAAACAAAACAAAACAAAACATTTTTGCTCCATGAGAACCAATCCCTGAGGGCATCCTCCTCACTTGGAGAAAATGTCTTCCAGGTCATCCCTAATAACCTGGTTCTACCCAGAGTGCCCACAAATCCCTTCCAGTGTAGGCATCAGGTCTCAGAACAGAGCCTGGACAGAGATGCCATCAGACGGTGACCAGAGCCACACAGCCTGTGACCCTTGTAGGAGTGGCTGCACACCCTGCAATTCCGTTGTGGCTTCTACCACCCTCGGTGGCTGTAGCCTCAAGGGGTAGTGTTCACCCTGCTCAACTCAAACAAGTGAGCTGTGGCATCCTCCAGTGGCTCCCTCTATGTCTTCAGAAATGAAGATGTCCTTTGTACAGAAGCATCTTCCTGGAGACTAATGGGTTCTCCAACACCGCTTAAACAAAGTCTCTCCCCTATGGCTAGTGCCTGCTCCAGTTACACTGTAACCATGTGAACTGCATAGGGCCTGTGGATCGCAGCTGCAGTTTGGGAGAGAAAGAAAATGGGACTCTATAACTCAGGTGTAAAGACCCTTGCTACAGGGATGGCAAATGAAACCGTGAAAATGAAACAGGATAAGCAAAGGCTTAAGAAAGAAAATGGGAGAAGAAATTATTGCTGCTGCTGCCTGCTTGGTACCAGGAAGTGTATAAACATTTAATTTCACTCTGCCAAGCCCTAGGAGGTGACATGATCCTCATCACTCAGAATCAAATGAAACCTGAAATTGCTCAGGGTAGTAAGCAAGTGGAGCTGCATTTACATCCTCGGCTGTCAGCCTTAGATCTCACGTTCTTCCTCTTCCAACTCTATCCTGTTCTCCTCCCATTCTCTAGATAAGTGCACCAAAATAAGCCACAAAGACTGTTCAACAAGACAGCCATTCCGATCTAAACCAAATGAGGAGGCCTTGGTCAAAGTTACAGGCTGAAGGGAATCTTGATGATTAGCAAGGCCCCTGTGAAATCTAGAAACTCCACAAAGTGAGCCTGCTATGGTGGCCTGTGATTGCTGTCCAAGAACTTGGGAGGCGGAGACTGGGAGTCAGGAGTTCCAGGCCAACTGGAGTACACAGTGAAGTGGCCTCCAAACAGACCAAAATGTATCATATATAAAAAACAATGAGAAGAAGCAAAAGGAGGAAGAGGGAAGATGGGGAGGGGAGGGGGAACAGGGAGGGGAGAGGGCAGGTCCACATCAAGCTTTACATATGGAGGTGACTGAGTGACCTGAGTCACTTCAGGAAACATAAACATCAGAACCCATGAGGGAGAGTGACATGGTAAGAGGAAGCCAGGAGAGGGAGAATGAATAATCTCCAGAGGAGTAGCAATCTACTTGTCTTGAGAAGGTGGGACAGACAGCCCACAGTCTTCTAATCTCTGTCTGACCCTCCAGGAAATGAGGGGGGAAAGAGAACAGAGCCAGTCACCCCAAGGAATCTTGAAAATGGAATCTCCTCAGAGAAAGGGGAGGCGAACCTTCCCCTCCAGTCACAGACGAATGTATTACCTCCCGGAAAAGCCTGTCTCCTCTCTAGGGACAAAACTCACTGTACCATAAATCCTGCAGAATGAGGGAAGGAAACCTGAGAACGTGAGGCTTCTCACAGACATGTGTGCAAGGGCCACACAGTCACAAGTGTGAGGGGACAGAGAACCATGAACACCTGCCCTGCTGAGGGGAGACTCCATCTTCCCCATTGAACTCCACAAACTGAATCCTTCCAAGACCACCCGAGATCAACCCTGAATTACAGACTGGCTGAAAGTCCAAAGCCAGGGAGCTGTTCCCTGGACAAATCCACCTCATCAAGCTAGTTTTCAAAACGGCCTATTGGTGCGACAGGGAAGAAGAAAGGAAGGAGGGAGGGGGAAGGGAGGGAGGGGGAGGAAGGATAGCTTCAGAATGATGCACTGGATACCATGAGCCCCTGGGATTGTGTTTCTGCACTGTATTGGAGTTTGCTGAAGGCTAGGTCACAGGTGGTATCAATTTCATTGCACCATTTGTCTCTCTATCTCTGTCTCCCTGTCTCCATGTCTCTGTCTCTTTCTGTCTCTGTCTCTCTGTGCCTCTGTGTCTCTGTCTCTCTCTTTCTCTCTATCTCTGTCTCCCTGTCTTTCTGTCTCTGTTTCTCTGTCTCTCTGTGACTCTGTCTCTCTGTGCCTCTGTCTCTCTGTGTCTCTGTCTCTCTCTTTCTATCTCTGTCTCCCTGTCTTTCTGTCTCTGTCTCTTTGTTTCTGTATCTCTGTGTCTCTGTCTTTCTCTTTCTGTCTGTTGCACTACCTCTCTGTCTCCATGTCTCTCTATCTCTGTTTCTCTCTGTCTCTCTGTCTCTCTGTCTCTCTCTGTCTCTCTCTCTCTGTGTGTGTGTGTGTGTGTGTGTGTGTGTGTGTATAGAGGTATGTGTGCAAACGTGAAGACATGAAGACCCACGTGGTTGAATCTACGTCTTCCTCTACCGGTTTCCACACAGCTTTCCAAAACATACTTATTCTTTAAGAATTTCATATACAAAGTATTTTTTATCACATCTTCCCTCCTTCCAATTTCCCCTTTTAACTTCCCCTAAATCATCTCTTGCCAATTTTACATCCTCTTCTATTTTCAGAAAACCCACTGAGTCCAGTCATTGCTGCTCAGGTACATATATATGAGCATAAACTGTCAGTGGCCATAAACTCCTCAAAAATGACTCTCCCTCTTCCAAAAGCTATCAGTGGTCAATAGCTCCTCAGATAAGGGTGTGGCCTTATAAACCTCCCCCAGTCCATGCTGGAAGTTTGGCTGGCTTGATCTTGTGTGGGTCTTGTGCAGGTAACTGCAGATGCCACTGAACTCGAATGTGGTGGCCACACCCTGTTCATGGGAGAGCATTTCACAGCACCTCCCCCATCACCCTGGAGTGTTCCCTAAGCCTCAGTAGGGTGCAGAAAAGACACAGATGCCCCATGTAGAGCTGAACAATTAGAATCACTTACTCTCAGCACTCTGGCCAGTTAGGAGTCTGCACTGACCACAGCCCACTGCAAAAGGAAGCTTCTCTGATCAGGGTGGAGAATAGCCTAGGTCTATGGGTATAAATAAATGTGAATGTTTCGAAGGCAGCTCGACCACATAATCATTTAGCAAAATAGCAATAGGTTTATCACTAGGGCCTGTGACCTCTCTGCCCATGGGCTTTTGCCCAGGTTTAGAGCACCAGGAATGAACGTTCTCCTGTGAAGCAAGCCTAAAATTCCATTACAAAATCATTGGTTACCTCCGTAACAATCATGCCATTATTGTGCCACTGAGCACGTTGTACTTGATATAATAGCATGGAGTGTCTCTCACCGGGTAAGGTCTTTGATGTCTTTTCCCTCCCAGCAGCCTGCGTAGCACTTTCCAGCCCTATGAAAATTAGCCCCAGGATAGCTAAAACTATTCTCAAGAGTAAAAGAACTTCTGGGGGAATCAATATCCCGGACCTCAAGCTGTACTACAGAGCAATAGTGTTAAAAACCGCATGGTATTGGTACAGTGACAGGCATGTAGATCAATGAAACAGAATTGAAGACCCAGAAATGAATCCACACTCCTTTGGTCACTTGATCTTTGACAAAGGAGCTAAAACCATCCAGTGGAAAAAAGATAGCCTTTTCAACAAATGGTGCAGGCTCAACTGGAGGTCAACATGCAGAAGAATGCAAATTGACCCATTCTTATCTCCTTGCACTAAGCTCAATTCCAAGTAGATCAAGGACCTCCACATAAAACCAGACACACTGAAACTATTAGAAAGGAAACTAGGGAAGAACCTTGAACATATGGGCACAGGGGAGAATTTCCTGAACAGAACTTAGAGCTTATGCTCTAAGATCAAGAATTGACAAATGGAACCTCATTAAATTACAAAGTTTTTGCAAGGCAAAAGACACTGTCAAAAAGACTAAGCGGCAACCAACTAACTGGGAAATGATCTTTACCAACCCTACATCCGACAGAGGGCTAATATCCAATATATACAAAGAACTCAAGAAGTTAACTCCAGAGAGGCAAGTAACCCTATTAAAAACTGGGGTATAGAGCTAAACAAAGAGTTCTCACCTGAAGAATATCTAATGGCTGAGAAGCACCTAAAGAGATGTTCATCATCCTTAGTCATTAGGGAAATGCAAAACAAAACAACCCTGAGATTCCATCTCACACCAGTCAGAATGGCTAAGATCAAAAACACAGGAGACAGCAGTTGTTGGCGAGGATGTGGAGAAAGAGGAACACTCCTCCACTGCTGGTGGGATTGCAAGCTGGTACAACCACTCTGGAAAGCAGTCTGGCGGTTCCTCAGAAAACTGGGCATGACACTCCCGGAGGATCCGGCTATACCACTCCTGGGCATATACCCAGAGGCTTTCCCTGCATGCAATAAGGACACATCCTCCACTATGTTCATAGCAGCCTTATTTATAATAGCCAGAAGCTGGAAAGAACCCAGATGTCCCTCAATGGAGGAATGGATTCAGAAGATGTGGTATATTTACACAATGGAATACTACTCTGCAATTAAAAACAATGAATTCACGAAATTCCTAGGCAAATGGTCAGAACTTGAAAATATCATCCTTAGTGAGGTAACCCAATCACAAAAGAACACACATGGTATGCAGTCACTGATAAGGGGATATTAACTCAGAATCTCAGAATATCCAAGACACAATTCGCATATCAATAGATTTCCAAGAAGATGGAAGGAGAGACCCCTGGTCCTAGAAAGACTGGATGTAGGGGAATACCAGGACAGAGAAGCGAGAGGGGGTTGAATGGGGAAAAGAGGGAGGGAAGGGGGCTTATGGGACTTTCGGGGAGGGAGGAAACGGGAAAGGGGAAATGATTTTGAATGTAAATGAAAAAAAACTTAGAAAATAAAATAAAATAAAAAAAAGAAAATTAGCCATCATGTAGGACATCTGTCTGTCGGTTTGAGACTTATTTCTTTACATCCTGAAGCCAAGTATGTGGTATTTTCAGCAATAGGGTTAGGGTGGGCAGCCAAGCGTAATGCCAATACTCTGTTGTTTAAGAGACCTCCAGGGACTCCCTGACAACCGCTTGGGAGAAATTCCGCTCTTGGCAGGGAGATTTTCGCCTCCTAACCCATGTCTTCTGGGAGCAGCGCTGTCCACCTGTGCGAGGTAACTCCATTCAAACTTCTCTTTTTTTTATTTTTTTATTTTTTATTATATGTAAGTACACTGTAGCTGTCTTCAGACATTCCAGAAGATGGCATCAGATCTTGTTATGGATGGTTGTGAGCCACCATGTGGTTGCTGGGATTTGAACTCAGGACCTTCGGAAGAGCATTCAGTGCTCTTAACAGCTGAGCCATCTCTCCAGCCCCCAAACTTCTTCTTAGAAGCTGTATTTTGTAGTTAGCTTACAAAGCAGTGGGTCCCCCTAGGCCTTTTTCTTACAGGCCTAGCTTCAGTTAACTCACCCCTTACCCATTCCCCAATATGATCTCTCTGTCCCCAGATCCATTGAAACTCCCTGTAGTCTCAATATTCTCCCCTCTGTTTTCACATCACCTCCCGTTACACAGCCCCTCTGGCTGTGTCTTAGCTGGGTTTAAAGTAGTTGGCCTTCGTGCCCCCCATGCCCCACTCTCATGGATCATTGACTAATTCGGTCCACAGGGCAGTGGGAGCAGAGATGATGAACAGGGAGTTCAGAAGCCCTGTGAGTAAATAAACCACGTGGGGATCCACAGTCAGGATGCAGATCAACTTTACTTGGGGTGATTGAAGGCTTTTAAAGTTTTGGGAGCCTGAAAGTACGGACATCGGGATGAGAAAAGCTCATTGGCTGGGGGTTTAGGGTACCTGAAATGCCTCATTAGCACATTAGCCTCATTTCAAGAGTCTTGGATGCTGACTGAACAGGTTTTGTTGGGAGAAAGGAAATTGGTTCTATAAATTAAGACTACGTGACATTCCTCAGGTAGAGGCGAATATGGGGCTCAGAACTCCCTGGACAAGGTTGGAGAGGAAGAAACTCTGCTAACGCAGGGACTCTTCCATTATGCTGCACAGAGCCCCAGCAGGGTATATGGTCTTCAGTAGACTTCGACCTTCACTGGCAAGATGTGGGGAGCCAAACAAGGTCATTCAGCCATGGCTGTCTTATGACCATGAGATTATTGAACAAAGACCTGCCCAGGAACTGCCGATACAGTTCGCTCCACCCTAAACCATGGAATGTCCCTACGTGTGCAGATACCAGATGCCTTCACCAGATGCCCTCTGTGCTTCCTCGTGCCAAGAATACCTTGACCCCTCCCTCCTTTGCATTTTGCAAAGGTCACTTCCCCCTAGCTCCCCCTCCCAACCTCCTCATCCCCACTGCTTAAAACGTGCTGCCTGTGTGACAATAAACGAGACCTTGACAACAGAACCTTGCTTGGTCTCGTTCTTCTCTCCTCCATGACCCTCAGGTAGCGCCTCTTCGGGACCCTGAATAACTAGACCTGCTGGACGGGTCAAGTGGCTCCCGAACAGGAACCTGAAGCACGGCCAACTACCGGACGATGGAGGAACCCCGGGAAAAGGAATCGAGGACCTTTCACGACGCATCGCTCGTGCGTCGCTGGAAAGGGAGGTGAGTTTGGCCAAATAATTGTCGTCTGATTGTCATGGGGAAACAATTGTCTAAGGAAGCTTGTTTTATAGGAGAAATCAAGCGTTTGCTCAGGGAGAGAGGAATAAGAGTCAAGAAAAAAGATTTAATTAAGTTCTTTTGTTTTGTTGACGAAAAATGTCATTAGCTGGTTTTAAGTGGCCCTGATATACACCCACTTACGTGGAATAAGGTTGGTAAAGATATTAATAAGCTTTTAAAAGCTGGTGACCCAGTGTCCGCTGCATATTTTAGTTATTGGGGCATTATAAGAGACATAATACAAGATGCTGAGAAAGGGGGCGAGAATGCCCGTCTCTTAACTATAGCAGAGGACTTCTTGCAGGCTTCATGGCTGCCGTCACATAAAAATGAAAGTAAAAGCAGCGAGCCTCATTCTCCTTGCCCCTCCACTATTATCAATATGCCGGGAGAGGGGGGAAGTCCCCCGCCCAAGACGCTACACTCCCTGGAAGATCCCAGTGCGTCCAAAGATCCAAAGACCATCTATCCCTCTCTTAAAGAGATTTCCAACAATCAAAAAAGAGGCAAGAACAAACGATATCAATCTCGCCGTTTTTTTGATTCGGACCTCGATCCAGCCTCTGAGGCTGAATTAGAAGAGGAGGCCGCTAGATATGAGGAAGAGAGATACGGCCCGTATACAAGAAACTCAAACTTAAACATATCAAAGAATTACACTCAGCTGTTAAAAATTATGGTTTAACTGCACCCTTTACCTTGTCCATTTTAGAATGACTCGCGGGGTCGGATATCTGACTCCTAGTGAATGGACTAAGGTGGTGCAGTCTGTCCTCACCAGAGGACAATACTTAACTTGGAAATCTGAATTCATAGATAGGGCCAAGAGTCCGGCCGCTAGGAACAGAAAAATCCCTCTAGGCAGGATCGCCTCTTGGACGGCAGGCAGACAAGTTATGTGGGAGAGGCCCATTTGCCTCTGAGGAAAAACAATTAGGATTGTCCCTGGGCATACTCGCTCAAACAGCGCAGGCCGACTTATCTGCCTGGAGAGCAGTTCCTGCTACAGGAGCCCTCACCACCCCCTTAACTAAAATAGTCCAGGGGGCCCAGGAACCCTACGCTCAATTTGTGGGGAGGTTACAGGAAGCAGCGGAAAGAGTCCTAGGTCAAAGTGAAAGTGAGGGGCTCCTCGTTAAGCAGCTTGCTCTTGAGAAAGCTAACCCGGCGTGCAGAGCCATGTTACGAGGCAAGACCAAAGATCTTGATATTACAGGAATGATTAAACTTTGCAATGATGTTGACTCCTCACATCAAGTGTTCAAGTCTATCAGTTTAGCTATCGGGGCTGTGTTCCAAAAAACTAGAGATTCTGGCCGCCGTAGAGGCAAAACATGCTTTAGATGTGGGCAGCCTGGTCACTTTGCTAGAGAATGTAGCGCTCTCAACCCCAGCCAGCCATTTAATCCCGTCATTGACCAAGGGGCCCCTAAGCTTACTGCGTCGGGAGTTTGTCCTCGCTGTAGGAAAGGCCGTCATTGGGCCAAGGAATGTCGGTCTAGAACTGATGCTAATGGGCAAGCCCTCCCTTCGGTCCAGGGAAACGGCCAAGGGGCCCCGCACCAGGGCCCCTACCCACAGATGACCACACACCCCCAAGTACAGCACCAAGCTCCTGCGGCACCAGCTTATCTAGGGCAACCGCAGGGAGCGCAGGACTGGACCTGTATGCCTCCTCCCACACAATTGTGAACCCCCAAGATGGTGTTTAGGTTCTCTCCACAGGAATTTTTGGACCCCCCGCCATCTGGCACATTTTTTTCTCATCATAGGGCATGCCTCAGCTACCATGCAGGGACTCAGTGTCCACCCGTCGCTTGTGGACGCAGACTATACTGGAGAGATAAAAGTTTTAAGGCAGAAAAGGGCCCGGTCACCATTCTCCCTGGTCAGAGAGTAGCCCAGGCGCTCCCTCTCCTGCTCGATTCCTCTGGTACTCACATGGGAGGGCTCAGAGGAGATAGCCAACCTGGTTCCTCTGTCTACTGGGTCCAGCAACTCTCTAAGGAGCGCCCCTCCTTGTGCCTTACGTTGGACGGGCGAAAGTTTGATGGCGTTATAGATACAGAAGCTGACACCACAGTTCTTAGTTTGAGCTCCTGGCCTTCTGCCTGGCCTCTCCAGCCCTCGATGACTCATTTACAAGGCATTGGCCAGTCTAAAAATACCCTACAAAGTTCAAAATTGTTGACATGGAAAGATTCAGAGGGGAATTCAGGCACTGTGCAACCTTTTATTGTTGAGGGCCTCCCTGTCAATCTTTGGGAGAGAGACATTCTCTCTCAAATGGGGATGATGATGTGTAGCCCCAATGAGGTGGTTGCTCACCAGCTCACTCAGGGAGCTAGTGTGGATTGGGGTACCCCTGACACCTTTGTCCCTCAAAAAAGCGCGCCCGAGCTTTCGGATTCTAACTGATCCCCCGGGTGCTCCACTGAAGGCAGGCAAAAACACTTAAGGCTCCTTCCCTGGGAACTTTATGTCTACCTGGGAGGTCATCTCAACCGCTCCATTGCCCGAGCATAGGAATGTTGGGTCTGCTATTCACCCTCCCCGCCCTTTTACGAACAGATTGCAAGCTTTAAGAGAATTATTACCCACTAATGATACCTCGCTTCTGCGATGGAGTCCTCCAGAGAAGCAAGGACTCACCCTTGGCCAAATTTCTGGCCTAGGCTTGTGCCTTCTGGGACCTGATATGCTGCCCCCCAAGACCCTGGTTGAGGTTTGCAATCAAACTATTGTAATTAATGCTTCCTGTTGTTGTTTCTAATGATTCCTATCTTGCTTGCTCCTCAGGATTGACCACTTTTATAGTTTCAGCTGCCTTTTTAGAGAATAGAGAATATTGTGTGTTTGTCAAGCTCCTCCCTCGATTGACCATTCATGATTCTGATGAGCTCCTTAATTTTTGGGAAAGGGGAACTCATTTGTCCAGACAAAAGAGAGAACCTATAACAGCAGTCACCCTGGCTATACTCCTTGGTTTGGGAGCCACAGGGGCCGGAACAGGAATTGCCTCCTTGGTCACTTCCAGTCAGCAGTATGCACAGCTCAGCTCTGTGGTCGTTAGAGACCTACAAGAGCTACAGTTAGGACTAAAGAATATTAAAGATTCGGTTACATCCCTCTCTGAGGTAGTGTTACAAAACAGAAGAGGTTTAGATTTGCTCTTTTTACAACAAGGTGGGTTATGCACTGCCCTTAAAGAAGAATGCTGCTTTTATTCAGACAAGACAGGATTGGTTGAAGAAAGCCTAAAAAAGGTCAGGGAAAGTCTAGAAAACCACAAGAAAGAAAGAGAGAAACAAGAATCATGGTATCAAAACTGGTTCTCTACATCGCCTTGGCTCTCTACTCTGTTACCTAGTCTTTTGGGATCTTTGGTGGGCCTTCTCATGCTCATTTCTTTTGGGCCGTGGGCCTTCCAAAAATTAACTCTTTTTGTCAAGTCACAGGTGGATGCCGCTTTCACCAACAAGCCGGTTTCAGTGCATTACCATCGTCTAGAGGTCAGAGATAATGACCCGGGTGCCTACGAGGAGCCCTTGGGCACCCCCTCTGCTGGCCTCGATTTCTCGATCCTGACCGCAGACTACCAAAACCCTTGGTATAAAAAGCTATGGAGACGTCCATGACAGGAGTATCATGATGCCACATGCCAGATGCACACCTGAGAGCCCGACTAACTCAGTCGGTAGAGCATGATCCCAGGGCTGTAGAGTAACTCCATGATGGGAGTAGCATGAGGCCAATGCCCAGGGAGCAAACTCCTATTGGAGGATCTGGGCATGGAGGCACCTCACGTAGCCTAAGACAGAGGCCCTACCCCTCTCTCTAGGTGCTGGCTGTGGGTGCACATCATGTAGCCTAAGACAGACTCTCCATTAATTATACAAAGAAGGGGGATATGTGGGGAGCCAAACAAGGTCATTCAGCCATGGCTGTCTTATGACCATGAGATTATTGAACAAAGACCTGCCCAGGAACTGCTGATACGGATTGCTCCACCCTTAACCGCGGAATGTCCCTACGTGCGCAGATACCAGATGCCTTCACCAGATGCCCTTTATGCTTCCTGCTGCCAATAACACCTTGACCCCTCCCTCCTTTGCATTTTGCAAAGGTCACTTCCCCCTAGCTCCCCCTCCCAACCTCCTCATCCCCACTGCTTAAAACGTGCTGCCTGTGTGACAATAAACGAGACCTTGACAATGGAATCTTGCTTGGTCTCGTTCTTCTCTCCCCCCCATGACCCTAAGGTAGCGCCTCTTCAGGACCCTGAATAACTAGACCTGCCGGACGGGTCAGCAAGAGTTTTCCCACAGGCCTTTGCGTCCACCGTTCAGTTCCTTAAACTCACCCACTACTGCCTCGGTTATCCCATCCCCCACCCTCCCCATTTATACCTTTCCACTCCTTGTATTTTCCTTGCTTTTACCTATGTCTTATCCTTTCCTTAAATATGGGCTGTGTGAGGGGGTGGTGGCAATTTAGTTGTACAGCGTAAGTACAGAGAGGCCAGAGAAGTAACTCAGTGGTTAAAGCACACGACGTCCTGGCAGAGGGCCCGATTGGGTTCTCAGCACCCACATCAAGTTATCTCATAACCACCTGTACCTGCAGCTCCAGACCTGATGCCCTCTTCTGACCTCCTTGCTGGAAAGATATGCACGCACGCATACACACACATGCACGCATGTACATGTGCACACATGCACACATGCACTCACACACATGCATGCGCACACACGCACACACATGCACACACATGCACACGCACAGGCATGCGCATACACATGCACACATTTAAAAGTAAAAGCTATAGAGTACTCTATGCTGGTACTGCCGCTCACAGTGATATATCTCAGATCAGAACTTGCTTTGTAAGATTGATTTGTCTGGGAACAGCCTGAAAGCTGGTCTCTATATAGCACACTGGAACCCAGAGCAGGCACTGTAGGCTCCCAGCCTCCAAACCATTTCTGTCTGTCCATCCGGAGTGAGAAACTCCCGAGGACCTAAAAGGCACCTCTAAGCCAAAGAGCTGATGTCATCGGGTACCTCACCTGAAGGTACAGTTTGCCTTAACAGGCCTGAAAGGCTAAGATTTCAGCACCTGTAAAAGAGCCCATTCACAGCAGAAACAAGGAATTTCCTACAAAGAACTTATCCATGGTCTAGCAAGGTATGCTTAAATGGCTTAGATTTCTTCAGTGGACTGATCATAGGTTTAACTTCAATACCTTCCACAGGGCTAGGTATCTGGAGAACTTAGGTGTTAGAATGAAGTGGTCTATAGGCAAGAGAGGGGAACTCTCCCTGACTACAGGAATACCCCTTATCTGGTTTGTGTCACTGACCACATTCCTCAAAACATTGAGTCTTTCAAAGTTACCACTTACTTCCCACACAAAACACTAAATTACCAAGTCAGAGTTGGCAGTGTTAGGTAGTTCTGACCCTGGCAGAAGAACCTCTACTAAGTGGTTTTTTGTTTTGTTTTGTTTTGTTTTTGTTTGTCTGTTTGTTTGTTTGTTTTCCAAGAGCAGTTCGAAGATTCCCCACAACCTGACAGCACCCAGATTTGTGTTCCCAGGAATTCTGAAATGAAATGGCTTAGCTAATCCCTGAGCATTTACCAAGCACAGTTACACCTGACTCCCAGGGCAAGCTTGCACCTGAATCCCCAGCTAAGCCTGATGGGAAGGCATCTTACTGAAGATTCTCTGCTAGGAGCCAGACTCCCTTTGACACCTAGAGTATGATGCAGTAAGTCCTAATCCAGGGAGAATGCTCAATGGGAGAGCTATGTGTACACAAAGAGGGAGAGCAGCTTTATCTGAGTAGATCCTGGGGGTAGAGAAAACACAAATGTAGGAGGCAGGGGAGGGAGGAGGGGAAGGAACAGAGGAATTACTGGAGGGAAAATGTAGAAGGGGAGGAGAAGAGGGGAGGGAGAGATGGAAGCAAGGGCGTGAGCCAAGCTTCCTACATTCTCCCTGTCTGAGGCAGCAGACATTCCACCCTCTCACCACTCGATAAATTCACAGACTGGTGTGCAGACTCCATGCTGTAGTCAGACATGTTTTATCTGGTCTGTCTCCCTCTGCCACAAGTTTGCTGAATTAAAGGCTTAAGATTCAAGGTGCAAATTGTTAGCACACTCTAATTGCTGGGCCCAGATGTGAGCCCTGCCTACTCCCTTGTATTTTTGCAGGCATGCTCGCAAACAAACTAGAAGCAATCACCAGTAATCACAAGGCTAGCTCCCCAGTACAGGAGGGACCCCAGACAACTGGGCAGGGATGGATGCAGGTCCGTGGGAGACATTTTTTTCCCTGGGTGCTGTTTTACATATCTTGTTATTTGAACCACGTAAGAGTATTGTCTATCTAAAAGCAGAGTGACTGAGAGGCTAGGAATAGTTTAAAACTTTACTTCGGTGGAAGCAACACTCAAGGGTGCTCACATCAACTGAGAAGGTGAGACCCAACAGGTCCACCTCTCACTATCCACCCCTCCACTCATCTTCCCCTCCCTCTTCTGGTCAAGCCTGAGTTTTTTCTGAAGTTCCAGAAGTCATACTAGTAATTTTTCAGAATGTAGACCAGTGGTTCTCAACCTTTGGGTTACAACCCCTTTTGGCAAACCTCTATCTCCAAAAAATACATAACAATTCCTAAGTGCTGCTAAATTAGAGTTAGGAGGTAGCAACACAAATAATGCTATTGTTGGGGTCAGCAGGACGTGAGGAACTGTATTAAAGGGTTGCAGCATTAGGATGGTTGGAAACCGGGCTAGAAAGATGGCTCAGCGGTTAAGAGCACTGATTGCTCTCCCGAAGGTCCTGAGTTCAAATCCCAGCAACCACATGGTGGCTCACAACCATCCATAATGGGATCTGACTCCATCTTCTGGAGAGTGTGAAGTACAGCTACAGTGTACTTACATATAACAAAAAATAAATCTAAAAAAAGAAAAACCAGGCTGGTTGGACCCACTGCTCTGGACTAACAGGGAGGAGATGCTCTCTGTTCTTGCTAACCTTGTCAAGAGTCATCCGTACATGGCGACGATGCAAAGCAAGCCAGCATTCATTTTGGTTTTTAATTCTCTATGGACACCACCTGCCCACGGGGCAGAAATGTTGGCACATACACATGCCCTAGGCAGAGGCTGTGGTTCCCAACCATAGTACAGTGAAAGCAGAAATTGGTGTGAATAGAACTAAATTTTAAAATCACCCCCTTAAAAATTTACATCTGTGGTTCTTATCTTGTGGTTCAGGACCATTGTCCTGCAGTTGATTAGAGGGGTCTAAAATGTTTTTGCTGAAACATGGAACAAGCATAATTGTGTTGCCCGGGGAAAGCTAACTAGATAGCAACAGATAAAACAGTTTGCTGTAGTCCAAGTAGGTCTAGACGCTGAGCCTTCTACAGCTTCCTGGGGAATTCCAATTCTGCAGTAAGATGAAAGCCAGCATCAGTAGTGAACTGGGCAGGTGTGGCAGCATGGAACTGTCCTTGGCTTTGCCACCCAGTAAGATCAGCTCCAGACAGCATGTCTCCATGTCTTCCCTGTCTAAGACCCGGTAGTAAATGTTGTAGGTTGTTCTGGTGTTGTTTGTACTCTGATGTTAATTCTGCTTCCTCAAGAGGAGCCTCCCGGATGACGAGTGGATCACATACTCTGATGACTTCATGTGAACCTTCTCCCCATTTTAACTGGTTAAATAAAGGCTAGAGCTTGTGGTTGGACAGTGGAAGGGAAAGGTGGGGTTGGAGGATTGGGGGTGGGGGAAGAGTAGGGAACAGGAGAAGAAGAAGAAGAAGAAGAAGAAGAAGAAGAAGAAGAAGAAGAAGAAGAAGAAGAAGAAGAAGAAGAAGAAGAAGAAGAAAGAGGAAGAGGAAGAGGAGGTGGAAGGAAGGTGGAGCAGAACCCCATGGCCCAGAGAAGTCACAAGTAGCAAGGGATCTCATAACTGGGGAATACAGTAGAGTAGTGGGAGATCTGCCCAGTCTGGGTGTGCAGCTTATAAAGACTGTAACTGAGCTATGTGTTTTTGCAAGGGCTTATTGGGGTTGGAGATTTACTGCAACAAGCCAATGTCACTTTGCTTCAGTTAGAGCGGTGGTATGCTGCTGCCATCTCGTATCCTTCCCAATATTCTATGAAGGCATATTAGTAACTAGAAGGTTTATGTAGGTCATGGGACATAGGCAGCTGACATTGAGGGATCCTTTACATGAGCCAGGATAGGAACTGCCCGTGAGAGGCACTCTTCCGTGACTTCACCATCCCCTAGTTGGATATCCTACCCCAGGAAGGATGCACAATGACCGGGTTTCCCCCCTCTTGGCCTCATCTTCTATGCCCTAAAAAATACAGTCTTTGTTTTTCTACACTATCTTTAATATCAACACTTAAATGACAAGTCAAGGAGTTGTGCCTGTGGGCCAAGAGCTCCCGTTTAATTTTATGGAAGGAGTCTAATTTACTTCTACTTAATTCCACAACCATTTTTCTGGGTTCCCAGTGGGTAACATTTCCTCTTTAATTTTATTTAATTTCTAAGTTATTTCTGTCTAATTAACCCTCCTGTGCCTCGGTTACCTGTGAGCCTGGTGCTGCTTCTCTCATGGGCCACCCAGAATTGGTGTCAACTTAAGGGTCTTAATTTTTCCAAGATTTACTGCTGTAAGGCAATGTGGTATAAACCAATGAACAGCTTTTAAAGCAGTTGAGTTCAAACACCTAAAAGTCTGCCGGTCTGCTTTTAAACAATGGGCCAAATGACAAACTAAATGTAAGGCCTCAGAACACTGAGTAAAAAATTATCTACACACACACACACACACACACACACAATCACACACTGTGATACATACCTAGACACCACCAAAGATGCTCTCCAAGGTGAAACGTGTGAACCCGGCCTGCCAGCAGCTGTAACGTTGGGTGACATCATTCTGGCCAAGACACACGAGAGAACAAGTAGCTCCTCAGATTTCACAAACCTAAAAATGTATATAAATAGACTTCTAACTTTCTATTTTATGTGTGTGAGAGTGCCTTTGTCTGCATGCATGTATATGCATCATGTGTGTGCACTGCCTACAGAGGCCAGAAGAGGGTGCCAGATGCCCTGGAACTGGAGTTACAGAAGGTTGCGACCATGTAGGCATAAGGAACTAAACCTAGGTCCTTTGTAAGAGCACCCAGGGTTCTTAATGACTGACCTCTCCCCAGAACCAGCAAGCAGGGCATTCCAGGCTCTCGGTGCCTGGATAGATTTAAGTCATTCTGTTATTTTATGAGAAGGTATTGCCGTCAAAAGTAGGGTTGACGGTGTCAGTGTCAGTGGGCAGAAGCCGCCTTCCACCTGCTGTCTGTGCTATTTGTCTTTGTTCTGTTTCACAGGATGAGATAAAGCTCACCGAGAGAGATTCTGATGAACTCACAGACTTGAGAGACAAGGATCTAAGCTGTAACTTGCAAACCTGAGGCCTCGGCCACATGATATTCTGCATTTATAACCAAAGCCCGAGAGGAATATAAGGCTGCTCCAGATGGGCCCAGCCAGTTACGTGGGGACACAAAGTGACAAGTGGAGGAAGAACCAGGAAAAGAGGTGCTCCCTAGAAATATGGGTGCTCCCCTGGAATATGGGTGCTCCCTCGGAGTATGGGTGCTCCCTGGGAACATGGGTGCTCCCTCGGAGTATGGGTGCTCCCTCGGAGTATGGGTGCTCCCTGGGAACATGGGTGCTCCCTGGGAACATGAGTGCTCCCTGGGCATGTGGCTGTGGCAGAAACTGTGTTCTCTTATACAGTGAAGAACTCTGGCACATTGAATGAGGAGTTGGAAACCTTCCTCTGACGTAAACCACAGACACTCCAGAACAGAGTCTGGCCCTTTGCTTAAAATTTTCATTTCATCTGAACTAACCTTTCCTTCTACGGGTCAATCCAATTACCCAGGATAAATATCAGTGTCTCCACCACAGCTCCGTCAGTCTCAGGGGAGGGATCTAATGGGGGAGGCCAAACAGAGAAGCAGACTCCCAGGGCCTGCTCACCCTTGGCCTCTCACTTCCAAAGTCCTCCCACATCTAGAGGAGCCCTTCATGTACTATTAAGATCAGACTCCTAATTAGCCCTTAAAGACATTTTCACCTCTTCAGTGACAACTGGTTACAAATATGGGTGCTGACAACATCATGGTCGGTGTTGGTTGGTTTCTCCTTCCTCCAGATCAGTACACTGGACCTCCCTGAGAAGGATAAATGTAAACAAACCAGATGCTCAGAGCTGCTATGATCCGGCTCACAGTTCTTTTTCCAAACTTGTAATTTTCTAAAACTCTAAAATATACACACTCACACGCACACTCACACACACATACATACACATACATAGACACACACTCACACACAGACACGCACAGACACAACACACTCACATACACACAGTCTCACACATTCTTACATACACATACATATATGCACACACACTCACATACATATACACACACATACACACACACTCTCACATACAGACATATACACAGACATACATACAGACACACACACATACTCACACATACACACACTCAAACACACACATTCACACACAGAGACACACACACATACGCACGTACAAACACACACACATATATACACATACACACAGACATATACACACAGAATATAAAACTGGCAATCAAAAATGATCTTATTTATCTCACTTACCTTTGATGCCTCTATATTTCACTGCTAAAATATTAATGCATTTGAGAAAGAGCATTGCTCCAGGCCCACTGGGAGTATTAATATTCCAAGTACATCTGGCGCTGAGTCCTTTAGGTGAGGAGCTATGGTCGTTAAGCAGACAAAGAAAGGCCTTCGCTCAGCAGCAAACCTGAGCCTGAATCCCCCTCTCTACATGCAAGGACTTGTCTCTAAGTACATTGACTCCATTCTGTGGAAAGGAGCTAATAATATCTTTCTCATGAAAAGCAAGAAAGGGGACATGTTGAATTAAATGAGGGGGCTGGCGAGAGGGTGCACTATGCCCTTGCTATGCAAGCAAGAGGACCTGAGTTCAAATCCCAAGTCCCCACTAAAGACTGTGGTAGAAGGTGTCTGATGTCTTCATGACTGTGCACACAAATATGTATATGCACTTGCATACACACACACACATACACACACACACACACACACATCAAAAAGACAAAAAGAACTCTTCCCTAATATCTAATGTGTGTAAAGGGCATCTTTCTTCACTTTATAAGATGTAACAACAGACATAGACAACACATAGAAAAACTTGCTTCCAAAAAAGGAAAAGATAAAAGCAGATACTCAGAAATGCCCTTTGCCTTCAGCCAGGCAGGTGCTCAGCTATCACTGTAAACTAAGACTATGATCCCTCCCATGAGTCCCTCCACACTTCTCTTGGGTTGATCTCTTTCTCTGTGATGAATTAACCAGTAATATCCTATCTCCATTAATCCTGTCCTCCTGGTAAGTGATTGGTTGAAACAATGTGTCTTCCTGGTAAGTGATAGGTTGAAACAATGTTGCCATTGTCGACATATGTCCTCAGAGACTCTACATTCTGCCTTTTCTATCTGTTCACCTTCCAAGTTGGGTATATAGGCCCCATCAAACCACAGCCCACAACAAAGGCCATTTCACTGAGAAATGGGAAGTGCATGTACATGAGTTCAGATTTAATGAGATTTGCCCAAACCAAAAAAAGAAATGGATCCATAGAAACTTGGACTTCTGTGTTAACAATATTTTTTTATAAACCTAAGTACTAAAAGCAAACCTCGATACTTTTACTATTCCCAAGAACAAAGCATGGTCACTCCTCTCTTTCTGTCTTCTTTTTTTTTTTTTTAAAGCAAGGTAGTGTCTGCAGTCCTCAGCCTTGGGAAGATGCTAGAATCTGCTCTCCATGGTTCTCACGAGCATAGACCCCAGCAATCACAGGTCACATGATGGTGCTTTTCCAGTCCATTTCACATTTTCCAACTGCGTCTCTCCACCCATTTCTTTACCTGTGGTTCACCCAACCATTTGTGAGAACGTTATCACAGTCAAACTCTCAGCCAACACAGGGACACAAAGGTGGATGGGACACAGGCGCAGGTGGGTGAGCAGACAGGTTTTCCATTAACAGTTTGTGAGCACCTAAAAGACTGTTTTCTTACTCTACCAAAAAGTCATCAGTGAGGAACAACCCCCACTCTTTAAGAGGATAAGGTCCACTCCCCAGAGCAACTTTGCTAAGAAAGCCAAGTGGAGTGTGGGTCTGAAGGCTGGGAGTAAAGGGCAAACATGGAACATATTCAATTCTGCACAGTGAGGAGACAAGGAACGATGTGAACCTGAGCCCTGGGTGGAGAGGGGTACTGGGAGCTGCAGCAGCAGATGGATGTCCAAGAAAGAGGAGTTTAGGGAGGAGGAATGGGATGAAGAACTGTGGGAGGACAGACCAGGAGGAAGGTAACCACTGGGATCGCCTCAAGCCACACTGGAAAGGTGGAATAATTATTCCTTTAGCGAAGAGCACCTTTCCTTCCCACAATCACACACACACACACACACACACACACACACACACACACACACAGAGGCGCGCTAACCTCCCTGATTCCCAACCACAGAGAATAGTGTTGGGAACCACATGAGGGATTGTGGGATTATTGATTCCCCTCTTCTCTGAACTTTTCATTAGAGCCCACACTGTTGCCCTAATGGATTCCTCTGTCTAGCTTTCTTTTATATGACATTTGTCAACAAAACAGACCCAACTTTTCCCCTATGATATCCTGAAACACAGATGGAGCTCTCTGGAGCATCAGCTCGGTCTTCCATAGTTTTAGGGTTACTCATTCTTGAACATTCCATGAGTCCAGGTGCAGACCTTCATTATAAGAAAGAAGCTCTCTGTAGAAAAGAGACTAGTCTATGTTCTGCCTGTGTTGATCTGAGAGACACAGAAGACACCTTCAGAGGAAGCCTGTGTGTCGTGTGGATGGGCTACATTGACAAAGACTGGTCTCTCCGGGGCTACATTTCCAAACTCATCTGGGGCTTTTTGCAGACCCCTCTTTTCCTATTCTCTTTTAAGGCTTTTTGTTTTATATTGGTTTTTTGGTGGTTTTTTTTTTTAAGTCTCAGGCTTAAATTTGCTCACACACATGATCAGAGCACACAGACCCACAAGAATGGATTCAGCAATTCTTAATTAGACCTCATTATGTAAAATGTGTATGTGTATAAATGTGTGTTTATATTCATACATACATTATGGCCAACATCCTGAAATAGACCCATAATCACACACTTTTCTGTGTAGATATAACATCTGAACTGCCCTTGTTTGTAATGTGGTTTTCCTCGTGTTTGAAGGATTGGCTACATACAGAGGAAACAGTAAGGGGCCCCTTGCCTGACAGAAAGACTGAACTCAAATCATAACTGAGCTTGATAGTAATACAATGAATCATTGTGGAAGCCAAGCCAACCATGGTATGAGCCTCCACGTGGTTAAATGAAAGGGGGTGTCAGCCACGAAAACCGAGAGATGAAGGTGGTACTCCCACCCACAACTGCTTGCTGCACCTTAACTGCTGGGGTGGTTACAGCTGAAACCTCCTGCCTACCCCTGCCCCTTCCTCTGTACCACGCCCTTCCAGGACTCCTGGATGATCTGACCCTTTATATAGAGAATACGCTAAGCCTCCTGACATAGGCTTGTTTGTCAATCTTTTGTGTTTTTAAATGTGTCTCCTTTGCTTTTGAGGGAAAAAAAAGGAAAACTACTGAGGTTCCCAAAACTTCCCTGCAGAGACAGGTGGAAGATTAAAAACTCACCCAAGGAGGAAGATTTTTTCAACCCCGTTTTAAAGTCATCAAAACCAAACTACCCACAGGTTCGTTTAAATGTTTAACTCATTTTGTGTTTTGACAGTTGGTGGGGGGGGAGGGGACCCTCGATCCTCTAATTCTGATGTCTCCTTCCATTTGGGTTGCTTTTCTGTCACTTGGTTTCAAAAAAGATGTAAAAGACTCCTCAGTTTGGAATAAGCCCGCATAGCTCCTCGGAGCCTGTTTCAGTCCATATGGAGTCTAATGTATTCAGTGCTGAGCTGAGAAGCAGGCTGTGTTCCAGAGCTCAGGCCTCTGCATCCATGAGAACAAGGCTTGAGGTCTCAGCTCCATCCCTCAATAGCTAGCCATGTGTCTAAGCTGTGACTCCTTTGTGCGATCAGTTCCCACAGTGACCTGTGTGATTCAGGGGTGACTGCCATCCCCAATAGTGCAAATACTAAGTAAAGTGTGGCTTTTACTGGGGACCAGGGGAATTCGCCATATGGGAAACAACCCTGCCGCTTCAGTGGCCTGACACCACAGGGCACGGTTCTGTCTCGTGCACCAGGTACAGCTCTGGTTGGTACAGGAGTTCTGGGCTATGCAATCCTCCCTCACTGACCCAGGCTGAGCTACAGCACCAGTGCTTACCAAGGCAGAGAGTAAAGTCATTGACTACGGGACACAAGGTCCTGGGATGGACCCTGACTGGGGGTGAGAGGATACACGGAAGTAGAAGATTCAGCCCAACCAAGCCCAGGGGAAAGAGATCTTCTCCTGTTGGGAGAGAGCTGCCATTCCACTCTCCTTTGCTGGGTAGAAACATCAAGTTCATACAATTGCATTTGTCAGTTCTTAATATCCTTCCCAGAAGCCTTTGCTGTGCCAGGATCTTGAAATGCCTTTCTCTGGCGCTGTCAGATCTAACGTGTCTGACTGATGTTTCTGTGGCAGTGCCATGCTGGTCTGGGCACTGTAGCTCCATAGAGTAGTTTGAGATCAGATGTTGTGATATCTCTAACACTGCTCAGTCTACTTAGGGTCGCTTGGCCGTGTTTCATGCTTCCAAATAAAATCTAGACTTACCTTTCCTAGATTCATGGGAAATGTCATTGGCGTTTTGACAGGAATCGTATGAGTCTGTAGCTCCCTTCTGGATATTTTCACAGTATTGATCCTGCCGACTCATCTCTCTTATCTACTGTCTTCTTTGGATAATTTCTTCATTGTTTATCTCTACTTTGTTTGATTGATTGATGCTATTGTAAAAGGGTTTTTTTTTCTCTCCTAGATTTACTTCTGAGCAACTTGACTATTGGTATATAAAAAGCTACTACGGGGCATAGCGGTGCACACCTTTAATCCCAGCACTTGGGAAGCAGAGGCAGATGGATTTTAGTGAGTTCAAGGCCAGCTTCATCTCAAGGTCAAGTTTTTGGATAGCCAAGGTACACAGAGAAGCCCTGTCTCAACAACTGTCCCTGAGAGGTTGACAAAGTACCTGACAATCCTCACCCAAAATCAGGAGGAATTATTACAAAGAGATGATGGTAGGTTTGAGCTAACACTTACTCTCAATGATGGAAACCCCAGCTTTACACACAGGCAGAGAGAGAAAGAGAGACAGAAACAGAGAGACAGAGACAGACAGAGAGATAGACAGAGAGACAGAGACAGAGAGACAGACAGACAGAGATAGACAGAGAGACACAGACAGAGAGACACAGAAAGACAGAGAGACAGACAGACAGATACAGACAGAGAGACAGAGAAACAGACAGAGATTAAAAGGAGCTTGCAGCCATATAAGGAACTGTACTTTTTGCTGTCTACCACTGTGCTGCAGCTGTGCTGATCCCTCAAGCCTGTTACTCCAGACTTACACTTCCAGAGAGCAAATCTCCATTTCAGCGGCACATGTGGTATCTCAAGCTCCCTGTGTCTTCCAGCCTGGCCCACTCACTGCAGACCAGCCTCAATCCCTTTGTCAAAATGTGCCTGCTCCTTTCAAAGAACCACAACACAACAGCATAACTTCAGGACTCCTTCTTCGAGGAGGGGTGCCTATTTTAAACAGGCACTCAAGTCGTATTAATAATGAAGACTTTCTCTGGTTTTATGACCTGAAAAGCCCCAGTTAATAATGCCTACCAGTTCCCAGCCTTCCTCCCTGGTAGATCAACCGTAAAGGAGCGTGCACGGCTGTCTGATTTATTGTTTCCATTGCGTGGCATCCATTACAGACAAGCACTACCGATGCTGAAGCATTATATACGTGGGACGCCAGACTGAATAATAGATGGTCGGTGTTACGGAAGATGATATTTAAGGTCCCACTGGTGCAAGGTAGAACACAACCTCTGAATGAAAGCCTTCTCTTAATGAGCACCGAAGGCCCGACCACATTAAGCTTATGAACTCAAGAACCATAAATCAGACAATCACAGATAATGAACGGGAAGGGATGTATAAAATTTGAGGGGAAACCCAATTATTCAATTGAAAAGGCAAAAGCAATCAAATGCATTAATAGCACAAAATAGGATGTAGCACCAACCTGCCTTAGGAAATATTTGTGCTCATCAAAGAAATCATCAGTACAAGGGGAAGGATGCAGAAAGAGACCTGAAGACCCAGGTCCCTGATGCCAAGATCAAGCTAAGCCTCTAGTTGGGTATGGTTGGGAGAGGATGGGACAGGACCACCAGGAAGCCTGTGCACGCTGTCTATAAGTCACCAACCAGCAGATGCATGGTTTAACACAGGGAGAAAGGTTCCCAGGGAACTCAACTTCACTGCCTACAAATGGCTCAGAATATGAAAGAGATGGGGTCACTCTTCATACACCCCCAATGCCAGGAAATAACTTGGTATAAAACATACCTGGTAAGAACTGAGAAACCTATGCTATCTCTATAACCATCCAGGCCCCATGAAATTCCCAACTCCTCCAGGATTTTCCCAAGTATACAAATGAGATCGGTTCCAGTCAAATACACAATCGCAATGCCTGGGCTCACTGTGAGGCCATCTTGGACACTGCAGATACCAGCCCAGGTAGGTTATAAACTCTGCTTTCTAAGGTTGATCTTCTTCTGACACCACACGCTTCCCTCGGACTGGTGAAGAAATTATTATTTTTTTAAGGACGAGATGTTTTTATTATATTTCCCCTCCCAGTTACTCCCAGACCCTCCCCCGCCTCCCTACACACCCAGCTTTACATTAGTTCTGTTTCTTCTCTCTTCTAAAACACAAAAAGCAAGTGTACCTCTTGATTTTACTTTTTTTTTCATGTTGCAGTTTTGTTTTTAAAGAGATAGAGAGAAAAAGGGTTCCAAAAATGTAAAATGATCACATATAGTCTGAGGTAAGCTAGCTTTGCCTCATGCAAAGCTACACACACCAAGGTAACCAAGGCACAACAGCTCTGGTGTGGTAGGAGGAGGGAGGCCATGCAGTGCCCTTCTGAGCTTCCTAAGGAAGAGACTGAGTCAGTGAGGGTCTCTGTGCCTGCACGTCAGGGTAGTGTGTGTTCCTCTGCAGCACGTAGTGGTCCCTGCCTGGTTTCAGACCAGGTGAGCATTCCTCCAGGTTCTGACCCACTGAGCCACTGGCCTCCTGACCTCCTTAATTTGAATTTCTACTCTCCACCAGCTGTACACAGCAGCACCTCTGTTTCTGCCTTCATAACACTGCTCTCTCCTGTGGTCTTGAAGCAACCTAATAATTAAGACACGGTAATTGGACATGACCCCTTCCAAGGCTTGGTCCCTGTTTTAGGGTTTTCCTGCTGTGAACAGACACCATGACCAAGTCTAGTCTTTAAAGGACAACAGTTAATTGGACTGGCTTACAGGTTCAGAAGTTCAGTCAATTATTATTGAAATGGGAGCATGGCAGTATCCAGGCAGGCATGGTACAGGAGGAGCTGAGAGTTCTATGTCTTCATCTGAAGGCTGCTAGGAGAAGACTGTCTTTCAGGCAGCTAGGATAAGGGTCTTAAAGCCTATGCCCACAGTGACACACCTACTTCAACAGGGCCACACCCACTCCAACAAGGCCACACCCACTCCAACAAGGCCACACTCAATCCAACAAGGCCACACCTACTCCAACAAGACCACATCTACTCCAACAGGGCCACACCTATTCCAACAAGGCCACACCTACTCCAACAGGGCCACACCTTCTAATAATGCCACTCCCTGGGCCAAGCATATTCAAACCATCACAATCCCCAAAGCTTTGTAGGGGCCTTCACATTGCAGGGGAATTTCCTGGAACCAACATTACGCAGGCAGGGATAGGGAGAGGCTATTTGCTCAGAGCTGTTGTGTGGAAGACTAGCTGAACATTTTAGAAATTTGAAGATGATCAATGAAAAACCTTTAATCCGAATAACGAGGGGCTGGAGAGATGGCTCACTGGCTAAGAGCACTTGCTGCTCTTTTGGAGGACCCAGGTTCAGTTCCTGGCCCTGACATCATGGGGCTCACTACTGACTGTAGCTCCAGTTCCAGGGGATCTGGCCCCTCTTCTGGCCTCTGTGCACACTGCACACACGTGCTGCACATACAAACGCATGCACATAAAATAAAAGTTAAAGCAGAATGATGGAAAAAGCAAGCCCAGGCCTTTCTGCATTCAGGTCACTGCTGGATTGGTCCTAGAATTTGCCTCCTGTGTTTCTTGACTTTCACTAAATCTTACACTCAAATATACTCCAAAAAACCTAATTTCTTCCAGGTAATCGTGGCACATGCCTTTAAACCCAGCACTTAGGGGGCAGCAGCAGGCGGATCTCTGTGAGTTCAAGGCCAGCCTGGATCACAGAGAGAGTTCTAGGATAGCCAGGGCTACACAGAGAAACCTTGTCTCAGAAATCAAAGACAAGCAAACAAACAAGAAAAAAAAAAACCACAATTTTTCCACATCTTGCCTATTTTCTCAAATGTTGGATTTTTTTTTAAGAAAAAATAACAAAAAGGAATTCTTTTTAAAGAAACATCTTTCAGACAGGCATACATTTAAATGTCCCTAATGATTGTAAGCATGTATATCCCAGCTCCCCACCCCCACCCACTCTGGGGAGGACGCTCTCTGAGCAGGCCCTGTGCAGAGTAATGGGTCAAAAGTCCTTCCTGCTGGGAGTAGAAGCCAACTAGAAAACCGTGAGAACCCAGCCTTTGACCTCCAACGCGTCAAAGAGAAAGTTCCAGATGTCAAAAACTACTGAGATATTTGCTTTCTTATTAGCATTTCTTCTGTCCCAGACAAAGAAAACCCTAATCAAAACTGAAAGACAGACGGCTTTGTTTCATTTTAAGGCGTTTGTGTTGCATCCTGGGGATTCACGGTTGCGGTGCTCACGTGGTCCGTGTTCTGCAGCCCACTCTGAACCTTTCTGTTATAATTTGCTTTTCTGTTGCTGTAATAAAACACTGACCAAAGGCAACCCTGGGGAGACCTTGTTTCTCCGGGCTACATCTACCCAGAGGAAGAGCAAAACCTCAAGGCAAAATCTGGAGTCCAGAACTGAGCTGAGGCAGAGACGGCAGAATGCTGCTTACCGATTTCCACCGATATCTTTCTTTTTGTTTTAACTTTCGTATAGATGTTATGCCTGAATGTATTTCTACACACCACAGGCATGCCTGGTGCCCACAGAAGAGGACACAGGATCCCCTGCAACTGAAATTACAGGTGGCTGTGAGCTGCCATGATGGGGGGATTGAACCTATGTTCTCTGGGAGAGAAACCCGAGCTCTTACGGTTGAACCATCTGTCCAGCCCCTCAGCTGCCTTTCTAAACCATGCTAGACCCCACTTGCACAAGAAAGGTACCCCCCATGGTGGGCTGAGCAAACACACACACACACACACACACACACACCATAAGACATGCCCACAGGCCAATCTGATGAAGGCCTCAATTGAGAGTCTCTCTTCCCAGGTATATCTAGGCTTGTGTCAAGTTGACAAAAACTATGACATATTTTTTTATTCCTTTATTCCTGTATAAATACATCAATTTAGACAATAACCTTCCCTTTCTTGTTTGTCTCCAAACTCCATATTAACATCACAATATAAAACACAGTTATAAGTTCCAGACTTTAAAAATTTCAGCATTTTAAAAACCCAATGTATTAAAAAAAAAAGCAAAAACAAAAACAAAAACCCAAGGCCTCTTAACCATGTATTTCAATAAAATCCAAAGCAAGTTACAAACTTCCTTACTCCAAGAGGGAAGACCTGGGGTACTGTCACAATCAAATAAAAATAAAACCTAAATCTAATAGCGTAAGAATCTCGATATCCAATATCTGACACTTACCAGTGATCTCAGTACTCCAGGAGTCAGAGGTAGGTCCTACTGAAGCTCTGCCCTTCATAACACACACAGCTTGGCTCATTAGCCCAGGCTGGCTCCTTTCCATACCTCCTGCACCATGATAGACATCCCAAAGGCCTGGTACCTATAAGATCTTGGGATCTCTACGACGACTGAGATGTTCCTTCTCCAATAGCCTCTACTGCCTTCTTCAGGGACTCTACCCCTGCCACATGGCCCCGAGCCTCAGCTGTTCTCCATGACTAACTTCAGTCCTGTGGTTTCCTTGACAACTGAGGCCATCCACTATTGGTCTCTCAGGTGCCGAATCTCAGCTGTTCTCCATGACACGTTTAATGCCTTCAAAGCCAGCACTACATGGGAGACTCTCCGACATCATTTACTAAGTTCTGCTGATTAAGACACAGCCTTGACCACTCTGGACCACACAACCTCTGTGTTCTGACTCTGAAAGAATTGCTCCCCAAAGATTTTAACTCAACCTTGCTGGCTTCTTGTCAAGACTTTTATCTTCCCTGCTCCAGTTAAGCAGCATTGGACTGCCCAAGTAAAGCAGAGATTTCACTTCTGCAGATTCGAAATCCGAAATAGCCCGAGAATTACACCCGGATTGCCTGGTGGAGGAGCCTTTGCTTCCCTGTGAACCCACAAGCCAGGCCTCCGCCTCAGAATCCCTGTCAGCATCGTCTCCTTCAGGCTCCCATGGAAAAGGTTTGCGTGTTCAGTGGCTGCTTCACCTCAAGGCTCAGAACACATCCACAGTTTTCCCAAAACAACATGGCCAGGCCTGTCACCGGAACTCCTCGCCTTTCCTTTACCAGTTCCGGTTCTAGTTTGCTTTGAAACAACTGGAGAGGGAAAGAGTTTATACAGCTTACTTTATTCCTCACAGTAGTTCACTGAGGGAAGAAGGGGCAAGAGCTCAGGACCCCAGGAGGCAGGAAGCAGAGATTGTGGAGAAACACTGCCTGTTTACCAGCTTGCTTCCTCTGATTGGTTCAGCTACCTTTCTTTTCTTTTTAAGGTTTATTATTATTATTTTAATTATGTGTATGGGAAGGGGTATATGCTCATGAATGCAAGCACCCCAGAGGTCAGAAGTATCATACACCCCCGGGAGCTGCAGTTAAAGGCAGTTATAAGCTGCCTGGTGTGGGTGCTGGGAATCAAACTCAGGTCCTCAGAAAGAGTGGTAATGTGTGTTCTTAACCACTGAGCCACCTCTCCAGTCCTCTCAGCGACATTTCTTATACAACCCAGGACGACCTGCCCAACAGCGGCCCCACCCACAGAGTACTGGGCTCTCCTCTTATAGCAATTAGCAACTGTTTTAGTTAGGGTTTCTATTGCTGTGAAAAGACACGATGAATGCAACAACTCTTATAAAGGAAAATATTTCATGGGGGCAGGCTAACAGTTCAGAGGATTAGTCCGTTATTATCATGGTGGGAAACATGGCCGCATGCAGGCATAAGGAGCTGAGAGTTCTAATTCTTGATTCTCAGGAGCAGGAGACTGCCACACTGGACCCAGCTTGAGCATATCAGACGTCAAAGTCCGCCCCCACAGTGACACACTTCCTCCAACAAGGACACACTTCCTAATAGTGCCGCTCCCTATGGGCTAAGCATTCAAACAGATGAGTCTATGGGGGCCATTTGTATTCAAACCACCACAGCAAATAAGAAAATGCTCCCACAAGCCAGGCCCTTGGCAAGATAAATAGATAGATGATAGATAGATAGATAGATAGATAGATAGATAGATAGATAGATAGATAGATACATACATCATACATACATAGATACATAGATATATTGATAGATACATACATCAATAGATACATAGATAGATAGATAGATAGATAGATAGATAGATAGATAGATAGATAGATACATACATACATACATACATACATACATACATACACACATAGATACATCGATAGATGCATAGATAGATACATAGATACATGATAGATATATAGAGAGAGATTTGTGTCACGTTCACGGGAACTGTGATGCCTTTGCTCTTCTTTCAAATATTATAGAAATAAAAGCCTCAGGGTGGTACCTAGCCCTGGCATTGGCTCACAGTGTATAAAAGGCTCATTGCTCACACGTTTTGATTCTGTTTTGTTTTTAAAGAACGCTAGTGGGAAGTAGTCTTTAAAACTAATCCTTGAGGGTTTGCTGTCTCCAAGAATTCCTGAGACTTTTTAACAGACTGTTATTAACTTCTTCTCCGTGGGGTTCCTGATGATCTGCAATTCACTGTCAGTTAAAATAACTTGTTTCCTGTAACTAAGACCCATTCTTAGTTTGTTTAAAACTAGATCAGGGACTGGAGAGATGCTCATTAATTAAGAGCTCTTGGTGGGAACCCGAGTTTGACTCCCAGCACCCAGGTCAGGTGACCCACAACTGTATTTCCAGCTCCCAGAAGATCTGACCCCTCTGATCTCCGAGGGCACCTGCACTAGTGGTCAAACATCTACACATAGACACACCTACCCCTACACATAATAAATATAGATCTAAAAACCAACATTTAAAACTTTTTTTAAAATTTATTTATTTTACCTACATGGATGCACTGTAGCTGTCTTCAGACACCCCAGAAGAGGGCATCAGATCTCATTACAGATGGTTGTGAGCCACCATGTGGTTGCTGGGAATTGAACTCAGGATCTCCGGAAGAGCAGGCAATGCTCTTAGCCGAGCCAGCCCACAGGAGTTCTTAATAATGATCATCATAGATGTATATTGGACGATGGTGACTTTTCTGTTGAATGTAATTCCTAGCGAGGGCTCAAGAAAGAAAGCGCATGAGACGTTGCACTCAAAATGTGTGTTTTGTGCATATGTTTTTGTTCATATTAAAGAAAGATCCCTTTTCTACCAAAGCAGATCCTGACTGGGAGGATAAAAACAGATTTTTAAGACCAGAAAAGTGAAAACAGGTTCCGGGTTGTTCCAGTCCTCCGTGAAAATTGGGAGGAACTTACATTCCAAGTGCAAAATAAGTTACACAGAGAGCAAGGCAAGGGCTTCTGTCTCAGAGCAAAAGACTAGGAATGTTCGAACTGCATCAGCAAGGCAGTGTACAAAACCGTGCGACCTGAGGGATGAGGAAAGCAACTTCGTCTGATTTCCACCTTCACTCTTTCCTACCTTCTGAATTCTGTGCCGTGTGTGTGGGCATCATGCATAGGGCCAGAAACATATTAAAGCAATAATGTGAAACAACCCGTAAGTGAACGCCTCCTACCCTCAAACCTCAATGAAGCCTCTGGCGCAGGGCCAGTCATGCAATACTCATTAACTCATGGAACAAAAAGTAATAGCGTATTCAGAGTTCAACAATGTACCCCCCAAAAATGAATGATTCAATATTTTTCATTTAAATGATATGTTTTCAAAGAATGAAAGTCATGTGGGCCCTAATGGACCAGCCATGTTATAGAGAACTTCTAAATCTGATGGGAAATCCTTGGATCCACTTAGAAATCACACGCTTCCCACAAGGGACTTAATTGGGGAATTTAGAAAATTACATTTCTTAAAAAGATTTATTTATTTATTTATTTAATGTATATGAGTACACTGTAGCTGTCTTCAGATACACCAGAAGAGGAAATCGGATCCCATTACAGATGGTTGTGAGCCACCATGTGGTTGCTGGGAATTGAACTCAGGGCCTCTGGAAGAGCATTCAGAGCTGTTAACTGCCGAGCCATCTCTCCAGCCGAAAATTAAATATTTTTTAATCATCTTACATTTTGACCAGGGAAGACAGGAATTAGGTGTCGCTCTTCTTTTATCTTTTATTCAGACAAGTCTACAGATTCACAACCGACTATCCTATTTTATTCGTATCAAATTGGATAAAATAACAATTTGGGGTGAAAATGAAGATAGCCCTAGGGGTGAGGTTTGGGCCAGCAGCTATGAGGAGCTTGTCCGGCCTACCCATTGCACTCTCTGCCTCCCTCTGTCCTCCCAGCTGCTTTAAGGAAAAGGCAGGCCCTGGCAGAGAGGGCACCCAGAATCTGTGGCTTTCTAACAGACTTCCCAGGAGCCCAGATTCCAGGAGAATCCGGAGCGCGAATTCTCCCCTAAGGAAGTTTACAGACCTCAAGCTGCCAGACTCCAGGACATCAGGGGACTGGTGCTGCTCCATCCTGTGGACAATGGGAAACTTAAATGTGCCCTCCTTTTCACTCCTTACCAAGATCCCCTCCTCCCTTCCCGGCCATGCATAATTCCCCCCATTTCCCTGCCGCTGGGAGTCAGAGACAATCTGACTACATGCAACACTAGAGATAACTCATCAAGCAGGGACACTCTTCCCCTTGAAGGTCACAAGCCACCCCACAGCTGCATGAGCTCTTTATGCCTGAAGAGGGGGTTCTCAGGTCTGGGAACCAGAGTTCATTGTCTGCAGGAAAGCAGGCCAGGGCGGCTCCGGCACCCAAAAAGAAAGAGGGAGACAAGAGGGAGACCGACTGAAAGGCCCTTTCAGGCCAGCGGTTGGCCATAGCCAGGGTTAGCCAGTGAGTCAGTTAAAGAATAAAGATAATTAATAAATAGCTCTCTGGGGCTAGTCACCCATCCCTGCTAACCCCCGCCCCCCACAGGCGCACGCCCATCTCCCCAGGGGTCGGGGTGCTGGGGAGTCAATAGGTCAGAAGGGTAAGAATCTAGAAAATCAAGTTTCTTTAGTTCCGGAAACCATATTGCTTTAGTTTTTTTTTTTTTTTTTTTTAGTTGTTCAGCCAAAATGGAACTTTACAAAATGGAGTGACCATGGCTGCTGCCCCTGATAACTCCAAGAGATCACTCATTCTGCCTCCTGGGCCTGAACTCTCCCCAGAACCCTACCATGCAGCTGTCTGTCTGTCTCTGTCTACAGCACTGATAATGCATTTCTAATAAATCTCATCCCCTAAAAAGGATAATCTACCACAATGTCCTCCTCTAAACCCAAACCAGAGACTTCTCAATAATAGGAAATAAAGAATATTGCAGGAAATCTGGGGTTAGAAATCCCTTAGGGGTGTACAGGCTGCGGCCAGTTCCCGATCTGGGAGAAAGAGAAGGGCTGGTACGTGAACGCACAGTACCGAGTCTGGCTTGTTTCTGTATTCCCTCCTGCAGGTACAGTGAGACCAGACCGGTCCGGGTTGCATAATCACTGTCTATGAACTCAGTTATCTCTGTGACTGTTCTAGGTACTAATTCTAGTTGGTCTCACATCCCTCAGACAAGTTCACATCCTCATTAAATAGTCTCAGGACTCTCCTCAGAAATTCAATTTTCCTCCTGGCTAAATTGCTGATTTATCCAGCATCCCACTGAGGGAACAGGGAGAATTTCCCTACCAGCGAGTCTCTGAGCATGTCCCTACCCCCCCCACACACATACACACACATACACGCTCCCAAACCACCCACGTGTGTTGCTATGCACTATCTGCAGGAGGAAACCACATTGGGTCACTTTGAAAATAATTAAGTCGCCGGGCAGTGGTGGCGCATGCTCCATTTAGTAATCTAAATCCCAGCACTTGGGAGGCAGAGGCAGACGGATTTCTGAGTTCGAGGCCAGCCTGGTCTATGGAATGAGTTCCAGGACAGCCAGGGCTACACAGAGAAACCCTGTCTCAATAAATAAATAAATAAATAAATAAATAAATAAATAAATAAATAAATAAATAAATGTAAAAAAATAAAAAAACAATTAAGTCAGGGGCCATTTGAATTTAAAGATCACTCCCTTTCATATAAACACCAGGCTTTAGAATGGCCAAGAAAACTCTTGATCTGGGAGCCCCACACAAATCCCAAAGAAAATGTGGGCTTCTTCATAGAGAAAATTGACTACTGTAGAAAATTCACTGTACTCACAGAGGCCTTCCCAAAACAGCAGAATCTTGCTCCGTGTCTCACAGTGGCACCGTCTGATGGGGATACAGATGCTGTTTCTGGGGACAAAGCAGAGATAACGGGGAAGGTGTTTTGAGAGTGTTTTTAACTGTGATCAGCTCTTTATCATTCATAATTTCAGTGGTCAGGATCAGAGACACTGGGAAGAGACATCTTCAGGGCACCATCCACAGATCGGCCAGGAGCAATGAGACAATCCAGTATTGGGGATTTTAAATTTATCTTTATTACAGTTTATCCCTTTAGTGAGTGAGTGTCCCCTGTACCCCGATGGGTTTGCCTTGGAGATTCCTGTTCTATAAAGATCTTGTTGGTATGTTTCTCTGGTTAGCTCTCCTTGCTTCTTTTTATGTTATTACTACATTTATTTATTTGTTTGTTTATGTATTCATTCATTCATTCAGGGGTGTCACACTCACGCCACAGCTCTGTGTGGAAGTCAGAGGACAACTGGTGTCAGTCAGTTCTTTCCACTGCGTGGGTCCCGAGGATTGAACTCAGATTACCAGGCTGGGTGACACAGGTTGGGTGACAGGCACCTTTACTCACTGGGCCATCTCATTAATGCTTACTTCTCTATATAAACTTTAGTTTTTTCCATGTTCTAAGAAGGACCCCAGGGGTAATGTAAACATAATTTTTAAGTGCTTACAGTTTATAAGTGTGCAACCCTCATTCTCTCGGTGCCCTCAAGAGAGAAGCATTCTCCGAGTTTTTACTCTGTCCCTAGCACGCAGGACTGAACCCAAGGCCCTGCTCGGCTAGCGCTTCTCTGTGCAAACCTTATTATGTTATTATGTTAGAACTGGGAATAAGTGACTGTTGAGCTCAGTTCTAACAAAGACATCAACCTCAACTCAAGGCTGAGAAGACGAATAGGGGAGGCAGGGGAAATGTAAGGGCTGGGGGTGGAGTGCTGTCAAACTGTCCTCTGGGTCTGCTGTGGCCACCATGCTTGTGAACTTGTAAAGCCACTCTGGTTATCTGCCAGGAGATCAAGCCACCGGTCAACATTCCAGGAAGGACTGGGGGGGCACTCGTGGGTCTCACAAGCACCTCCCCAGTCCCTAGCTGAGGAGTGATGGGCAGGTCACGGCTGCTGGAGAAGGGAGAGCCTGTTTATTTCTGGGTGTGACTTCTGGCACTCTGTTCATGATCCAGTTGATGACCCCACAATGAGAAGAAGGACATGAGGTGAGAGGAAGACATGCTGGGGACAGTTGGGAATGACAGGGGAGGTGGGAGGGTGGCTATGATCAATACACAGTATATACATGTATAAAATTGTCAAAGAACAAATTTTAATATTTTTTAAATTAAAAAATAACGTCGAGTTGGAGTGTGTGAAGCTGGCAAGGTGACCAGCTAAGACCAGCAAGTCTGCACCAGTCTGGTGACCTGAGGTCAGTACCCAGAACCACGTAAAGGAAGAGAAGAGAGCCGACTCCACAAAATTGTCCTCTAACCTTCACATGTGTGCTGTGAGCTGCATACCTACTCATACATCATGCATGCACACACACATACTCACACACTCACTCACACACATACACACACACTCATTCACACTCAGCCACACACTCACACACATATGCGTTCACACATTCACTCACACTCACACACATGCACACATTCACACTCATTTTCACACTCACATATACTCACACTCACACACACTCACACACACACTCATATGTACTCACATATGCTCACATATATTCACACTCACACATGCACACACATTCACTCACTAACACACACTCACACACATACACACACTCACACTCATACACACATTCACACTCATACATACACACACACACACACAAACCAATTTTTTTAAATACCAGCTACGTCACTTAGCTGTTGCTATAGAATATACTACTCCGAAAACTTGCTGGCTAGAGGCAATTTCTTGAAGCCCGATTAAAATAACACACTATTTCTTGGAAGATGTTGGTAAATTGGTTGGATGAGCTGGCCTCAGTCAGCTGCATTTATCTGGGGCCCACAAGGCACAGCTGGCTTAGAACAGTCTTGTCTGGGACAGCATGCCTTTCTTCGACATGTCACTCACACCCCCAGAAGTCTATCCAAGGCTATTTTCTATGGTGTTACTTCAGTCCCTTTATAAAATCTAGAGTAGGCAAGGCCAGCCACCACCGAAAGGCTTGGATACAGTGAGATGCGAAAGACAGGGTCCAGCCACACAAGCATTTGCTGTGTGGAGACAAGTGTCAGAAGGTAGCATTCTTGGAAGGTCACCAAAGTGACCCCAGCTCTGCTCCTTATGCACACAGCTGAGGTAGGACATGGTGGTCTGGGATCAGAGGACAAATCTTTCTCATTATACTGAGGCTGGTAGCCAGAGAACAGAATCAAGACCCTTTCAATGGGGGTGGGGATACATGACCACTGCTCAGTCAGTGCAGGACATCATGGTCAAAGTGGGGAGGAAAATGTTCCAAAGATGAAAGAGAAAGCACTCAACCAGGGAGGAGAGTCACGAGTCCTACACAATGTGTTTGTTTTCAAATTACTTGCTATGCAAGGTCTAGGAAGCCTGTCCTATGTCCCAAGAGGAAGGTGGTTATAATTAATGAACTAAATGTTTCATTCTGGGAGATATGTCATGAGATATACATAACGCATCACAGAGGCCCAAGACTTAGAACTGTATGGAGCAGAGGCATGTGCATCCTTGTAGTGGGCATGCAGGCAGGTCCTTGTGCTCAGACATGCACTAGGGAGCCTGGAATGTTAGCGCACGGGGTTGTTCCTTCAAGGGAAGGAATGTAAAACCTGCTTTCTGCCCAGAAAACCGGAGCTTTCCACCTACTGACCTTTTCTCAATCTACGTGGCCAAAGGCTTTCTGATACCAGACCCTCCTTCAGACCCCTCTCATAAACTTGTATTTTCAAGGACTCTATCTTTTTGGAAGGGGTCACATGACTTTACAAAAGGTTTTGATGTAGTCACGTCTGATCTGTATTTGACTTACTTTGTTCCTCAAAGAGATTTAGGTATCCTCTGTTGGATACTTGGGATAAAGTCAATCATCACAAGAACCTTCATTAGATTGTGCTGTGTTTAAATACACCTAAAATAAACAATTTGGGGGCAGACTCCCACAATTTGAACCAATACTGGCTACTGCACTAAGCTTCTTTTTTTTTGCCTACCACAATTCATCTCCCTGATGCCCATGAAGGTTGGAGAGACACCACCACTCCAACAACCTGGCCAGGACAGTCCCTAAATGATCCAGGACACTTGAGGGGTTGGGGGTGAGTTTCAGTAATCTAAACCCTGAAGAATAAATGAGCTAGTCAGTGCTTGAAACATTCCTATGGGAAAAGGTGTCTTTCTTACATTTCCAAACTATTGCAGACTCAAGAATTTTATAATACTATTCAAACATAATACATGCATAACACACACGCACATGAGAAAAATTTTAAAGTCACAAATATACACAAACACAAGACATAACTGTATTCTCAATAGATCTAACAGTTATAAAATTATTCTGCAATTAGCAAAGTTAGAAATAATCCCTCCCCAAACATCCCACCTACTGATATAGGTCTATGACACACACACACTTGGGGTAAACCCTGTTAGACAGTTTCCAGATTTTGTTTGCTGGTGTGAAGACAATCATTGCCATGTTTGGTCAGGGGTAATGGTTCTGGGAGTTGAACCTAGAACCTTGCACATATTAGGAAAATGTTGCACTGTTTAGCTACATCCGTAGCCTGGTGCTCTAAGCTCTGGGCTCAACACTGTACATGGATTCACCTTGCCCTCTTGATTACTGACTCTAAAGATAAGAGGCCCAAAGCCTGTGAGACCATATCTGGACTTGGTGTCAATAGCCGAGGTGAAGTTTTCTTATACTGATGGGTGGAGCATGGGCTTAGATAAAAATGAAAGTATAAATATTTTCTTTACTCTCCATACTCTAAGGCTCAAATAAGGGTAGGAGGTGCCTAGAACTACCTCCATGGAGCCTGAGGGTAAGTGGCCTTTGACTACCTCCATGGAGCCTGAGGGTAAGTGGCCTTTGACTACCTCCATGGAGCCTGAGGGTAAGTAGCCTTTGACTACCTCCATGGAGCCTGAGGGTAAGTGGCCTTTGACTACCTCCATGGAGCCTGAGGGTACGTGGCCTTTGACTACCTCCATGGAGCCTGAGGGTACGTGGCCTTTGACTACCTCCATGGAGCCTGAGGGTAAGTGGCCTTTGACTACCTCCATGGAGCCTGAGGGTAAGTGGCCTTTGACTACCTCCATGGAGCCTGAGGGTAAGTGGCCTTTGACTACCTCCATGGAGCCTGAGGGTAAGTGGCCTTTGACTACCTCCATGGAGCCTGAGGGTACGTGGCCTTTGACTACCTCCATGGAGCCTGAGGGTAAGTGGCCTTTGACTACCTCCATGGAGCCTGAGGGTAAGTGGCCTTTGACTACCTCCATGGAGCCTGAGGGTAAGTGGCCTTTGACTACCTCCATGGAGCCTGAGGGTAAGTGGCCTTTGACTACCTCCATGGAGCCTGAGGGTAAGTGGCCTTTGACTACCTCCATGGAGCCTGAGGGTAAGTGGCCTTTGACTACCTCCATGGAGCCTGAGGGTAAGTGGCCTTTGACTACCTCCATGGAGCCTGAGGGTAAGTGGCCTTTGACTACCTCCATGGAGCCTGAGGGTACGTGGCCTTTGACTACCTCCATGGAGCCTGAGGGTACGTGGCCTTTGACTACCTCCATGGAGCCTGAGGGTAAGTGGCCTTTGACTACCTCCATGGAGCCTGAGGGTAAGTGGCCTTTGACTACCTCCATGGAGCCTGAGGGTAAGTGGCCTTTGACTACCTCCATGGAGCCTGAGGGTAAGTGGCCTTTGACTACCTCCATGGAGCCTGAGGGTAAGTGGCCTTTGACTACCTCCATGGAGCCTGAGGGTAAGTGGCCTTTGACTACCTCCATGGAGCCTGAGGGTAAGTGGCCTTTGACTACCTCCATGGAGCCTGAGGGTAAGTGGCCTTTGACTACCTCCATGGAGCCTGAGGGTAAGTGGCCTTTGACTTTAGCACATCTTTGTTGGAGCCATTTGCTCCTTCCTAAATGCAAGACCTGGAGTTTTGCCAAAAACACCCCAGGACTGACTCAACTCAGAAGGCTGCTCCTCCCTCCCTGCCTCTCTGCCCATAGATGCAGATGATGTCTGGTACCCTGGGGCTGCTAGAATTGGTTCTGTGATCTTTGAGCCAGGGGGGATCAGACAGAAAACCATACTGCCCAGGTCCTTAGAGCTGAGGCAGACTCCTTACGAGCCGGTTCCAAGTTTCCAAAGGTGTTGTCTTGTGGGCAGTTGTTTTAATTTGTCACTTACTCAGATGAATGGGGGTAAGATGAGCTTCAGGAGCCCGTGCCACACTGTACAAACTCAAGGTCCCGGGCGCATTGGGGTTTTTTTTTATCCAGCACCATGGACAGCAGAGCATCCTTCTGGCTCTGTTCCCAGCACCTTAGTATCAGAAGAGACTCTTAACAATAATCTCCAAAGAACATTTTCCAGGACCAGAGTCTCACATGCTCAGGAGATGAAGAAGGGACATCTGGGAGCCTCTCTGGCGATTGCCTGGGTGGTTATGGAAAGGAGAAATGTGGTACAGGTTCTCCATGAAGCCTTCCCCGGGCTTCCCTGCCAAATATACTCCCCCTCTCAGCCTCAAAGCTCTGTCATGGAGGTCTCACCTCATAGGCAGATGCTATTACCTGAAGTGCATGCCAACCCTCAACGCCAAATGCCTATGTTGAGATGCAATTACCGTGTGGAGTCTCTAGGAATCCATAGCTCATGACGTCAAACTATCATGAATAGAATTTACACCCTTATCAAAGAGACCCTGGAGTTGGGCTCTCACCCTTCCCCTCAGTGAGGGACCAGTCAGAACGCGATGGCTGCAGGCAGACACCAGACCAGCTGGCACCTTGTGTGTGGATGTCTTGATAAACAACGAGGAATCGATTCCTATTGGTTTTCATCAACCTCATTTCCACATTTTGTCATGACACTCCACATCAATTACTTAAGACCAATAACTTCTTACTCATGTTTACTTCCAGTAACACCCCTGGCCAAACATTCAGGCTAACTCAAAAGTACTGCCATCTGGGTGTTGGAAACAAAACTGTCCAAAGCAAGTGTCGTAGAAATTTAAAGTCCGTTCTAAGACCGAAAAGTAGACGTCAAGGTTGGACAAAGCCTTTAAACTGCAGATGTCAGAGCAATGAAAGAAAACGCAAAATGAGCTAAACCGTAAAAAGTCGATGACATCATGGGAACCAAGCAGTCGTCAGGAAGAGCCAGGCCAACACCCCCTTCAATCAAAAGCATCATTTCTAATTCCTGGACCCACAAGACAAAATGCATGTATAAGTTTAAAGTCAAAGCACTGTTTACAAAACTTAAAATTTAAGGGAAAACTTATCTTCAAGTAAAAAGAGGCGTGGGGGAATAAAAAGTAATGTTTCCCCAAATCAAAGAGGTTTCCAGCGGGGACTGGCCACTGTTGCCAACACGGTGACCTCTTACCTCAGGATAGCAACGTGAATGAATGAGATGCACAATGAAGACAAATGAAGAAACATGGAAGGTCCAGCCCCACCCAGAACGGCTCTCAGCATCACTTGCTCCTCACTGTGAGGAGGGAAGGAGACCTCTCCATGGCTGGTGACCACCTGTGGGAGCGTCTGCCCCACTTACCCGTCTCTGCTCTGTGGGGCATTTCCACATGTCAGCCCCGCAGTGCCACCCAGACACAGCTAAGGGCTCTGGGCAGAGAAGCTAAGCCAAGCCCGTTGGTGTGCCTCTTGGAAATCTGGAGCTATTGTCCAGACTTCATTGCTAGGATTCCGTCAGTAAATTGATTTCCTGTGGCTGCCACTTTGGTTGAGACTTCCTTATTGCTCTCAACCAAAGGCAAGCTAATCAACAGACCCGAGGGTTCAAGAAGGGGAAAGCTATTAGGACCCTGGCCATCCAGTGTGTCCTGATGGCTATTTTGTTCTGTTCTAAGACAGGGCCTTATTATGTAGACCAGGCTGGTCTTGAACTCACAGAGATACTCCTGCCTCTGCTTTCTGAGTGCTGGGATTAAAAGTGTGTGTTGTCATGCCAGGCTAAAACTGAGATTTTTTAAGAGAGACTGATTTTCTCCATCATTTTAGGATAACACTATAAAACTACTTTCTCTAAGTACCCGCATCTGTTTAAATGAAAATTTTTCTTGGATATATCTGAAGTACTCAAAATGGATATGAGGTCCTTTTTGGCCTAAAATCATAGCGATACAAATGATCATTCATTAGACACCCTGAACATCAGTTAGAAGGCTTTCTCTTTTCTTATTCTAGATGTGCTTTTCTGTCATAATTAAGTGAACTCACACCTACATCTAATTAGAGTGCATCTTATATCAACGCCACAAAGGAGTCCTAGTCTGGCTTGGATTTTACAGATCTGAGGAAGAGGCTGAACCTGACAGACCCTATCTGGCTAACATCATGACCTGGAACTTTTATCTACAAAGATGCTGAGTGTCCTTTGGATTAAGTCTGCTTTGGGGTTTCGCTATTACTTGCCTTCCCGGACGTCGGCGCTTCGATAGGACAGATTCCATTAGATGCTTCCTTTGCACACCTCAGTCTTGTGATCTCTGCTGAGAGGAAGCTGCCCTGACCTCCTTGAAAGTCGGATGAGCTCAGCCTTTCCTACAGGCCCCGGCTAAAAGGGTGGGCCTCTCAGGTCAGCCAGAATCATCCTTTCCCAAGCTCCAAATGGCTCTGCCCCATTAAGCCATTAGTATGCCAACCCTAGGTTTCGTTCCGAGCATCAGTAATTGCAATGAGCATGTGAAGGGAAGGATGGGAATTGGTATTGATTCTTCCCACTCTGCTTTGTGAAGTGTTCCTTATGCCACGAAGACCCAAGTACCATGCTCACCAAATGTGCTCCACACCCCCAAAAGTAATATCACACCCCACATGCCAACTTTGTACACCTCTAAGTGCAGGTTAGAAAGGGTGACTTATACCACATAAGAGAGGCTTTCCAGGCCTCAGGTGGGGGCAGGTTGGCACATGTGGGTGCAAGTGAGCACAGGTAGGCACAGGTGGGCATAGGTAGGCACAGGTGGGCACATGAGGGCACAGGTGGGCGCATGTGGGTTCAGGTGGGCACAGGTGGGCACATGTGGGCACAGGTGAGCACAAGTGGGCACATGTGGGTACAGGCGGGCACAGGTGGGTGCAGGTGGGCACAGGTTGGCCTAGGTGGGCACAGGTGGGCATGGGTGTGCACATGTGGGTGCAGGTGGGCATAGGTGGGTGCAGGTAGGCACAGGTAGGCACAGGTGGGCACAGTTAGATCCTAGTTCCCACTCATTCTCTCAGCCTGTTTGAGAAGTGGGAAAACTACACAACCATGTACGTTGGCTCTTCCTCTGTGGTTGAGGGTTTTCTTCTACAGATATTTTCAGCTATCCATTTAAAGAAAGTGATGTAATAAAAGTGGACAATGGCCACTAACCTGAGAACATTAAAAGTTATGTATTTTTGAGATCACCAGTTGTAAAGTTCTTTTTCAAGAGACACCGGGGCCTACAGAACCAGGAAGAAGCTGTCTTTTCTGTAGTCCTCTTTGACTTGGCCCTGCAGCTGACCCCTGGGAGCCATTTGGGCACATGACTTCCTCGGCTGAGTGTTTCTGTATGATATGCCCAACAGCCACAAGGCCCCAAACAACAGCAAGTCATGTGGCAGAGGCTCCCAAACCATGGAGAACATTCTTCTCTTGAGGGGCGTACGGAGGGGGCAGGGAGAGCTGGGATAAAGTCTTGCTATGAGGCTCAGGCTGGCCTGGGACTCACTATGTAGCTCAGACTGATCTGAACTCCTGATCCTCCTCCTTTGGCCTTGTGAATTCTAGGATTCAAGGTACACACCATCATGCTTGGCTCGCTTGAGTTATTTCTAAGGTGACGGTCTTATGTATTTTGTTACAACAACAGAGACACAACTAACAAAAACAGCCAGCAAAGTAAATTTAAAAAATCCCAAAATAAACAAACAGAGCCAACATGGTATCCCTGACCGCTTTTCAGTGAGTTTTATCTTCCTACACTCACTCAATTGTGTCTCAAGATGGGGCGTGGCTATTTCAAACACACCATGGAGGATGTTCCGACGGAAGAGTTTATTTTGGCTTACAATTCCAAAGAGAGGGGGGAGAGGAAGAGAGAGAGAGAGAGAGAGAGAGAGAGAGAGAGAGAGAGAGCGAGCGCCTTGGAAGCCCCTCCCCACACCTACTTCCCTCTGCAAAGCTGCCCCACCTCCCCAACAGCACCACCAAGAGGGAGCCAAGTGTTCAAACACCCAAGCCTACGGGAGACATTTCTCTTTCAAACCGCCACACCCTCCCCCCCTGACTGCTACCACGTTAATTCACGGAAGCTGTCCTCAGAATCGGTATGAGTGAATATCGTAGCTTACATTCTGTTCTTTCATGCCTGGCTTCTGCAGTCAGCAAAAGTTGGTGAGTTTTGTCCGTGTTGTAAATATATCTCTTGTGTGATACTTTGTTGCTATGTAACAATCTTATCACAATTTTACCACTTTCTCCTTGCATGCATATGTGTGGGCCTGCATGGGCATTTGCATGCATATGTGCAGGCCTGCATGGGCATTTACATGCATATGTGCAGGCCTGCATGGTCATTTTATACCACGCACATACAAGAGGGCACCAGCTCCTCCAGAATCTGAGTTCCACACCACCGTGAGCATCTGTGTGATTGCACGGAAGTAGCCCAGGTCCTCCCCAAGAGTAGCAAGTGCTCCTAGCTGCGCAGACATCTCTGGAGCCCCACGGTGATGAATCTCCTCACTGACAGATGTTTGGGCTGTGACTAGTCTGGAGTTCTTGTGTCCATGCCTTCTTCCATGCCAATGACAGGAACTCGTGTTTCACTGAGCACTGCTCCACAAAGGAATTCTCACAATTTGACAACAGTAAACTCGAGGAACACAAAGAATTAAAATAAATGCAAATCTCGGTGTCTCTGTGGACAAGCCAGAATACAGCCTTCTGGCTCCTTACAGCTGCGGTAACTGGGTTTTGAGACAGAGACTGAGCTTCCTGGAAGTCAAGCCAAAAAGGGAAACAGGGTGAATTATGTAACAGGCAATCAGGAAGAGGAAGCCAAACCGCAGCTAGCCACAAGTTCCAGAAAGTTCTTCGTGTTCAGCTTCACTGTACGAGTTGTTGCGGGGCAGGATTCAGCATTCCTGGAGGTGGCTCCATGAGAAAGGCACCCCCAGCTCTAGATCATGATTGCACAGAGTCCCCATAAGACGATGACACGCCCACAGGTTAAACAATGTCAGGGGTGTGTGTGTGCATGTGTACGTGCATGTATGTGTGTATGCGTGTGCAGTATGTGTGTGTGCATGTGTACGTGCATGTATGTGTGTATGCGTGTGCAGTATGTGTGTGTGCATGTGTACATGCATGTATGTGTGTGCAGTATGTGTGTGTGCATGTGTGTGCATGTGTGTGCATATATCTCTATGTGCATGTGTACATGCATGTATGTGTGTATGTGTGTGCAGTATGTGTGTGTGCATGTGTGTGCATGTATCTCTATGTGCATTTGTGCATGTGTGTGTATGTCTGGGTATGCATGCACACACAAGTACATGTGTGTGTATGTGTGTGTGCCCATGTTTGAGTGTGTATATGTTTGTGCATGTGCACATGTCTGTGCACATGTGTGTGCATGTGTATGTTTGCACATGTGTGTACATGCATGTGTGTGTGCCCACACTCACATCATATATATATGCAACCAGAAAGAGGGACAGTACTGGGACCAATAAGAGCCGATACAACAGATACAACGTAGGTATGAAGACATCATGTCAAAACCCTTTGTAAACTATTCTAACTTGAAATAATTGATTTTTTTGTAAACCTCAGATTGTGTTGCTCCAAAACCCAAAACTGTATACCAAACCCTGTATAGTTTCTTTTTCTTTTTTTTTTTCTTTTGTTTTTTTTTTTCAAGAAAGGGTTTCTCTATATAGTTCTGGAACTCACTCTGTAGACCAGGCTGGCCTCAAACTCAGAAATCCGCCTGCCTCTCCCTCCCAAGTGCTGGGATTAAAGGCATGCGCCACCACTGCCCAGCATATATTTTCTTACGTAGCTCTGGATTCACAGTGTCTTTGACTTTCACTGATAAAGCCAACCTTGTAAAACTTGAGCCCTCATAAATACCGCCTATAACAAAGTGGCCCAACATGGTTTCCAAGGAATGTTGTTACATTGTGTTCCATTGCCATTTACAACCCAGAAAATGTCCCACAGTCTTTACTCCTAATAAGGGTAAAAATAAGCAAGGGTCCACATTACACGATCCTTAGTAGCACTTAATTGCCTGTGCCTGCTGGGATACAGTCAGCCCCACCCCCACCCCAAGGCCTTCTGCAAAGGGAGACTGGCCCAGGCCACACCACTCCTCTAAAACTTCCCTGGTTGGAGGTGTTTTATGACTCATATAATTTTAATATCATCTCAGTGATTATTGCAGGGGCCTGATACAACTTAAGTGAATTCTAAGGGCGGTACAAGTAGCTCCTTTTAAATTTTTAAGCAGAATTGAAGTTTGCAAAAAGCACATTCTTCTGTAACAGCAAGGCAGGAGTTGAGACAGTTTAGCGAGGCAGTGAATTCCTACTCCGGGGGCCCTGCCTGTACTGTGACCCCAACAACTGCAGTGCTAATTGCTTGGTGATCGTCCACAGCCAAGGTTGCAGTGTTTTCTAACTTACAGGCCATTGTTAGGGAGTGCTGTAGGAAAAATGAAGCAAGAAAATATTCTGGTTTTCTTAGACAAGAAGCCAATCAAAAGCAACTGGGGAGGAAAAATACTAACTTGGACACATGAGGGCAAACCCTGTGGTACTGAGTAACCACCGTAGTGTTCATCTTACTGTCAGCAGTCACCACCAGGAAATGAGTTTTGTTAAATACACAAGTCCTGCTAACACACTAATAACAGAACCATCAATCCTTCCCAGTGAGCCGTCAGACGTGGTCCATCAGCAACATTCAATACCACAATGAAGCGCTTGTTCCTGTTGGTACAACAGGAAGTTTGGAACAGAATCCCTCCCAAGTCCAGATGCTTGGACTCTTGAAATTTTTCCTTGGTAGAATGCCCAGCTGTAGAACAGAGAGACATCTTGAGAAAGGCAGGGCTGAGGGAAGAGAGCCCTGAGTAGGGTTACATTTTTTATTCTTCTTATTATTATTGTGTGTGAGAGAGAAAGAGGCAAAGAGGCAGAGAGGGAGGGGGAAGAGAGAGGGAGAATGCGGGTGTGTGGTCAGTTCTTTCCCCAGGTCTCCAGGGATTGAACTCAGATTTCGAGGTTTGAGCAGTAAGTTCTTTTACCCACTAAGCCATCTCGCTGGCCCTCAATATATTCTTAAGTTTACGCAGACACTTGACTGTGGTCAGTGATACCTTGTATTAGTAATGATGGTCTGTGCAGTTAATCTCCGTGTCCTGTTCCTTGGTGCCCTGGTGATTTTTTTTAAAGATTTATTTATTATATGTAAGTACACTGTAGCTGTCTTCAGACACTTTTTTCTTCTCTCTCCAGCTGCTTGCTCCAGCCCTGCTCACTCTGGCCCAAATGAGCCACCATGTGGTTGCTAGGGTTTGAACTCAGCACCTTCAGAAGAGCAGCCAGTGCTCTTAACCGCTAAGCCATCTCTCCAGTCCGCCGCAATGACGTTTATTACAGTTCCTTCAGATTGTGGAAGGATGCTGTGGTTTCTCTGCACTCTTGCAGCTTTTCTTCCCTTCATCTTCCAGTCAAACACACTCCACCACACAGACTTCACAGCCCAGAGTTGCAGCCACCCTCTCCCCCAAAAAGCCATCTGCCTTAGTCTTGGAGAAATCCCAAAGGTGTTTGTTTTCTTTGTTAATGCATTTCATGTTTTTTGCCTGCACTGCGTGCACTGGGTGCCATGCAGTACCCATGGAGGCCAGAAGAGGGCGCTGGCTCCCCTGGATCCGAGTAACATGGTTGTGAGCCACCCTGAGGGTGCTGGGAATCAAACTCACGTCCTCTGGAAGAGCAGTCAGCGTTCTTAACCACCATCTCCCCAAAGCCAGAGTTTATTTGTAAGATAAAGCTTTTTTAGACATCTCGAGTTGACGTACACACCGGCTCCAGGTCTCCCGCTCTTCAGCCATTCCTCCTGATTCTCCGGCTGCCTGACTGGAAACACTCGATCATGATGGTAATGATTTCAGTCTCAACTTGACTAGTCCACGGTACTTACACTTCAATGAAACACTAGTCTTGGTGTTTCAGTGATTAAACTATTCTGTCGGTCATTAGCATTGGCAACGGATTGGCTTTAAGAATAATATGATGTGGGTGGGCCTCACATAAGAAGGTTAAGGCCTTAAGATCAGAAAGTAAGGTTTCCCAGAAGAAATTCTGCCTTAAGACTACAGGGTTCCCCTTTATCTGGGGTTTGTTTTAGAAGCAACTCAGTGACTATTTGAAGCCATTCACAATAAGGAATCTGCACTCTTTTCTGTTATCTGTGCATCCCTATGATACAGTTTAATTTACAAGTTAGACATAATAAAAAATAAAAAGAACAAATAAAAAATAGAACAGTTATGAAAATATATCCCATAATAGGGTCTTCCAGGCATCAGAAGCTGGAGCTTAACGTAGGGCCTCAGCCCCTCCGTCTCCACGTCACTTCCAGCCAAGAGATGTGTTCTGTTCTGCTGTGTGCACCCTGGGTGACACAGCACAGGTCAGACTGACACACCAGGTGACACACTGACTCAGCATTTGACATGCCGACTCAGCATGTGACACAACAGTTTAGCATGTGACATGCTGACTCAGCATGTGACACACTGACTCAGCATGTGACACACTGACTCAGCATGTGACACACTGACTCAGCATGTGACACACTGACTCAGCATGTGACACACTGACTCAGCATGTGACACACCACTTTAGCATGTGACATGCTGACTCAGCATGTGACACACTGACTCACATATGACACATTGACTCAGCATGTGACACACTGACTCACATATGACACATTGACTCAGCATGTGACACACTGACAACTCACATATGACACATTGACTCAGCATGTGACACACTGACAACTCACATATGACACACTGACTCACATATGACACACTGACTCAGCATGTGACACACTGACTCAGCATGTGACACACTGACTCACATATAATACATTGACTTAGCATGTGACACACTGACTCAGCATGTGACACACCAGTTTTAGCATGTGACACACCAGTTTTAGCATGTGACACACCAGTTTAGCATGTGACACACTGACTCAGCATGTGACACACTGACTCACCAGGTGACACACTGACTTACATATGACACATTGACTCAGCATATGACACACTGACTCATCACGTGACACACTGACAACTCCTGCCCCAACTCCTACCTGCTAATCTGGCCCATGACTGAAATTTTGCACTTAGAAGATTTCCATAGCTTCCTGAGCCAAGGCTGAAACGACCACATTCCTTTGTGTTCTGCTGATTGATCCAGAACAGAGACTCCTAGGTCACCCATCGTGAGAGAGAAATTTCGTGGTGCACACCAAAATTTTATCTCTTAATATTTCATAGGAGAGGAATTTGGGAGTCCTGTAGTTATTGTTATGAAATATAATATGGTGAGGGGGTACCTGGTGGGCGCATCCCAAGGTGTCCCCAGGAGAAATTATGCCATGCAACAAATCCGGTGTGAAGAGGGAGTAATTGGGGGAAGGGAGGGGAGTGAGAGCCTGGGAATAGGTAGAGTCAGACAAGTGGAGGTGTAGACAGACAGACTGGGGCAGAGCCATGAGAGCAGAGAAAGGGGGGCTCAGAGAAGGACAGAAAGGTGGAGGAGAGAGAGAGAGGGAGAGAGAGAGAAAGAGAGAGAGAGAAGAAGAAGGAGGAGGAGGAGGAGGAGGAGGAGGAAGAAGAAGAAGAAGAAGAAGAAGAAGAAGAAGAAGAAGAAGAAGAAGAAGAAGAAGAAGAAGAAGAAGAAGAAGAAAAGAAGAAGAAGGGGAGAAGGGGGAGAGGGAAAGGGAGGGAGGGAGAGAGAGAGAGAGAGAGAGAGAGAGAGAGAGAGAGAGAGAGAGAGAGAGAGAGAGAGAGAGCGCACTGGGATGGCAGGCAGTCCTTTTATACCCAGCCCACCTGGCACGCCTGGCAGAGGTGGCAGGTGATGATGTAAGTCATTGCTAGGTCCCTGGGAGGAGCCTAGTAGAATCACCTGTAAGCTAACGGTTATCCCTATAACTAATATTATTTCCTCTATTCTCAAACTGACTTATAATTTAAACAAACTGCCTGGCTACTTGATTGTTAGCAGACACTGGGTTTGGAATGGGTGATGGCTGACTCGGCCACAGGAGAAAATATGCATCACACAGTGCTGCATACAGAGGTGGTTATTTTCTGGGACTTGGGTTGGGAGAGGATCCTAAATTTTAGAAATCTAAACCCCAAGTAAAGGTATAAAGTTAAAAGTTAAAGTATAATCCTACAGGGAAAAAAATTTCCAAGCATTTTTCTTCTCAAAACACTTTTCTATTCCTAAATTTTTGGATCTAAATACTTCAGTCCTCTAATTCAGAAGGGACGTTTTCTTCTAAATTCTTGCCTGCTGATCAGAAACAAACAAACAACATACAGTCTCACTTGTTCCCAGTGGAAGAATAATCATGATTATCAAATCATTTGGCAGTGTGGCTATTGACTAGAAAATCAAACTAAGAAAACCACACCACCCACAGTGTGTATTGTTGGGATTAGCCATCCAGAGCTATTATTGGAGGCTTTCATGGGAATGACTGTCAGTCAAGAGAAGCTGCCTAAACACCCTTTCTAGAACTGGTCATATAAATCCTGGTACCCCATCAATGAATTCTGGAGGAAAATTGTTTCTCTCTCTCTCTCTCTCTCTCTCTCTCTCTCTCTCTCTCTCTCTCTCTCTCTCTCTCTCTCTCTCTCTCTCATCAATGGAAAGAAACCAAAATATCCCAGAAAAGCATGACAGAAGTGAAGGTCCCATCACCTCTCAGTCTCCTGGGAGGTGACTGTCTCACCTGCATCCACGTCCCAACCGTGATGACATACTTAGGTGACTTACAAGGAGAAAGCCCATGGCTTCTGGGGCTTCAGCCTAAAGTCAAATGTCCCCATCTTTTCGTATCCATATGAAGCAGAGCTGGCAGACAGCATAGAGAAAATGCCTCACTTTGAAGAAGCTCCTCCAGGGCCACGAATGACATAACACCCTCCAACCAGACCCCACCGCCCACCTCACCAGAGCGCCACTGACTAAAACCAAAGCCTGGAGCGCTGGGCCTTGGGAGACCCCCCAAGACCTGTAGCAGGGCAGGCACAAACTAACTTCAAATGGACAATACCTTGACCCATTCTTTCGTTTTGTTTTTAAAGATTTATTTATTTTATGTATATGAGTACACTGTAGCTGTATCGATGGTTGTGAGCCTTTGTGTGGTTGCTGGGAATTGAATTTAGGATCTCTGCTCACTACAGTCAAACCCTCTCACTCTGGCCCAATGATTTATTTATTATATGTAAGTACACTGTACTTGCCTTCAGACACACCAGAGGAGAGCATCAGATCTCATTACAGATGGTCGTGAGTCACCATATGGTTTCTGGGATTTGGACTCAGGACCTTCGAAAGAGCAAGTCAGTGCTCTTAACCACTAAGCCATCTCTCCAGCCCCCGTGACCCATTCTCAGGAATGTACCCGCATCTAGGAATCAACCAATCACAGAGCAGGTTCTGTGCAGTTGAACCTGTGTGGTTGCATCCCTACTAAACAAGCACTCTTTCTTTCACTTCTAAATATAATAGCTATTAAAAGCATATTTACACTGTATTAAGTCTGATAAGGAATGTAAACACTAAGAACTAGGAGGTTGTGTGTAGTTTCTGTGCCATATCTTGTATACCAAGGCTTGAAAATCATAGATTTGGGGCTGGAGAACAGTCAAAGAAGCAAGCTCTGCCCACAGCGTGGATAGCGAGAAGGGATTCTCTTGGCTTGGGTTTATTTTTGTGTTTGAGAATTTTGTCAAGTATGCACTATAGTCTGATCAAGCCTATCCCTCCCCTTGAAAGCTTCACCTATCCATTGCTTCAAGGAGGGATTCTTAGCCACAAAATGCAGTTAATAGAAAGGTCAACAAAAAGCCAGTTTGTGGTGGTGGCAACACCTCTAATCCCAGCACTCTGGAGGCAGAGGCAGGTGGATCTCTGTGAGTTCAAGGCCATCCTGGTCTACGGATCAAGTTCCAGAGTAGACAGAGCTTCTCAAAGAAGCCCTGTTTGGAAAACCCATAGAAGACAGGAGGAAAGAAGACAGTCAGTGGAGAAGTGCAGTTTTAAAATGGCAAAGCCCTTGACAGAGAAGTCTATGGAAGGACAAGCTGTGCTTATCTTGTATGGAGCTAAGAGACAGACCAGATGGAGAATAAAATACTCCTGTGTAAAAACTCTCTGTGGCTTGGTGGAACACCGCTTGCTTGGATGCTCAAAGCATAGTTTGATCTCCAACATTCAACCAAAAAAGAAATTGCTAGTCAATGAAACGCTGTTTTCTCTATTTGTGTACACACACACACACACACACACACACACACACATTGATTAAGAATACTTAATAAAAGAAATAGAGGTGAGACTTAACTCTTGGTGATGGCTACTTGTCATTGTCATCTGACTGGACTTTAGAATCACCTGGAAAGCACACTTCTGGGTGTGTGTTTCTGTTTGGACATTTCTGGAAAGATTAAATAAACAGGAAAGACTCTAGATACAGGCTGGGTGGTCAGGCTGAAGAAACAGCCTGGTGGGTGTGAGTATTCTTTTTTCTGTTTACTGTACACAGATACAACACGGTGGTTCGCCTTAGAGTCCTGCTGCCATCCCACACCCGCAATAACAAACTGGATTCCCTGAAACCACCTGCCAATGTAAACCCCTTCTCCAGTGTGTTCTTTGGTATATTATCACAGAAATAAGAAACTAACCAATAGAGAACGCTAGTGTAAAGGAGTGGGCACAGTGTCAAATCTGACGATGTAGTTCACAGGAGATTGGAACTGGTCTCCAAGGATGGTTTGGAGCTGTGGGCCACAGAGGTCCCAGAATTTTCCCATCAGTGTTAGGGCACACGTGAAGTCCAGACCCTAGACTTACAGTCCTAGCATTTGGTGTTTGCCACACCCATTTTTGTCTAGTTTTTCCTCGATATGTCCCCATTCCTCTGTGTTTTAAATAGAATGTTTATTTGGTACCATTGGACGTTGGAAGTGTGCAACTTTATTTGTAATGGCTCACAATTAGAGATGGTTGTGAGTCCTGATGGGGATTCGGGGTGGATTTTAGACACTGGAACAGTGTCGGAACTGTTAGGAGATGAGAACATTTGAAATTAGGCTGAATGCATTTTACATTATGAGATTCCCATGAGTCAGGCATGGAATGAGATGGTTAAAATGTGATGGGTCTATAGGGCTGTAGAGACGAATCAGCACTTGCTCCTGCTCATGCAGAGGACACAGTTCAGTTCCTAGCACCCACATCAGTCAGCCCACAACTTCCTGTCGCTTCTGTTCCAGGACCCAATGCCCTCCTCTGGCCTTTGTGAGCGCCCACACCCATCTAGTGCACAGGCATATACATTCAGGTGCACACACACACACGCACACACGTGAGTTTAGCCAGCACAGTGGCTCACACCTGTAAATCCCAAGACTCGGGAGGTTGAGACAGGAGGACCTCCATGTTTGAAACCAGCCTGGGCTTTGTAGTGAGTACCTGGCCAGTCCATTGTACACAGTGAGATTCTGTCTTTAATAAAACAAACAAACAAAACCAACAGTGACATATTGGGTGCAAGGGATGGGATTTTAATGGTTGATATTCAACATCAGCCTGGATGGACTTTTAGAATCACCTAGGAGACACACTTCTGATGAGTTTATGAGCGCATTTCCAGAGAGGTTTAAATGGGGAAAGGAAGACCCACCCTAAAAGTGAACTGAACCAATCAGGGAGAGGAACAGGAAACTGTGGTAGCTTCAGCGGTTACCTCTCCTGACCTACCGCCCACCCAGTGACCTCACGCCGTCGCAGTGACCTCACGTCCTACGCAGTGACCTCACGTCCTGTCTGCAGACAGATGTACTTCCTTACCGTGCTTTTCTTGCTGTGACAATAGAACATTTAAAGACAAGAAACTAGGAACGCGTACTCAGCGGCCCTAGAAATGGCGGGCGGGCGTATTTTTACTTTTGGCAACCAGCTGCCCCTATCCAAAACTGAAAACTAGAATTTTGAAAAGTAGAAGATATTCCAGCCTTTCCATCGCCGTTCTTTGCCTTCGCTCCCAAGAAATATTTTAGGAATAACACCCCAAGTGGTGAAGGAACACAGTGTGAACCTCAGCAGATACCGCGGGCTCGTTTCTGCTCATTCTCTTCCGCGAAACTCAAGTACAGCTGAGTTTAAAATGTGTCTAAATACAGCTTTCGGTTTGATGAAAACTTTCTGTGCGTGGGGTTAGGTCCGTGGTAGAGCACTGGCCAGTGCTGCAACAGTAAACTAATTAATTAATTGAAATGCCTCCACTCATAGAAACTTATTTCCCTTTTTTCTCCATCAATATATCAACAGAGATATGAGGAGAGTAAAATTTAAATATTTAGAGATGGTGTGCATGTAACACAACGAGGGAGAGTTCAGAAGTTGGCAAGCTGTAACCTGCAGGTCAAATCTAGCCCTAAATAAAGTTTTATTAGAACATATATATTTACATTCTGCCTGTGACTGATTTCACGTTGTCACAGTTTCTCTCTGAACTCCTCTCCATAGCCACCATACCCCACCCCATTGACCTGCAGCTCTTTTATTAACCAGGGCCTCATATTTTTCCAAAATTCCTCCATTTTGGTCAAACTCCAGTAAGAACTTGGTATCTAGAAGTAAATTAACTTCTTCCTCTAGATTCCTGACTCCCTGACCCCTCTCCCCCTCTCCAGCAATGGCTGCCTGGAAAGATGCTTGTTGATAATCAAATGTCTTTAACTGACTATGCACTGCGAGGTTACCCCTAGCAATGGCTGATCTCAAGTACAAAAAAAAAAAAGCAAAACAAAATTTTAAAATGGAAATCCAAATCTCCTTCCCTGTGCCCCCCTCAACCCTATAACTCAACACAGAGATGGACAGCAGGCTCTAGTCTGTACAGAGACACCCTCGGCAGGGTGTCCCCCACAGAAAAGCCTGTAGTGATCTAGGTGACTTTCTCCCTGTGTCTTTCCTTCTCCCTGGTTGTTTGCTTGTAACTGTCATCAAAAGAATTCAGAGGAGAGACCCAAAGTGAAGTGCAGAAAATGAGCAACATTTACTGCAGAGAAAAGGGGGGGATCTGAAGGGTGAGAAGAGACCAAAGACAAAATCCTCCCGGTATACCTTTCAGGCAGGCTTTATACTGTTGCTAGGGCCTTGGATGTGAGCGACTCTTCCTGAGAGCCTTCCCTGTCAGGACGACTGATATGCCCACTGGGACCGGGCCATGGTGTGCGCTTCCTCTTTATCGGGAAGCATCAGTTAGGTAATAATCTTTTAAGGTTTAAATAATTAACTGTTTATGGCCTTCCATGATGTTCTGAACAGTTCATCTCTTCCCAGGGCCAGAGATCTGACTTGGGTCTATCCCTCAGACCTTTACTCGAGTCCTGCGGTTCCAGGTCCTTATTTTTACAATCTGCTAATAGCTTCCCAGGTACCCAGTCCTGCTCTGACAGTAGTGTTTGCTTTCCGGCCTCCTTTACCACAAACCAAAAGGCAGGATGGTAAATGAGGCAGATGTTTATTCATGTCTGAGTCTGAGGGGGAAATAAAAAAAAGATAATGTCTGTCTCAATAAGATGCCTCATTTTCCAATGAGGAAAAGAGTCTGGGGGTATAATGAACAGAAGGTCTAGATGGCCAACAGGCACAGCCTGAGTTGGCAAAGTCTTTTTCTTTAGGACCGTTTCTTGGGCACATGGAGTGCAGGGGCCTTTTATACCTTTTTCTCTGAGGGCCCCTTCAATCCTGAGCTCCCAATTGTTTGCCCAACACATTCATTTTGCACCCAGAAAGAGAGATGACAGTCTGGTGTCTGTGGTGGCTAAAGGGAGGTACACAGGTGTCCCTCCTTACACGTTAAATGACTCCTGGGGGCCACTACAGAGAACCACATGCCAGCAAAGTGCACAGTGTGGATTCCACTCCCAAGGAATTCATCTACCAACCACATCCAGCACCTACAGCTCAGGGAACCTTGTAGAAGAAGGGCTGGAAAGATCATAAGAGGCGGAGGATTGAAGAGTTTGCTGTGCGGTTGGGTCTAGGATGGACGTCAGATGCTACACTGATAAAGTCTCACCAACACGACTGTCCAAACGTGAATTGGACAAGGACGATGCTATTGAGCATGCCAAACTGGACAGGCCAGTCTTTAGCCCTACAAAGAACTATGCTCATAGTGAGAGAAATAGTCTTCCCCAGGGAAGAGCACACCCATTGGGCATCCAGTACCAAATGGTCAGCCCTGAAAATATACATGTAAGTAACATTATTCAGACTGAACATGCCACACACACACATATAAAACGTCTCCTCTGTCCACCAGAAACCTTGTCTGTTCTCTCAGTGCAGGAACTAAGTTGCATTCAGCCTGAAGAAGCTAAAATGTTCAATGTCTCTACACTTGGAACAAAAGTTTACTGAGCCCTACAGGTGGGCGTAAGACTCCAAGTAGAGGAGGTCATTTGTCTTTGACATTTTCTGTTTATTTGTCAGAGGTTCCTAACATTTCTAGTAATTATTGTAATGTTTAATAAGGCAGTAAATCCAGTTCTAAAGTTTAGAGTGATCACCACCACCACCACCACCGCACTTGTATTTCAATGCCCTAGTTAGTTTGGGGAGAGGTAGGGGGTGGGGAGGCCATGATTTTTCGGCTTACCTAGAACTTCATTCCCTTCAAGAACAATGGCTGCCATTTGAAAAGCTGGTGCCTCTGTGGAGACACACAAAATGAAGGTAGCTCCTAGCAGTCTAGTTTGTCAGGAGTTTGTCTAAAGGAGCCAGGTGTGCGGAAAGTGTTGGTCGAATACTTCCACTTAGCATCTGGTAATATGGGAACCTTCAGCAGGTATCCACACAACTCATTTTAAAACAAAACAAAACACTTATTTACCGAAACTCAGACAGAAATAGATCAAGAATCAGGAGAAAGAGAAGCTAAGAGCGCGCTCCTGTCTTTATGGCCTCTTCTCCTCTGTGCGGTAACTTTTCTGGTCCCAGGGAAAGGCCTTCTGTGAGGATCTAAATTGTTAAATCTTGTACTTTCTACTATGCAAAGGACGCTGAGTCCGGAAATCTTTTCTGATCCACCTGAGACTTTGTCAAGCCAAGGATGTGATAGGGCACCAGGCATGACTCCTGCTGGTGAGTCTCTGCTCTCTGGGATCAGGGCCTCAGCTTTAATACCAAGAAAATGTCCCTGACAGTGTCAGCCGCCAAGGCTATCCCCGACAGTGTCAACTGCCAAGGCTATCCCTGACAGTGTCAGCCATCAAGGCTATCCCCGACAGTGTCAGCCACCAAGGCTATCCCCGACAGTGTCAGCCGCCAAGGCTATCCCCGACAGTGTCAGCCGCCAAGGCTATCCTAGCATGCTTATGAACACCCACCCCTGCCCTGTTCCATGTTGCGCTTCACTCAACGTAAATGAATTATTAACTAATCACGTAGCGTTCCAGGAGCTCAGGAGCATACGCCGCAAGGGCAGCCATTTGCCATTTCAAACAGGAGGATGATTAAGACTCACGAATTAAGAATTTTCAGATCCAAGATGTTTTCTGCCTTAAAATAATTAATAATCTTGATTTTATCCCCTCATTGAATAAATTTACTTACTTCAAGAACAGCAAATCTACCCAAATCCAATAGTAATCACAATAAAAAGATTTCTAACAGAAACCTTCTGCTTCCTTTCTGATTAAAAAGCAATTTTACTTTTGAGCGAACGGAGGGGAAAAAATCTATAATGAGAGTTTGCTTCCACTAGAAATGCTCACCGGTGCTCTAACTCTATCACTAGCCAGAGAGGCCCAAAGACAGTGTTTCTTCATTCTGTCACAAAGGACATCAGGGTCCCCCCTTGAGGGTCTCAGTCTCATTAATAAAAGAATTTAAGCAAAGACTCAAAAGGAAGCTCAGTGACAATTTTATTAGCGTTTAGAAGAAAACCTCCAAAGCAGACCCGCCATAACCCCAGCAGCTGCCCGGAGAGCAAGTCAGAGCAGAGGAAGAGAGAAAGCCATGCCATCTGGGTTGAGCATGGAGACTGGACACGTGGTGGACACGTGGTGGACATGCCAGCAGAAGGCAGGGAGGGAGCTGTAGAGAAAGAGTGGAGCCCGTGTTGTATGGAAATCATGCTGAGAGAAGAGGGGGAAAAGGTTACATTATCCTTTCAGAGTACGTCAGGAACGTGCACGTGGGCAGGAAGCTGTGTGGTTGCAGCTCTGTCAGCACAGAGATGGATGCACAAGGAAGGAGAGTATGTCGTCTCATTTAACGACTCCTCCCATCTCTCTTGCACGGCTTAACATGAATTCTCCCACCTGAGTGTCGCCCCCTCAGTCAAAAGATGGACCCACCCAATTAGGGTAGCTGGAAGTGTTAAGTCTCCACCTTGGCCAGAGAAATAGTTTTCTATTGGCCACTGTACCAAAACCTCAGCAGGTTTCTTGCACAATCAGTAAATCTAAGAATAAATTTTAACACATGTGTGTTAGTTGATTTCTCTACCCCCGTGACAAAGAAACCATCTTAAAGGTGCAAGTATACACTATGGCTGTAAGAGGTAAGTTCATGGAGCAAGTCAGAGACCTCAGGCTACAACTGTCTCTCGATGACTGCATCCCCCAGATGAGGACCTAACACGTGAGCTTCGGAGAGATGTTTCATAGTCAAATCGCAGGAAGGCGAACACGAAAGTAACTGTGAATGCAAATTAAAGTCATGCGAGAAAATGGCTTCGAATTCATACCCGGAATCAAAAGAGCTGAAAGGTATTTCTTCTGAGGTTTTCGAGTTTTGCTCTAAAGATAGGATTCTTCTGCCTTCTTCAGCTGTCCAGATGTTCAGCGAAATCTAAAATATTCACCCAGTACATGTGATATACTCTGCATGTTCCCCAATACCTATTCAAACCCCACAAAAATCTCTTCTTAGATTTGAAAGGAAAAGGATGGAGGGGAAGGGAGAAGGGAGGCAAGAGAAGGGAGGGGAAAAAGGGAGGGGGAGGAGAAGGGGAAAGAGGAGAGAAGAAGGGAAGGGGAGGAGAAGAGAAAGAGGACCCTTGGTCATGTTTCTGAACAGTGTCCCCCAATTAAGCTATACCTCACTGAGTCAGGTAAGGAAACCAGTCTCCCACGAATACACACTGCTACTAGCAGAGGAAGACGAATCAGGACACTAAGAACAATTCAGAAGCATCCAACTTGTGATTCCAGATCAGAAATCCAAACCCACTGGTGAAGTCCCAAAAACACCATGTCCCATTAACCAGCAAAGACAAGCAGAAATACCCAATGGCAAAAGGCACCAATGGAAAGAGGCTGGGGCATTTCAAATGATGAAGAAAGCCTACTGGTCTCATTTCATTCTTCACAAATCTACAGTTTTTTTATCATACCTTGTCACATTGTAAATATGTGAAGCCCTCAGAACCCACGTGCTGGAGCCTGGAACCTGACCCAGTGTGAAAACACCACACCGGGCACTTGGAAGAAGTGACATATCCCCAAGACCCTCGGTTGGTCTTCCTCTGTACAGGGTGGCATTTTCTTCTGCTTAGCAGCTGAGTTATGTGACATCATCATTGTGGCCCTTTCGAGTTTGGGGATTTGGGTTCTAAGGTGGGAAGCCATGTTGTCTCTGTTTCAGTCCTGACTGCTCCCTTCCCTCCCTCACTCAAGGAACATGATCCTTCTTCTCATGATGGGTTGTATCTGAGGGCTTTTTCACCCACACCCCATGCCCCAGTTCCCAAAATAATGATTCTGACACTTATTATTTCTGAATAGATGCTGCGATGGTTTGTATATGCTCGGCCCAGGGAGTAACTTTGTAGCCTTGTTGGAGTAGGTGTGACCTTGTTGGAGTAGGTGTGTCACTGTGGCTTTAAGACCCTCATCCTAGCTGCCTGGAAGCCAGTCTTCTCCTAGCAGCCTTCAGATGAAGATGTAGAACTCTCAGCTCCTCCTGCACCATGCCTGCCTGGATGCTGCCATGTTCCTGCCTTGATGATAATGAACTGAACCTCTGAACCTGTAAGCCAGCCCCAATTAAATGTTATCCTTAGGAGAGTTGCCTTGGTCATGGTGTCTGTTGACAGCAGTAAAACTCTAAGACAGAAGTCTAGGCCATATGCTAGGTCTTGTTCTCTGACTAGCTCATGACTTAATTAACTCGTTTAGTCTGTTCTGTGAGGGCCACATAGCTGGCTACCTCTTCTCCGTTTCATACATCTGTCTCCACAGAGTTCTGGGCGAATCTCTTCCCATGCCTGACTCTAGCCCAGAGTTCTCTCCCCATGCAAAACTCCCACCTCCTATTTCCCGCCTGAGCTAATAGGTCATCAGAGACCTCAGATGCAGGGGATGCTTCCACTCAGTACACAAGAGACCAACCATCTCTACAACGGGTCTTTTTAGAGCTTTTACTTAGGTAGGATTCCAACTCTAACATCCCAACATCAGGGTTGAAAACCCCTGTTCTCTTCCTAGGCCCCACAGATGCTGTCTCATCCAGTCTCTTAGACTTTTTGTCAATAGATATGCCACTAAACATATGTCCAGGGCCTGAAGGAAATTCCCAGATTGCTGTCTCCTGAAATGCCTCCCCTTACACACCGAACCCACACGCAGCCTTAGTACCTCTGCCTTCTCCTTTGTCTCCCTTTCCCCCACCAGCAAGACCTCCACTCAGAGCACTCTGCCGAATCCCTCTTCCCCTCTGGGAGCACTCTGCCGAAGCCCTCTTCCCCTCTGGGAGCACTCTGCCGAAGCCCTCTTCCCCACTGGGAGCACTCTGCCGAAGCCCCTCTTCCCCACTGGGAGCACTCTGCCGAAGCCCTCTTCCCCACTGGGAGCACTCTGCCAAAGCCCTCTTCCCCACTGGGAGCACTCTGCCGAAGCCCTCTTCCCCTCTGGGAGCACTCTGCCGAAGCCCTCTTCCCCTCTGGGAGCACTCTGTCGAAGCCCTCTTCCCCTCTGGGAGCACTCTGCCGAAGCTCTCTTCCCCTCTGGGAGCACTCTGCCGAAGCCCCTCTTCCCCACTGGGAGCACTCTGCCGAAGCTCTCTTCCCCACTGGGAGCACTCTGCCAAAGCCCCTCTTCCCCACTGGGACCACTCTGTCGAAGCCCCTCTTCCCCTCTGGGAGCACTCGGCTGTAGCTCCTCTTCCCCACTGGGAGCACTCTGCCGAAGCCCTTTTCCCCTCTGGGAGCACTCGGCTGTAGCTCCTCTTCCTCTCTGGGAGCACTCTGCCGAAGCCCCTCTTCCCCACTGGGAGCACTCGGCTGTAGCTCCTCTTCCTCTCTGGGAGCACTCTGCCGAAGCCCTCTTCCCCTCTGGGAGCACTCGGCTGTAGCTCCTCTTCCCCTCTGGGAGCACTCTGCCCAAGCCCCTCTTCCCCACTGGGAGCACTCGGCTAGAGCTTCTCTTCCATACAGTCAGGAATATAAGTGTGTGTTACCCTGCGCCCTTCCCTCCCTCAAGAACCACATGCAGCAGCATCTACTGTGAAACCCTACAAAGAGTGGTCAAATCTTTTCCCAGGTCTTTTATCGGCTTGTGATGGAAAGTTTAACTTGCTACCCCGACTTGGCCAGAAATGAGAGGCCTGTGTGTTTTAATACATCGCTAATCTTCATTGTTGTAAAAATAACACAAAGCTCTAAACAGATGTCGCCAACGAGCATTCTGAATCAGCCCTGGTCCCAGGATGCAAGGCCACTTCACTCTATCCTCCCCTGCTGTCCAGCCTCACACAAGCTCCCCGTACCTCCCTCGGATAAACAAGCCAAGCACACGACCGTTGATGCCCCTTCCAGCGCAAGTGTATTACGATGATTCCATTCCCATTAGCTAATTGGATTAATGGGATGGACTACTTCAAGAATCAAATCAGCAGTTCCTTGGGAAGGGCAAGTTATTTTTGAAGCTCTCAGTTCATAAAAATCTCATTGACCCCTCCTCCTGCGATCTCTCCACGGTGCCCTCTGAGGGCTGAGCGAAGTCGGGAGAAGTCAGGGACAAGAGCGGGCTGAGCCTGGAGGAAGGCGGATGGGCTGTGCCTGGAGGGCCAAGCGAGACCTGGTATCCCAACTGACCCTCGTATCCCAACTGAGCTATGCACTGGTCATTTTGCAGCCCCTCCTCTTCTCTGTGAAGTAGCCACAATACTGCTGCCCTGTAAGATTGCTCCGGAGACTAGATAAGATAATATATATGTTTGGAGCTATGCAAGGCTCTCCCCATAGCCCACGGATATAGAAAGATGCCCAGACATCCACTAATAGCTTCTGAGAAATGGCAGCTCCATACATTAAGGTTTAAACATCTTTCTCGATACACTGTCTCTACCTTCCCACCACTACTAACATCCATTCTACATAGACAGGACCGGGTGGTGGTGGATAACTCCACACTTGAACGTGTGCCCACCCCTTCCTCAGGAAGCAATCAAACTTTTGCTTTAGAACAAAAAGTAATCCGCCAGGACGAATGGTCACAATATTACCTCAAGAAGAGGGTAAGGGCCACCAGGATGGCTCCTCGTATAAAAGGTGCTTGCTGCGTAAGCCCATTGACCTGAGTCAGATACCACATAAAGGTAAAGAGAACCAACTCGACAAAATTATCCTCTCTTGTATCCACTTATGGGTCACGGCGTGTGTCCCATAATATGAGAGAGAGAGAGAGAGAGAGAGAGAGAGAGAGAGAGAGAGAGAGAGAGAGAGAGAGAGGAGAGACACACGAGAGAGACCCACAAGAGGGACACGAGAGAGACCCACGAGAGGGACACGAGAGAGGTCTGTGCTTACAGACCTCAAGAACGAGAGACTTCAGTGGGGACTCCTGAGTCACGGTTGGGGCCAGCCTGAAGGAGACCGTCTGAGAACTACTCCCGAGAACCCACCCAGGACCTCCCTGGACCGAGTGAGGGCGGAAGGAAAGGAATATCTTCCTTTGACGGGCCCCTGCAGTGTAGGTAGACTAGCCTGTGTGTGGCCTGGGTTGAGATCACAGTTGGCTAGGGGATGGAGAGCAATCTGTGTTCAGCTGCGCCCTCCAGTGGCCACCGGCAACTTCAGCGCTGCCAACAACATTTAAGGTATTTTTTTTCTCTCTCTCATCGAAAACGAAAGCTCGGAATAATCCTGAAGACAATACTAAACCGAAGAGAGGCAGCACGCGGAATGTAAGTTTTTAGAACCTCTCCTTTATGCTTAAAATATTTCAAAAACGTTCACAGATCTTTAAAAAAAAGACCGACCCTAAAAAGACCCTAAAGGCTGTCTGCTAGTCTCCTGAGAGGACACCCGTGTCCCAGGTCAGCACAGGCATATTACACACATGAAGGCCAGCAGCCGATCTCAGCACACAGGCAACCAGTCAATGATCGTTATGAATAAACGTGAGATGAATTCAGTAAGGACCAGGTCCTCCGTGAAACGGGGCTTGACTTCTTAGCCAGCATGTGTCCACTAAAACCTAAGCTGTGAAGGACAGACCATGTGTTTCTCCACTAGCATCAACAATGACACCTAGCACATACCATTTAAAATGCCCATAAATGTGTCACACCGCTGTACCCCAATATACAACCATTCATTCTATAACCACATTTCAACGAAGACCCCCAGAATTATCAGCGGTCTCAAAAATTACAACTGATGGAAATGTAGTCATAGGGGAGCGCTGCACTTTCTAATGGAAAGCACCTTTGAGCTTCATTCTAGAGGGAGTCTACCTGCTAATGGTTGGCTTGTTCCGATTTGACCTTCAATCTAGACATCACCCAAATGATGTTTGTGAACCCTCCTCTGCTACAGAGAAGAGACAGAGCAGGGAAAGGCACCAACTCTATAATCTGAGACACTGGATGCCCCTGCAGAGTTCCCAGCACCCACATGGCAGCCTGCAGGCTTCTGCAACTTCAGGATTGTATCGGATGCCCTCTTCTGGCAGCCATGGGTACTGCATGCATGACGTACAGATACAGGCAGGCAAAAACATGCATACACATAAAATGAAAATAAGTCCTTTCTGAAAATAGTGAATGTGGCACCATCCATTTTTATACTCGTTTGTTATGAGTGAATATGTACACACACACACACACACACACACACACACACGAGCGTGTGTGCATGGATGGCGCGGCACTTACGTGGAGGTCAAGGGACCACCGTCAGAGTCAGTGCTTTTATTCCGTCATGTGAGTCTCAGGGATAGAATTCAGGTCATCAGGCCTGGTGGCAGTCTCACCAGTCCAATAACTCCATCTCTAATGCTCTGGTAAATTGGGTGTCATGTCAGCAAGTAAGAGCTGGCACGGGCCCTTAGGAAGAAAGTGGAGCCGTCCATAAGTAGGCGCCATCTGCTGGAGCTTCCGTGAACAGCCCACGGCATGGACAGAGAGTGAAGAGGGTTGTAGACACACAAGAGCTTCTTTCTGCTTTTCATTGCTCGAGGACCCTGGCCTAACCCCAGAGAACTAATGAGCCTCCCTGGGGGACCACAGCAGAGTCTGAGGAAACGGTATTTTTAACAACAATTGTCTTAACCTTTACTGGAAACAGTAACTAAGTATCCTTCAGGACAAGCCAGCGCAAAATCTATAAGGATTTCTATTGTTCTGCTTCTAAGACTTGGGTATTTGTTTGGTGCTTTAAAAGAGAGAGAGGAAGAGAAAAAGAAACCTGTCTCCCACTACGTTTAAGTGTCCAATCCCATCAGGATACTTTGGCAGCTGCAGGCATTGGGAGAAATCAGGAAATGACTTCAAAGTCTAGACGTAGAACACAACATAAAAAGACATCTTTGAGAAGAGCCTGCAGAAATGTGAGCCTGAGCCTTAATTGGGTGGTGACAAGAATCTATTCCCACTTTTCAGTCTGCTGAGTACCACAGTGGAGTCTAAGGAAACCTCACACAGCCATCTTTACCCTGCCCAGGGCTGGGGCAACATGAGCTTAGAGATCTCCAGGCTCCAAAGGGTGGAGTAACCTTTGTCTGAAATTCTTGGGACCAGCGTGCTTTAGATTCGGGCTTGCTTGCTTTCTTTCTCGTTTAAAATGTTTGCATATACATCACGAGTGTCTTGGGAATGTGGCTCAAGGGCACGCAAACTTCATTACATTTTATATATACATATGCACATCGCCTAAGGACAACTGTATACACTTTCTTCTCCTTTGGAGACATGTTCTTCTCCGTGTGTTTCTCTGTCTGAACTGGAATTCACAGAGATCCTCCTGCCTCTGCCTCCAGAGTGTTGGAATTAAAGGTGTACACCACCAATCCTGGCTGGGTGGCTGGGTGGCTGGGTGGCTGGGTGGCTGGGTGGCTGGGTGGCTGGGTGGCTGGGTGGCTGGGTGGCTGGGTGGCTGGGTGGCTGGGTGGCTGGGTGGCTGGGTGGCTGGTCTTGTCTCTGAGACTAAATAACTACATAATGTTGTCATTGGCAAATTCACACTTGAGAACCATGCAATCGAGTTACAATAAATAAATAAATAAATAAAGGAGGAAAGAAAGAAAGAAAGAAAGAAAGAAAGAAAGAAAGAAAGAAAGAAAGAAAGAAAGTCTTGTTAACATTTTAAGCAAGCTTATTATTTGTGAAGGTACTCATAACTGTCCTTGGGGACCTACCTGCAATAGACCAGGGCCTCATTCAGGTGGCTATGATCAATCCCCCAGCTGTCTACAGTGCACGTTACTTGCTTGGGCTCTGGGGCCTCACGCCATTTCTGGGCATGCTTGCCTCCTCGATACAATTTTGCTCTTTCCTCCTGGGTCTTCACGTAGTATGCAGTCCCCAAAAGCCCGGCTTCTCCCTCTGACTCTTGACTGCAACGAGGGAAGAGAAGACAAGGAAGAGTCAGAAGGTATCTGTGACAGCCATTATTTTCCACTCAGGGTCTTATTTTGCATCTTTGTCTAATATCCATCAATTGAAACTTGAGGGATGGTCCAAAAAAAATCCCCAGAAGAGGTTTCAGTATAGTGGGGTCGGGTGCCATGTGCCAAGCAAAGTGAAACACTGCCACCAAGTGGTCTTTTAGAGTCATCACAGGCCGGGCTTCTCCCTTTCCCGAGGCACCTGCCTCCTCCCGGAAAAGATAGAATTTGAAAGACGGTTGGGATAAACAAAACCCTTACCTTCTTTTTCCTAAAAACGTTTTATTTATATTCATAGACATATATTCACAGGACTTTGGGGAATATCTCGATTAGTTAAGGGCTTGACTTGTAAACATCAATAGCTCATTGCATTCCTAAACCCTTGTGCATTGTTTTGTGCAGATCCCAACGCTAGGAAGGGAGAGACAGGCAGCATCTTGGGGCTCAATAGCCAGCCAGCCCGGCATGCTCAGCCCCAGGACACTGAGAAGCTCTGGCGGATGGCCCCCCCGGGGGGGGGGCGGAATGAGACCCAAGGTTAGCCTCTGGCCTCTACACACAAGTACACACCGTATTCACCTTCACATGCACATAGAAAATGGAGGTGAAAGGGATAGGAGGAGAGAGAGAGAGAGGTAGAGGAGGGAGGGAGGGGAGGAGGGAAGAGAGATCACGTGGTAGAGAACCGTTTGATCCCAGGTCTGCGTGCTGCATGCTTAACTAAGGGCCTGCATCAGGTCTTTAGCCCCATGCCTGTGCTCTTCCCAGCATGCTCTCCTGTTCCTAGTCTTAAAGGGCTCTGTGCCCAAGTGCTCAGAGTTCTGTGTCACCTCAGCATTCGCTACAAACCTGATTCAGCCACAGCCAAGGTCTGAGACTGAGTTCTGAAACACCCTCCAAGGCCCTTTGGTTTGAAAAGCCCTGAACACTAGACCACGGGGTGAGACATCACTGAAGTGGCCTCAATTGTTCAAAAGACACGGATGTCCCTACCATGGAGATTTCTCTGGGCCTCGCTGTGAGACTCCACTTTACACACAGTGTATGATTCCATCTTCAACGCAAACTCAGGAGTAGGATGGCCTGGCCCCTTGCTGTTGGCATAAACAACACATCTGTGGGCAGAACACCAAGGCCAGACTGATAAATAGCTCATTCTTAGAAGTAAAAAAAAGGAGCCACCTTATAAATTTACTGGAGAAAAATGGGAGCACATGAGTATATAAAAAGCATATGAAGAAATCCAGGCCCAAGAACTCACAAAAGAACCAGACAGTAACAGGTACAGCGCCCTCACCTTGACCTAACCTGGGACTGCAATCGTCTTCACTGCCCTGTCATCTGAATCTGTGTATCACAGGCAGAGAACTCCCACCTGCCCCAGAGGCTACAGGTCTGGATCAAACCCTGCCTTTTGACTCTACAGCATCTACAGTGGTCCTGTACCACACAGTTCTGAACTCAGCTCTGACCCTGAGTCTAACTTACAAGGCAGAACCTCTAATCCTTGCAGACTTCCTCTGCATCCTTAGCAACTTTCTGCTCAGCTCCACTCGTCCTCTGCAGTACTCCCTGAGCTCTGATGTCCTGATGTCCTGTAACTCCTTGTGGCCATTCTGTAATTGGGTGGGTGGATGGATGGATGGATAGATAGATAGATAGATAGATAGATAGATAGATAGATAGATAGATAGATAGATGATAGATAGATAGATAATACAAGTGATAGATGATAGATAATATAAGTGATAAATAGATAAGCGAGATAGATAGATAGATAGATAGATAGATAGATAGATAGATAGATAGATAGATAGATAGATAGATAGATGAGAGAGATAAATAGAGAGACATATGAGAGATATGACAGATGGATGGATGGATGGAAGGATGTTAGATGTTAGATAGATATAAGAGAGATTATCTAAGATGATAGATAGATAGATAGATAGATAGATAGATAGATAGAGATCATAGGTAGATAGATAATGGATGATAGATAGATGATAGACATATATGATGGATAGATGGACAGATGATAGATAGATAGATAGATAGATAGATAGATAGATAGATAGATGATAGAGAGATAGATGAGAGATATGACAGATGGATGGATGGATGTTAGATGATAGATATGATAAGAGAGATCATCTAAAATGATAGATAGATAGATAGATAGATAGATAGATAGATAGATAGATAGATAGATAGATAGATAGATGATAGATAGATAGGATTGATAGAGATCATAGGTAGATAGATAATGGATGATAGATGATAGATAGACGATGGATATATAGACAGATAGATAGATAGATAGATAGATAGATAGATAGATAGATAGATAGATAGATAGATAGATAGATAGATAGATACATGATAGGTATGACAGATAGATGAATAGATAGATATTAGATAAATAGATGATAGATATAATAAAGAGAGAGATTATCTAAGATGACAGACAGACAGGAAGGACAGATAAACTTACTGTGAGCTGTATAATTTGTGACCTGAGGGCTAAAATGAGTGATTAAGATTAGAATAAGAGAATCAGCGCTCGCCTCAGCAGTTATCAAGGGAAACCAGGACAGCGTGGCACACTTTAGCCAACAAAGTGAGCAGAGCTGTGAATTCATTGTTAGTCAGTAAACTCTGACATCATGGAAAGATCCAAGCATGTCTGTGACACAGCTCATGACACCTACCGAGTGAGAAATCCAGGCTGCCACATCTAAGACCCTCAAATAGGCAAAATGGACACACGTTTGCAATGGCACCAAGAGAGCTTAGAGGAGGCCCTGTGGAGATCCCACTCTTAGGTTTAACCCGACTATAAAGTATATTGTGGGTAATGGTTACACTGCCATAACAACGTGAATGCTGACAGATGCAGGATCCGCATGGCACCTGACCCGTATTGACCACGTGTGCTCTGCTGTGATCTGTAGGAAGTGTGCATGTTACATGACTGTGTCGGCAAGTCACCCACACTGCTTCACAATCCTGTTAGCCCAACCGTAACGTGAATATTATCAGACAAAATCTGTAAGTTTCTGCTTCATGAAGAGGCTGTTTTCCTTAATCATAAGCAGGATGAATCAAGTACACTGCAAATATGTCAAATTTGGACCAAGTTGAGCTCCTTCGAAGCTCAACTTATGGTTTTGTTTTCAATGACGTGAACACATACATGTTTTTGGTGTTTGACTTTAATGAGTCAATCAAATAACTATGTTTAAGAAATGTGGAAAATGGAAAGGCCAGGGTGTGTACCAGGTAGGGGTGTAGGATTAGGGTGTGTACCAAGGAGGGGTGTGGGGTCAGGGTGTGTACCAGGGGGGATATAGAGCCAGGGTGTATACCAGGAGGGATGTAGGTAGGGCCAGGATGTGTACCAGGAAGGATGTAGAGCTAGGGTATGTACCAAGATGGATGTAGGGTCAGGGTGTGTACCAAGATGGATGTAGGGTCAGGGTGTGTACCAGGAGGGATGTAGGGCCAGGGTGTATACTAGGAGGGATATAGAGATAGGGTGTGTACCAAGAGGAATGTAGGGTCAGGGTATGTAACAAGAGGGATGTAAGGTCAGGGTGTGTACCAAGATGGATGTAGGGTCAGGGTGTGTACCAAGATGGATGTAGGGTCAGGGTGTGTACCAGGAGGGATGTAGAGCTAGGGTGTGTACCAAGAGAGATGTAGGGTAAGGGTGTGTACCAAGATGCATGTAGGGTAAGGGTATGTACGAGGAGGGATGTAAGGTTAGGGTGTGTACCAAGAGGAATGTAGGGTCAGGGTATGTACCAAGAGGGATGTAGGACCAGGAAATATTGAGATGGCATATGAGGGATGAAACCCTCACATGAGTCCTTTACACCACACACACACACACACACACACACACACACATACACACACACACACAAGATGGGGAAACTGAGGCTCAGGAAAACAGAATCACTGGCCACTCATTTCTCCATTTTCTGGAAAACTGGCTGAGAGACTGAAGTCTGGGGTTCTGCCCTCACTCAGAACCTCCCAAGCTTTGAAATTCCCCAGCATCACCCAAATCTCAGAGTTTTGGTTTCCTCTCCTCACTATCAGACAGATAGGGCTGGACAGAGAATATCTGAGAAGCGCTGGTTTCCCAGAACCTCCTCCCGTGTGCTCAACACTCCATGTCAACTATGAATGAGACCCACCGATCTGCAAAACAGAAACCAGCCACATCCTCCCAGCAGAGACTTCTCCACCCATCACATCCACAGCTCTTGTCCAGAGGGCTCCAGATGTTAAGCAATTCCCCCCATAGCTTACTTGACCCCAGGCTACTTTTCTCCTGGCAAAACTCCCCACAGCTAGCTGAAGCATCTTTCCCCGAGCAATGTGCATCTGGGAATGTGTGCACCTTCACTCCTAAGCCCATAGAGTCAGGCAGAAAGAACAGCCCATCCTGGGGATTATCACCGCTCCCACCAGAAGCACCAGAAAAGCTACTGTGCACCTTTGTGCACAGCCCACAAATGCACCTGAAGACAGACACCACTGTCCTCCTCAGCCCTCAGCCTGTCTTCTCCATCCCCAGAGGATCAGATACAGCTGAGTCTGTGCCTAAGTAAATCCAGATGGGACCCGGGGTAAACCAGGTAACGGGTGCTCGAGAATACCCCCACAGCTTCCTGCCCTGGCCTGGGTAAAGGACCACCCCTGGCACAGGTGGAAGCTCTGTCAATTCTCTCTCAGTATTTGAAAGGGTTCCTCCAGGCTTCTAGCATCCAGTTCACCCACTTTCAACACCCCCATCCTTGGAACCAGGGAGACAGCCCTGTAGATAAAAGCTGGGCATTCTGAGCATGACCTGTAATCCTGGCGCAAGAGGAGACGGGGAGGTCCAGAAGCCCGCCGGCAAGCTTGCCTAGAGCAGACACAGAAACAAGAGGCCCCACCTCCAAAGAGGCAAAGAACAAGAAGCGACTCTCAAAGGTTGTCCTCTGGTCTTCACAAGGACAGCGTGGTGCACACATGGCCACAATAACATGCCATACACATATGGACACATACATATACTATACACATACACACCATACACACACACACCACACACCCACACCATACACACACACACCATATACACATACCACATACACACACACCACACACCCACACCATACACACACACACACACCACACACGCACACACCATATACACACACACCACACACCCACACCATATACACACACCACATACACACACCATACACTCACACACACACACACACTCATACACACATCATATACACTATACACACACACACACCATACACATCACACACACCAAACATACACACATACACCACATACCATATACACACACCACATACACACACCATACACTCACACACACACACACTCATACACACATCATATACACTATACACACACACACCATACACATCACACACACCAAACATACACACATAAACCACATACCATATACACACACCATACACACACACCATATACTCACAAACACACACACACCATACACACACACACCATACACATCATACACATCATACACACCAAACACACACACACACCACATACCATACATAACACACACACACCATACACATCACACACACCAAACACACACACATATACAAGACTGTTGAGAATTGGCCTGAATTCCCCTTCCCTGAGAACTAGCTTTCACAGTACCAAAGGCTGCCAGAGGAGAGAGGCTACCAACAGTCCTACTTGCCCTTGATTACCCATGAGCCACATGAATGACCAACACAGCACAATAACCCTAATGGTGCTGTAAAGGCACACAGACCTCGGTGCCAACCAACGGCTCTGCTCTCTAATTGGACTTAAGATCCACTCAACAAGAGGAACAGCATGCCTGGTACTGGAAGCCTAGTAACTAATCAGTGCTAGTAAAATTCATGGTTACTGGAGGAGAATCTACAATCACTAATTATCTAAGCTAGCATAATCCCTAACAACAATATATACACGTTTGTTCTTATATGCACAGATAAGTGTAGCTGTCCCCCTTCCTCAAGGAAATTACTCCTTGCAACAGAGTCCACAACGGAACACCACAGCCAATCAAAATGCAGACTTGTAACTGAGGAAATTCAAAAAATCATCAGATCCTACTACAAAAACCTGTATTCAACACAACTAGAAAATTTCGAGGAGATGAACAATTTCCTTGACAGATATCAAATACCAAAATTAAATCAGGATCAAATAGACCATCTAAACCGTCCTATAACCCCTGAAGAAATAGAAGTGGTCATTGGAAGTCTTCCAACCAAATAAAGCACAGGTCCAGATGGTTTTAGTGCAGAATTCTATCAGACCTTCAAAGAAGACCTAACACCAATACTCTTCAAACTGTTCCACAAAATAGAAACAGAAGGAACACTTCCCAACTCATTCTATGAAGCCACAATTACACTAATACCAAAAGCACACAAAGATCCGACAAAGAAAGAGAATCTCAGGCCAATCTCTCTTATGAATATCGATGTAAAAATACTCAATAAAATTCTTGCCCACTGAATCCAAGAACACATCAAAACGATCATTCACCACGATCAAGTAGGCTTCATCCCAGGGATGCAGGGATGATTCAATATAAGGAAATCCATCAATGTAATCCACTATATAAACAATCTCAAAGAAAAAAACCACATGGCCATCTCATTAGATGCTGAGAAAGCATTTGACAAAATTCAGCATCCTTACATGCTAAAGGTCTTGGAAAGATCAGGAATTCGAGGCCCATATCTAAACATAGTAAAAGCAATTTACAACAAACCGGTAGCCAGCATCAACCTAAATGGAGAGAAACTTGAAGCAATCCCACCAAAATCAGGGACTAGACAAGGCTGCCCTCTCTCTCCATATCTTTTCAATATAGTACTTGAAGTTCTAGCTAGAGCAATTAGACAACAAAAAGAGGTCAAAGGGATACAAATTGGAAAGGAAGAAGTGAAACCATCACTATTTGCAGATGATATGATAGTATACTTAAGCGACACAAAGAACTCCACCAGAGAACTCCTACAGCTGATAAACGACTTCAGCAAAGTGGCCGGATATAAAATCAACTCAAGCAAGTCAGTAGCCTTCCTATACTCAAAGGATAAGCAGGCTGAGAAAGAAGTAAGAGAAATGATACCCTTCACGATAGCCACATACCATATAAAGTATCTTGGCGTGACTCTAACCAAACAAGTGAAAGATCTGTATGACAAGAACTTCAAGTCTCTGAAGAAAGTAATTGAAGAAGACCTCAGAAGATGGAAAAATCTGCCATGCTCATGGATTGGCAGGATTAATATAGTAAAAATGACCATCTTACCAAAAGTAATATACAGATTCAATGCAATCCCCATCAAAATCCCAACTCAATTCTTCATAGAGTTAGAAAGAGCAATTCAAAAATTCATCTGGAATAACAGAAAACCTAGAATAGCTAAAACTATTCTCAAGAGTAAAAGAACCTCTGGGGGAATCAGTATCCCGGACCTCAAGCTGTACTACAGAGCAATAGTGTTAAAAACCGCATGGTATTGGTACAGTGACAGGCATGTAGATCAATGGAACAGAATTGAAGACCCAGAAATGAATCCACACTCCTATGCTCACTTGATCTTTGACAAAGGAGCTAAAACCATCCAGTGGAAAAAAGATAGCCTTTTCAACAAATGGTGCAGGCTCAACTGGAGGTCAACATGCAGAAGAATGCAAATTGACCCATTCTTATCTCCTTGCACTAAGCTCAATTCCAAGTGGATCAAGGACCTCCACATAAAACCAGACACACTGAAACTAATAGAAAGGAAACTAGGGAAGAACCTTGAACATATGGGCAAAGGGGAGAATTTCCTGAACAGAACTCCAATAGCTTGTGCTCTAAGATCAAGAATAGACAAATGGGACCTCATTAAATTACAAAGTTTTGCAAGGCAAAAGACACTGTCAAAAAGACTAAGCAGCAACCAACTAACTGGGAAATGATCTTTACCAACCCTACATCCGACAGAGGGCTAATATCCAATATATACAAAGAACTCAAGAAGTTAAACTCCAGAGAGGCAAGTAACCCTATTAAAAAATGGGGTACAGAGCTAAACAAAGAGTTCTCACCTGAAGAATATCTAATGGCTGAGAAGCACCTAAAGAGATGTTCATCATCCTTAGTCATTAGGGAAATGCAAAACAAAACAACCCTGAGATTCCATCTCACACCAGTCAGAATGGCTAAGATCAAAAACACAGGAGAAAGCAGGTGTTGGCGAGGATGTGGAGAAAGAGGAACACTCCACTGCTGGTGGGATTGCAAGCTGGTACAACCACTCTGGAAAGCAGTCTGGCGGTTCCTCAGAAAACTGGACATGACACTCCCGGAGGATCCGGCTATACCACTCCTGGGCATATACCCAGAGGCTTTACCTGCATGCAATAAGGACACATGCTCCACTATGTTCATAACAGTCTTATTTATAATAGCCAGAAGCTGGAAAGAACCCAGATGTCCCTCAATGGAGGAATGGATTCAGAAGATGTGGTATATTTACACAATGGAATACTACTCTGCAATTAAAAACAATGAATTCACGAAATTCCTAGGCAAATTGTCAGAACTTGAAAATATCATCCTTAGTGAGGTAACCCAATCACAAATGAACACACATGGTATGCAGTCACTGATAAGGGGATATTAACCCAGAATCTCGGAATACCGTAGACACAATTCGCATATCAATAGATTTCTAAGAAGATGGAAGGAGAGACCCCTGGTCCTGGAAAGACTGGATGTAGGGGAAAGCCAGGACAGAGAAGCGAGAGGGGGTTGAATGGGGAAAAGAGGGAGGGAAGGGGGCTTATGGGACTTTCGGGGAGGGAGGAAACGGGAAAGGGGAAATGATTTTGAATGTAAATAAAAAAAAAACTTAGAAAATAAAATTTAAAAAAAAAATACAGACTCGTGGAGCCCAGTCCCAATGAATACATCTACAAAAATAACGTCCCAGCACCTAAGGCTCGGGGACCTTTATGGAAGAGGAAGGAGGTGGAAAGATTGTAGGAGCCAGAAGACCGGGGAGTTTGCTGTGAGACTGTGTCTCCCGTAACATCAGACGTGGCACCTGTAAAGTCTCACCAACATGCCTGCCCAGATGTGAGCTGAGCAAGAAGGACAGCAGTGAACATGCCAAGGTCGAGGGGGGGCAGCCCAGAGATCTCAACCCTACACGAGAACTACAGGCAACTGAGGAAAGCTGGGAGCACGGGGGGGGGGGGTGCGGGGGGGCAGGGGGGATCCTCCCAGGGGAAGAGCACACCGATTGGTTGTTCAGTGGCAAACAGACAGCCTTGAAGAAATACATACATGTAACATGGTATGGACTCAACAGGTTATATTTAGAAATATACATACATATATATATATATATATATATATATATATATATATATATATATATGTAGGGCTGGAACGATGGTTCAATGGCTAAGAGCATTGGCTGTTCTTCCAGAGGTCCTGAGTTCAATTCCCAGCAACTACATGGTGGCTCACAACCATCCATAATTGGATCTGATGCCCTATTCTGGTGTGCCTGAAGAGAGCAATGGGAAACACATAAAATAAATACATAAATCAGTATATTTTAAAAAAGATATATATGTATATACACACATATGGATGTATGCAATTACAAACAGAAGAGGCCATGGCTTTGAAGGAGCATAGGGAGGGGTATTTGGGAGGAAAGGGAAGAGGAAAACATTGTAATTGAATTATGACTCAAAAATCAAAAAAAAAAAACCCACAGAGAATATATGTAAGGATTTGTCAGGATTTAACAGAGAAGGGGGGAGAGGGAGAGGGAGTGAGGAAGAGAAGGAGAGGGGGAGGAAGAGGGAGAGGGGAGGGTAGGAGGAAGGGGAGAGGGGGAGGGGGAAGGGAAAGGGGGATGGAGAGGGGGAGGGGAAGGGGAGGAAGAGATCCTTGGGGAAATCTCTGCAGATCTCTAAGTTGTATAGCCCACAGGAGAACCTACAGCAAAGAAGAGATTGAACTTAACCCCAAGCCCTGGTTCCAGGCATTTGCGGAATGGTGTGGACCTCTGCTCTGTGCAAAAGGCACTTCTGCCCCAAAGCTGCGAATCCCAGGACCTCCTTTCAAATGTACGCACCTAAAAGAACACTTTTTTCCAAAATGTACAGGCTGGAGTTGTCCAGGGTCTCGCTCCCCCAGTCCTGGGGGTATCCAGTGTCTCCTTCCCTCTAGCCCACTACAGAGCATGCTCTGTACTGCTCCTGGGGAGACCACCCTCATCTGGAAGCGTAATTATTTCCGGAGGGCCCTGAATCAGAATTCTACCCTTCAGAGTGTCCACTCATCTGCCATCATAAACCCATGTTCCCGTTAAAGAGAAGCTACGCCCCAAGCCCCTAGGTGCCCTCGGAAACCACCTGTGCTCTGTGGTGTGCAGAGCATCTCCCAACTGGTGGCCCACTCAGCGCTCACCCTCAACCAAGCTGCTGCAGGCAGCTGTCACCCCTGCCAGGTTAGAATTCAGCCAGAATCCATAAAACCACTGACTCCCTGGTGGTGAGCCAAGCCCCAGGACTGCCTAGTTCTGAGGGAAAACAGAAAGACAGGGAGGGCTGGGTGTGTGGGAGGGGAAAGGAGTGTAGTGTAGCAGAGAAGCCAGAATTCCAGCACCTGATCAGATAGATGCTTGGGGCCCTTATCTCTTCCCGGTTGTAAATCTTCAATTGTCTAGGGATCTCAGCAGTCCATTTCAGGGGAAGGACGCATACGAAACTTCTTGAGCAACAACCTTAGTGGCATCTGGTTTTAGCCTGTGAGATTGCAATCCCACTCAAGGTGTCTCCAGAGTCAACCTGTAATACCAATTATCAAGAAGGAAACGGAGGGAGAGAAGGGGCAGGGTACTCAGAAATTCCAAAAGGATTCCAAAATCCTATCTACTGTTACCAATAGGGCATATGAAAGGAGGACTTTCATACTCAGTCTCAAAAACAAACTAACAAACAAAAAAGCCGAGCAGTGGTGGCGCACGCCTTTAATCCCAGCACTTGGGAGGCAGAGGGAGGCGGATTTCTGAGTTCGAGGCTAGCCTGGTCTACAGAGTGAGTTCCAGGACAACCAGGGCTATAAAAAAAAACCCAAAACTCAACAAACTCTCTCTCTCTCTCTCTCTCTCTCTCTCTCTCTCTCTCTCTCTCTCTCTCTCGCTCTCTCTCTCTCTCAGTCTCTCCCTCTGCCCCCATTACTTAAGCCTATACTAAAATATCTTCAACAAAACCTCAGTTCTGCTTCATGAACTGACTCCTAGAATTCTTTCCAGGGTTGCAGCTACGTACTCTGGTTTGGGTCTGAGTCAAAGTCCCTAAAAGCTTAGGGGAAGTCCTGCTAAAGGCTGTAGCATACAGCTGAGTCTTTGTCCCCTGACCCCTGACAGTTTCCCTGCATCGTGGCATCCCTTACATCTAACTCGATGCTCCCTAAGTCCCAAAGTCAAACCCCTCCCCTACAGATGCTCCGAACCAGTGCCTTTGTGTCCCGCCTAGCCCCTCATTATAAAAGTCACGACGCCCTGACAGCTAGTTCATGGCTATAAACCTGTAGAATCCTGCTGCTGGTCCCGCAGTGGTGAGCCTCATGGAGACTAGCTAGGTCTGCAGCAGCCGAGAGCAGGAGTTCATATTCAAAACATTTGTATTGGAATCCGTGCATTTCTAGAGGAAGGGATGACAGAGGGATGAGTACTGACTTCTCTGGTATTACTGTAGCCATGGGAACACTGTGAGACTCTTCCCCCCTCCCCCGTCACCCTCCCGCCCATGAAATGTCAACAGTAAAATACACTGCAGTGTCTGTTTGCACACGGTGGCAAACCAGCACGGTAATTAGTCCTTCCTTCAGACCGACTTTTCAAGACTCCATGTATTTCCAACAGTCTACTGTGCCTGAGGACGGATTCTAAGACGAACCCCGCTTCTCATTTGACCTTGAGGGAGGGAGCTTCTCCCCAACAAAGCTGTCATGGCGTGCAGAAGGGATGGTGTTGAGGACTGGGGTTCTCTCCTGCCAATACATTTGAGAAAAGCGCATCTTTGATCGCAGCACTTGGGAGGCAGAGGCATGACGATCTATGAGTTCAAGGCTAGCCTGATCCACACAGTGAGTTTCAGGCTAATTGGGTTACACAGTGAGAGGCTGTCTGAAGGAGGAAATGTGCTCTCATTCTTGATTACTGGAGCCCTGGATTCCCAAGACGGAAAGAACAGGAAGCCATGCTGGATTCACCTGACCCTGAAAAGCCTGAAACAGCGATACAAAAGGCTGATGATCCGGGTATTCATTTGCTTGGGAATATGTGGGAAGGCTAGGAATGAGCCCAGGGTAGCCCAGAAGGAAAGGAAGGGTGTGAGCTAGGGCCTCCCCTCCTCTCTTTCTATGTTCTGTTTTCAGAGAGGAGTTGTCCCTTAATGCCCAAACCTTAGGAGAGAGAAGCCAGGAAGAAGTCTCAACCAGGCACCAAATAAATATCTCAAAAAACAAGATAAAAACAAATTCTTCAGATAAGTTGTGATTCAGTCAATGATTCCCGGAAACCCCAAAGTGTAGCTAAGCTAAGCATCAAGGCAACTAAAGGACACAAGGACTCGGGAAAGGAGCCGCTCTGCCCCGCTACACCAAGGAAAGAAAGGAGGATAAAGTCAGTCATTGTGGCTTGGTAAGGCCAGGCCTGAGAGCTGTCTGCCTGCTTCCCTCAGCCCTGCACCCAGATGGCTGCCATGGGCCTCAGAGTCAGATGCAGCCTCTACGCAATTCCATTTGATTCGATTTTATTTTATTTTTGAGACTGGGTCTCTCCCAGAACTTGCTGTGTATACCAGGGTGGCTTCCAGCTCATGGAGATTGGCCTGTGCCTGCCTCTGCCCCTTTGTGTGAGTGCTAAGCATACAACACCACAATTCAGCTCCCTTTGAGATAGGCCTCTTCCTACATGCCTGCCAAACCCTGCCCATCACCTGCTTACAGTCCCACATCAAGGAATAGGTTGACGTTGGATCTCCCACAGTGGAAGAGTGTCCTTCCTCACTACAACCAGAGAAAATGTACGTGTACAAAAGTAGAGAGCAGCTATCGAGTCCGGCAGAGCCAAGGCTTAGGAAGAGCTGTCATCTCAGCATCCGGTGTCCCTAGAGCCAACGCCGGAGAGCTGTCATCTCAGCATCCGGTGCCCCTAGAACCAACGCCGGAAACACTTCTTCCTCCCTTAGCAGGTGTTAGCAAGTCTCCTTTGCTGGTATAAAACAATGTCTTAAAGTAACTTGGGAAGAAAAGGGTCTATTTGCCTCTCAGGTTCAAGTCTGTCACCAGGAAAGCTGAGGCAGGAAAGCAAGGCAAGAACCTGGAAGCAGGAAGCACAGACCGGTGGTAGAACTCTGTGGATTTGCTCAGCAAATTTGCTTTCAACCCAGCGTTGGCACCGCCCACAGTGGGCTGGACCCTCCCACGCCAATCATTATTTCCAATTCCCAAGTAATTCTAGTTTGGGTCAAGTTACAAACACTAACCAGCACAGGATGTGTAGTCACAGGGACAGCTCTGAACCCCCGACACAGGGACGAGGTTGGCCTGCCTTGCACACACAGCGCATAAGCTCCTCCCCATTCTGTTTATCGTGTGATTCAGGGCACACTTGTCTGCTAGAGCTTAGCCCGGCTGAAAACCAACAAACCGATGCCTTGATTTTTTTTTCCCCTTAAACTAGATCTAATTAAGCAATTTTTTTCTTGCTAATTGTTTTTTATGTTATTTTTATTTATTTTTGAGACAGGGTATCATCACGTTGCTCAAAACAGTCTTGAACCTCTCATCCTCCTGTCTCAGCCTCCCCGGGATATTACAGGCAACTAGGATTATAGGTATGCATCAGCCCACACAACTGGTTTAAACTCAAAAATAACTAACTGTAAATCACGTAGAACTAATGTCTGAAACTGTGGATTTGGCTAAGTCGCAGACCTTTAGCCTTCGTGGAAAGCATCGCACAAGGTTGTCATAAAAATGAGCTGTCCCTCAGTGGAGAATGAGAATGTTGAGACCAGATGAACTTTGACCCGTGAGTGACAGGCTCCTGCTACACCTAAAGGATCAGCATCGCAGCACTGACTCCTTCAACCTCACACACACACACACACACACACACACACACACACACACGACGAGCGCCAGGGCCCTCAGGAATACCAAAACCTACATACGCTCACACCTCCTGTACACACCGCCTGCATCAGTGTGTAAGACAACACTGGGATGTCTTGTGTATAGCCTTCGAGTCCTCTTGCATTCTCGGTCACCTCTAGATAACTTATGATACCCAGTGCAAAGCACATGGCACACCAAAAACATGCCTGCCTAAGTGATCCCTGGAGATGTTGGCAGAGGGAGAAAAAGTTGTCCTTGACTGCACACACACACACACACACACACACACACGAATGAATAAATAGACAAACCAGCAGACATTAAATGGTTGTTATTCCATACTGCTGAGGAACGATGGCAAGGGCAAGCCCTGCACATGCTCAGTACGGACACGAGCCTTCGGAGTACGGATGGAGGCAATTCTCGGCAACCACGCTGCATTTAACCTGTGGTTAGTCGAATCCATGGAAACGGGAGGGCTGACTACTGATTCTACGAAGTTCAGAATTTCTTCCAACTGAATGATCTTTTTAAATTACATTTTTAAATTATTTATTTATTTGTGTGCACATGTGTGTGCATGTGTGTATGTGTGCTCGTGTGTGTATGTGCTCGTGTGTGTGTGTGTGTGTGTGTGTGTGTGCACACGCGCACTTACTACAGGTTCTGTGTTAAGGTCAGAGGACAACCTCAAGGGCCAGTCCTTGCCTCTTACCTTGTTTGAGGCAGGGTCTTTCTTACTGTTGTTGTTACTAGCTTACTGTGCTGGCTAGTTAATGTCACCTTGGCACAAGCTAGAGCCATCTGAGAGGAGGGAACCTCAATTGAGAAAATGCCCCCAAAAGATCAAACTGCAGTCAAGCCTATAGAGCATTCTTAGTGATTGATGGGGGAGGACCCAGCCCATTGTGGGTGGGGCCATCCCTGAGCTGGTGGTCCCGAGTTCTGTAAGAAAGCAGGCTGAGCAAGCCATGTGAGCGAGCCAGTAAGCAGCACCCCTCCATGGCCTCTGCATCAGCTCCTGCCTCCTGCTTCCTGCCCTGTGTGAGTTCCTGTCCTGCCTTCCTTTGATGATGAACAGCAACGTGGAAGTGTAAGCTGAATGAACCCTTTCTCCCCACGTTGCTTTTGGTCATGGTGTTTCATCACAGCGATGTCACCCTAACTCGAACAGTTACCTAGTAAGGAGTACATTCACACATACTTTACTGTGCTGACTCTCACTGCCACTACCTCCAGTGGCTGACCCGCCCCCCTGCTGTGGCCCCACCCAACCACCCACCTCTGTCCTGTGGCTGCCCCACCCTCCCTGCTGTGGCCCCACCCACCCACCTCCATCCCGTGGTTGCCCTCAGCCTGCCTGCCCCCCTCCACCACCCCCACCCCCTGCATTTTGCTGGCTCGGAGCTCGGCTGTCTCCCCATTTAAAGGCTGTTCTCCTCTCCCGCTGCTCCTCGGTATCTTACAGCGCTAAGCCTACTTCCCAGACTCCTCTCCATCTCAGAGTAAATACAACACATTTGATACTTTGTGTCAAAGGGCAATGAAGTTAAGCCGGAGTCCATTCCTAGACACCACCGACTGTGAAGAGCTTAAGCTACTCAGCAAATCCCTTCAGAGGAGGGTAGACACAGACTTCTCGCCCCCGGTAGGCTCTCCCAGCTCAGACCAAGAGAACCCTTGTAAGTAGAAGAAAGAGGTTGAGGAAGTGAGCGTCTGTGGTCTCTGAAGACACCACTGGGATTCTCCGTTTCCCTCTAGAGCCCTGCGAATTCTGAGATCTCAGACCCAATTTTGGTAACAATCCTGACCTTGGGGCTTTAAATGACCGCTGACACTTCCTTATACCGCTTACGCATCGCATCGTTTTGTCTTAGTGTCACCATCGGGAGCAGCTCCAGGGTTGTCCCTTCATCTTCCAGATAAAGAACTCTGAGCTAAAATCATGAGTGTCTTGACACAATGGGTGATGGTGCTCCATCCTCCACGGCTAGGGAGATCACGCTGCGTACACTGTGATAGTCTCTCAGGCTCCCAAGGAAGGAGCCTCGCCTTCTGAGAATCATTTTATAAAATCTCCCTGAAGTTTCCTGCTCAGTGCTCCTTTGTCCTGTGTTCAAGGAAGACCTCACGTGTGGGTCACTTCACCTGGAAAACTGACTTTTTTCTTTCTCTCTTCCTTTTTCCCCAATGCCTAGCTAGTTAACGAAAATTTTTTAAATGTTTTCTTGCGAATTTGCTTATTTTTATTTTATGTGTATGGGTGTTCGCCTGAATGTGTGTCATACACCAGTCGTGTGCAGTGCCCGAGGAGGCCAAAAGAGGGGTCTTGGGATCCACTGAAACTGAATTACAGATGGTTGTGAGCTGCCACGTGGGTGGCTAGGAATTGAACCAAGGCCCTCTGGAAGAGCAGCCAGGGCCCTTAACCACTGACCTCCTCTCCAGCCCTCACTTAACTGAACTCTTAATCTTAAAAATTCACCAGTCCCTACAAATACCATAAAGGTACAAGCAACCGTACCCATTTTATAAATAGGAAAACTGAGATCTGAAAGGTGATTGCTATAGCAGGCCGTGGCTTCAGAGGGCAGGGCAGTCCTTCTTCTCCCGGAGCCTCCTGGGATTGGAATGGCATCTCTCCTGACTCCACATTCTTCGCACACTTCCCCACGCTTCACAGGCTGCACCGGACGTGAGCAGATGCACGTGAGATCACCCTCACGTGCGCGAGGAGCCTCCCAGGAATTCTGTCATCAGACCTCTTAGTGACTGCTGAGGATGTGCGCGGCTTTGGTCAACAACAAGCTTTTGTCTCTCAGCACCAGGCGCCGCTCTGGGTACCAGGAAAAACACATTGAGGTAAGGAGGAAGTGGGCAAGCGACGCAGCCTCTGTTCTCAGGTTACCGGGAATTCAAACATGAGTGAGTAAACCGCACAATGAGTTTAGGTACAGCAGTGGTGAGCGCTCCTCAGGCTGCCAGGGCCTGTGTTATCATTGACAACATGCCAGGGAAAGAGTACCAAACGCAGCCCATTCAGACCAACCCCCTAAGAAAGGAAGTCCCCGAGACACAAGTGTGGAACATTCTCACACAAATACACACTCACACTCATACACATGCACAAACATTCAACACACACACTAACATATCACACACACTCACACACACACACCACATACATTCTCACACACTCCATACACACTAACACATACACCACACACATACACTCACACAACTCATACATGCTCTCACACACTTGCACACTTACATATTCACACTCACACATATTTACACACACACTAACACACCACACACACTCACACATACTAACATACACCACACACATACATATACATACTCATACTAACACACACCACACATACTCACACACTCATACATACTCACACAACTCACACATATACACACTCACATACACCCACACTCACACACACCAGCACACACCACACACACAAATAGTCACACACTAACACACACACTACACACACATTTATATACATACTCATACACTTATACACATACCACACATACACACACTCACTCACACACTTACATACACACATACACACACTCAAACACTCACACTCACACATATTCTCACATATACTACACACTCATACATATACACAAACATATACTCACATACAGTCATGCATGCTTGCACACCACACACACTCACACACACACACACACACACTCACTCACTCTCACACATACAAAAGGCCTACTTATTTAATCAATGTACTTGATATGTCATGGCATACCACATCTATCAATACAATATGAAAATCTAAATGAAAAGAAAAATTATTTCGAGTGGGCAAATATCAAAACCAAACAGACACGCAGGAATGTTGGAATTACCAAACACCGCCATGGAAAACAAGGCATGACACTGAAGTTCTATAATCTATTACATGGTGACCTGAGGAAGGGGATCTGGAGCTCATGTCCAGCCTGGGATATAATGTAAGAAATTTGTGGCTTAGCGGTTAAGAGCACTGACTGCTCTTCCAGAGGTCCTGAGTTCAAATCCCAGCAACCACATGGTGGCTCACAACCATCCGTAATGAGATCTGAGGCCCTCTTCTGGTGTGTCTAAAGATAGCTACAGTGTACTTACATATAATAATAAATAAATCTTTGGGCCAGAGCAAGCAGAGGTCCTGAGTTCAATTCCCAGCAATCACATGATGGCTCACAACCATCTGTACAGCTACAGTGTACTCATATACATAAAATAAATAAATAAAACTTTTTTAAAAAAGAAATTTGTTTGCAAAATAAAAAATAGGGCTCAGAGGTTAAGAACACTAGCTGCTCTTGCAGAGATTTGATTGATTCTTATCATCTGCATGGTGGCCCACTACCATCCATAACTCTAGCTCCAAGGGATCTGATACCCCATTTTATCTGCCAAGGGGACTGTACACACATGCCACACAGACATACATGTGGGCCAAATAGTCATACATATAAAATAAGCATTTTAAATCTAAATTAACTAATTAAAAATAGAAAATAAAATTTGAAATGAAAATTATAATAGAAATTGTTAGGGTCCAGGAGTTTCCCCCACAAACAGCATGAACACCAATTTCAATCAGACAGGGATAATTTATTGAATGTACACCCCCAAGACTGATCGATCAGGGGCACAGCCCAGACTCAGGAGCTGGGAGCTGTGATGGTGAACATTGCTGCAGGTCAGTTTATATAGGGAAAAACCATAATGACCTCATCCACAGATAAGGGGGAGGTGCCACAGGGTATCTGCATTTTTCCAAGTTTCTTCAGTAGTTTAGACACAACAGTTCAAGCTAATGTCTATCTTGCTTGGTTCTGAGTGAAGGCTACAACTGGGGAATTTCCAAGAAGAGCAATCCAGACTATGGTAACAACCTCTCTGAGCCCAACAGGATAAAACATGGGAAAAAGCTGGGATTTTAAAGAATTTTTTTTAATCCACTCGTTCGTGTGTGTGTGTGTGTTACTCCAAATATCTAAAAGCCTGTTCTTTCTCCTACTTTGAACTTGTGTTAATTATTAGATACATGAGTATCTAGTATATTGGTTGTTACATTAACACAAAAGCCTATTTCGCCAATTCCGCTCACTGGGTGTCAGAGACAGCCATACAGGAGTGAGGGGTGTTTGTGAGAAGTCAGTACAGGATGCCTGCAGAACAGGTAAGAGGTGTTCCTGTGCTCCCAGCCCTAGGACACGCTGCCTGGAGTATTGATGAGGCAAAACTATTAGCATCTGGGTGAATGGATGGACTGAGGAACAGTGGGAGTGGACCAGCAGTCAGTACACACAATACACCTGTGGAGAGGGCTCAGACTATGCATATGTTTGGGTTTGGGGTTTGGTTTTTGCTTGTTGGTTTTCTGAGATGTTTCTTACATTATATTCATTTTTGTTGCTTGAAACCTTGTTTTGTTTTGGTTGGCTTTGAGTGTTTTAAGACAGAGTCTCACTATGTAGCCCTGACTGACCTGGAACTTGCTATATAGACCAGGCTAGCTTCAAACTTGTGCTAATACCACTGCCTCTGGATCCCAAGTAGTGGGATTACAGATGTGATCACCATCGTGGCTTGGTATCACATATTTGTAAAGAATTTCATTCATGTATATATATATATATGTCTCTCTGTGTGTATGTATATATATACATATATATATTTCTGTGTGTGTATATGTATGTATGTTTATGTATGTGTGTATATGTGTGTATGTATGTGTGTATGTGTATATGTGTGTATATGTGTTTGTATGTGTGTGTGTGTATGTATGTGTGTATGTGTGTATCTGTGTATGTGTGTATATGTGTGTGTATGTGTATATGTGTGTATGTATGTGTGTATGTGTGTATGTACTATGTATATGTGTGTGATTGTATATGCGTAGGTGTTTGTATGTGTGTATACATTTGTATATGTGTGTATGTGTAATTTGTGTATGTGTATAAGTGTCTATGTGTTTGTATATGTGTCTATGTTTTTTAATGTATGTGTGCATATGTGTATATGTGTGTTTGTTTGTGTGTGTGTACTTTGATCATTTTCACCCCAACTCTTATCCCCCCATCTCCCCTGTAAATCCTTATTCTCCCTCTGTATTTATTTTTTAGTGACTCATTGATTCTCGTATTGTTGACAACTTACCAGAGGCTTCACTTCAGTATCACACATTTTAAATTCCTGTTACACTTGAAGGTTGATTTTCCTTTGTCATCTTGCACGTGTTATGCTATACATTGAAGAGCATCATTGTAAAAAGGGAGCTGTGGCTTCCTCAGACTGCCATGGGGTGCAAAACATAAACACACAGTCTCCCTTGACTTAAAATATAAGAAGACCTGAGGTTTTTTTTCAGTGCTGCCTGAGCTCTGGCTCTCTGAATGGGTGGCATTTGATGCCCTGTGAGCCCAGGTTATCATTGTGTCTTGGTGTCAGCATTATGAAAGCAGCCCCGTGACTCTTGATAACTCACCTCCTACAATCTCCTCCTCACACACAGTCTCTGTCATTAAAGCCAAGCTCCTCTCCTTACTCTTCACTCTGTGTCCTCAGGAAGGAGCACACAGAATATTAGAATTTAGGTCACTCCCAGAAAGGGCACCCCAAATCTTCTAAGTGAACTAAGCCTAGGATAGCTAGGATGCACCCCATTAGCAAATTTTCAAACCAGAAATCCCCTTCATAGCAAGAACACACCGGTTTCCGGTTTCGTTTATTTTTATTTATTTTTTTATTTTTTGGTTTCTCCTGGTGATAGATATTCATACATCCATGTTGCCTGTTTTTCTCTAGTCTATCCTAGGACAGAACAAACCTGATAGGATACACAGAGTGAGACGTCAAGAGATCCTCTAAAGTGGGCAGGAAGAACAGCGTGGTGCACACGGCACAATTCTTCAATCCCAGCAACGGTGAGACGGGAGGCAGAAACAAGTGGCCCCTGGAACTCGAAGGCCCGCTAGCCTGGCCTATGCAGCAAAGTTCTGGGACAACGAGAGATTCTGTCTCAAACAAAAAGTGGCAGGAGCAGGCAGTGGGGGCGCACGCCTTTAATCCCAGCACTTGGGAGGCAGAGGCAGGTGGATTTCTGAGTTCGAGGCTAGCCTAGATAGACTACAGAGTGAGTTCCAAGACAGCCAGGACTACACAGAGAAACCCTGTCCCCCCAAAAAAACGAAAGTGGCAGGAGCCTGAGGGATGATGTCAGAGCTCGCCCTCTGTGAATGCAGAGTACATGGGCACCATGCCCGCAAACACACAGAATTACAGCTAAGCAGGGGGTAAATGCCTACAGTCCCAGCACAGCCCTTGGGGGGTGATGGCAGAAGAACCCAGATACAACAGCCAGGTAGAGGACAGTTTGGATTTGATTACATGTCAAAAAAAAAATCTTAATAAATTTCAATTTCCAATAGGGCACATGAGTCAACGACTGTCGCCAGGCCGCTCTTGAATACTGGTTCCGCCTCCTCTGCTGAGCCATCGATACCAGTTCTTCCTGTCTGCTATGTAGCCTGTTTTACCTTCTGGATATGTATCTAAGTTCTCTGGCCCCTTTCATAATTTCTGGCTGTTGTTTATACCCTATTTCAGATGCTACACTGTAACCTTTCTCCTCCATCACATCCTGCCCCCCGGAGCAGGGATTGAGAGGAGTCCATGCAGGTGCCGGCAGGGGGAAGCGGGAGAGTTGTGCAGGCAGCAAGTCTTCTCTCTGTTCTCTTATCTTGGGCTTGGCAGCTCCATCCAGGAGCTCAGAACATTTCCTTTGTGACATCAGCTCCTCTCCTGTCCTCCATGCTGTCTGTCAGGTCACGAACCTCGGCTTGGTGAGCTGTCACTCTGGCTTCCAGGTGTGGGCAGTACTCCTCTCACAATGGCTTTCAGGAAGCAGTTGTTGCCCAAGACAACCAAAGAGAAGTAGGCAAAGCCCAAGTCTGGAAGGCAGACAGCCCTGACTTGGGTTATCTGCTACCACAGCTTTAAGCAATGTGAGCCAAGATATGGTTTGACTTTTTTTCCCTGGGGAGTTCAACCCAAGCACCTCAGTCATGGTACGCAAGCATTTTAACAACGAACTAACCTGCAACTGCGGGGTTTAACTTCTGAGCCTCTGGGCGTCTTCTCCAGGCTCTGTGATACATGGTGAGTGCGGTGCCCGTATTAGGAAACGACACTGCCAGTCTGCTCTCTCTGGCCAGAGCTGTATCCTAATCTCAGTCTCCACTTCCTGACACCTTCTCCACCCCGCCTCTTTCATGAACAGCCACACCCTGGTAAGATCAAAGAAGAAAGGGACAGGGATGGGGAGTCTGATTCTGGCTCACTTCCTGAAACTAGGCAGAGGGAGCTGTTTGGGGAACTCCAGCCTTGCTGTGTAGGTGACACATCTCACCTGAGCTCATTCTGGGTCTCTCACCCAGGACTCAGCTCTGACGTTTACCTGACTTAACTCTCGGGTGGAGACATGTAAATACAAGCCATTCTGTACACAGCAGACCAAAACCACCTATTTAGTTTTTCCTCTTTGGGCTTGTGAGATCAACTTAAGAGTTTTGAGCAATTGAATTAAGATTTGGGCTAGAGCATTGTAGTCCTGACTGGTCCTGTTAGATGGCTGAGGTAGGGTTCCGTCTCTCAGAACCCTTACATCTCAGAGGTCAGAACCTTTGCCCAGTGTTCACCAGGTCCAGGGTTCCACCTTCCAGCATCACAAGCAAAACAAGGAGGCCCTGATCATCATCAAATACCTACTGTGCACCAGGATCATTGCAGAGGTTCAGAGCTCATCAGTGAATTAAAAAGCCCTGCCTTCATGGGGCCCACAGTCTAGCAACAGAGACCAGAAAATCAACAGAGTAAATAGGTACAGCATTTCTCCTCCTCCCTCCTCAGAAGGGCAACTATCAAGTTACCGTAGGCATGATTTCCAGACACAGGAGCACGGGTGCTCTGGGTAACCTTCCTGACCCTGTGCATGTACATGCGTGTGTGTGCAGGTGTGTGCATGCATGTATACCCTTTCTTCCTGTATGTCACACCTTTCAGGTCCTGACCACCTTTGAACATCCATCTTCTAGTCCCTTAGGTGTTTTACACAAGTCCCACAAGTGACTTTCTGACCAGAGAGCCTGGAGTATGAATCCTGGTACCTGCTGGAAACCTAAAATCCTGTGACCTGGACCAACATGGGCCGAGGAAGAGACATTGATATCTATACACACTTAAGTCTTAGTCAAGGTTTCTATTGCTGAAATGAAATACCATGACCAAGAAGCAAGTTGACGCTTACAGGCAAGTGTAAGCAAGTTTGACTTACACTTCCACATTGCTGTTCATCACCAAAGGAAGTCAGGACTCGAACTCACACAGGGCGGGAACCTGGAGGCAGGAACTGATGCTGAGGCCATGGAGAGATGCTGCTTACTGGCTTGCTCCCCCTGGCTTGCTCAGCTTGCTTTCTTATAAAACCCAAGACTACCAGCCCAGAGATGGCACCACCTACCATGGGCTGGGCCCTCCCCCTCCTTGATCACTAATTGAGAAAATACCTTCCAGCTGGATCTCATGGAGGCATTTCCTCAAGGGAGGCTCCTTTCTCTGTGATAACTCCAGCTTGTGTCAAGTTGACACACAAAACCGGCCAGTACAGCTTATTATGACTTTCACAAAGTCATATGATTATTCTGGAAATAATATTTGCAAATAAGAGCTGATCGGGTTGTAAATACCAGGTTCTACTCTAACAGTGCTTCAAGCAGGATTCTCATTAGATCCACTCAAGCCCTCAAAGGCTCCGGCAGGATTCTCATTAGATCCACTCAAGCCCTCAAAGGCTCCGGCAGGATTCTCATTAGATCCACTCAAGCCCTCAAAGGCTCCGGCAGGTTACAGAATGACTCAAGACCCCAACCTAGATGTGTGAGAAGCCAAACAGCAGTCTCTGGCTGTCCTCAGACTCCCCAAGTAGCCAACCAGGGCTGGGCTTGAACTCTTGATTCTTCTGTCTCCACCCCCTCCCTAAAAGAGGAGATTAGAGGCACAAGTGTCCAGAAAGAGCTTTGATCCTAGGAGTTCTTAATAAGAAGCAAACACGGGCGGTGGTGGCACACGCCTTTAATCCCAGCACTTGGGAGGCAGAGGCAGGCGGATTTCTGAGTTCAAGGCCAGCCTGGTCTACAGAGCGAGTCCCAGGACAGCCAGGGCTATACAGAGAAACCCTGTCTCGAAAAACCAAAAAAAAAAAGAAGCAAACACACAGAAACAGAGATGACAGTGTTGACCTTGCAAGGTTCCAAACCAGAGGTTTGCTGTGTCTCACAGGCCCACCAGAGGCTTGCTGCGTCTGATGGGAGCACTTGAAGCAAATTACCCCCTTGTATTGTGACTATCTGACATCTACACCCTTCACCCTGCTGTGTCACTGTCCCCTGTGCCAGGATGCTAACTATGACTCTGACAGGACCCCCACCAACCACCCAACCTTGGACTTAACACCAACTGCTAATCCATGCTAAAAGAGCCTCAAAATCATGCTTCCCAAGTTCTGCCATCCCCCCTTTGCTACATAAGGCTTAACTCCTTACCGATGGAAGCTCGTCCACAGTACAAATGCTCACATTTCCCTGCTAGGTTTTCTTCTAGAGTTGCTTTTCTTTTTGTCTTCTAAGAACGTGGTGGAGCATGCCTGTGATCCCAGGAGTCAGGACACAGTCAGGAAGGAGACTGCAAGTTTGTGGACAACTTGGTCTACACACACACACACACACACACACACAGACACACACTCATACACTCATGTACATGCACATACACAAACACACACACGCTCATACACTCACATACATACACACATACACACATGCACACACTCATATACATACATACATACATACACAAGCTCATACATACACATACACATGCTCATATACTCAGGTACATACACACATACATACATACACATACTTATATACACACATACATATACATACACACATACACATGCACACTCTCATACACACACGCGCACACACACTCATACACATGCACATGCTCAGACACATGTTCCAAAATCAAATAAAATGTTCATTTCAAGTGTTTCTTGGTGTAACAATTAGCTACTTGAGTGGAATTACGAGGATTTTTGTAAGCATCCTTATGAACTTCTGAATATCTGCAATTCTGGTGTGTTTCAATACATTATAATGAGTTTTTCCCCCAGAGCTCACTTACATCCTTTAGAAACAATGGCAGCCAACTTCTAAACAAACAAACACCTCTTGTTTCTGACACACAGAGCCTGGTCCAGTAGCAGGGATATTTAGGAGGCAGGCACTAACTAGTTCACAGAGATCTTACATCCCTGAGCTGCTTCCTGGCCAGGCTCTGTACCTGACTTGGGAGGACCTGTGGTGCCCATGTGTCCAGAGGTGAGGTGGTAGACCTTAGGATAGTCTTCCAGGGGCCGGAGCACGTTCAAGTGAAACCCAAGCCCAGAGCAGAGTCTTAAGGGACTGGGAGATTTGCCAGCAAGGAAAAGAGAAAAGATGTAGAGGGTAAGAGCCAGGTGTGGCCCCGAGCCGCTCCACCACAGAAAGCAGAGACACCAACCACCGTCGTCACTAAGGGAAGCTGGGAAATACAACCATTTCTCTAACTTGCTGTAAGGTGTGCTGCGTGACCAGTTGGAAGTCATTTAGAATGGCTCCTCTGAACGATGCTCATGAGCTAACCTTGACTGAGAAACCCGTAAGGAGCAGTCCTTTCCCCTGAGCGTATCTGCTTCTGATTGTAATTGCTGCACTGGATAGAAAAGGCACTGTCTTTCTCTGCTCAGCAGTCGCTCTACTGCAATGAAGGGGACCAGAATTAAATGCACCCCTATCACTCCAGGACGGTGCACACCCTGGATTCCAGGACTCTTGAAGTTGAAGCAAAGGATTAAAAGTTTGAGGCCAAACTGGGCTATGCAGCAAATCCTCTATCAAATAAACCAAACAACTAAAAGTATCCATATTCCCTATGTGCTCAAATGATTCTGCACCTTGCACATGCTCTGCCAGGTGATACATTTCAAACAAGGGACAAATGGCTGAGGTGCCTATTTAACACATCAGAGCAGACCTGGCCTCCTGGTTCTCCCAGCATCCCTCTATCTTTACCCGCTAAGGGATGTGGCTGGCGTACCCTGTCCTCTAAAGCCCTGAGGCTAGGGCTTCCCTTCCCCCACCCCCACCCCCCAGAGGTTCTCAGCAACTCTTAGCTCCGCCTCCCTTTTCCCTGTCCAATCACAGGCCTCCTGCTGCACTAATATTTTAATGTAGTTGGGCAGGGAAAATCCTGTCAGGTATGTGTGCCACTAACACTTGGTGTGCTCATAGCTCTGGACAGACAGCTTGAAAGGCCGAATACACTGTAGATATTAATAATCCAGAAAATATCTCTCTTACAATGTTTTCACTCAGTATAATTTCAAACTTCTAGAGTCGGTCCAAGAACAGTCTGAGTCTCCACAACAGGGTTTCCGTCCCTGCCGAGCCCCACTGCTCTCCTTATTCCGTCTCCAGTGTGGACACGTCTGTCTACACAGCGTGCTACGGCTGCTGACACCTGCACGGCATTGCTACGGTTGCTGTTTTGATGAATAAACCATTATTTATTATTTACAGACACTCCAGTGTGTACGTCCTAAGACCGTCTTAACAAATACAGTTCTCAAGGTCAGAATATTTAACATGGATACATTAACAAAATCAGCCGGGCGGTGGTGGCACACGCCTTTAATCTCAGCACTTGGGAGGCAGAGGCAGGAGGATTTCTGAGTTCGAGGCCAGCCTGGTCTACAAAGTGAGTTCCAGGACAGCCAGGGCTACACAGAGAAACCCTGTCTCGAAAAACCAAAAAAAAAAAAAAAATCCAAAATTCAGATTTGGTCAGCTGTCCTTACACTGCAATCTTCCTTAAGTTTTTGGGGTTTATTTTGGTTGGTTGGTTGTTGGTTTTGGGTTTGGGCTTGGGTTTGTTGTTTTGTTTTTTTGAGACAGAACCTCTCTAAATAACCCAGGATTCCTTGAACTAGTGATCGAGGCTCCCCAGGCATGAGATCCTATGCCCTGTCCATTTGTATTTTGTTTGTTTTTGAGACCAAGTTAGGCTGATGCGTAACTCTTTGTGTAGACCAGAATGACCTTGAACTCACAGCAATCCACCTGCCGCCTCCACAGGGCTCCCAGTTTACCTCGCCTTTTGAGAAACCTTGTCGGTTCTTAGAGAGCGCAGGGTTTTCACAGTTAGAATCTAGGATTTTTTTTTTTAACTTATTTAGAGTGACAAACCCCAAAGCAACCAGGTTCTGGTTTTCTCTCCTGTAAAATGAGAGTGTTAAAGCCTGTATCAGAGTTCTTCAGAGAAACAGAAGTAAACACAGCAACACATGTGTAGGTATTTGACTCTCGAGGTTCAGAGCTGGGCTCACAGTGCCCTGGAGACTGAACCGTCCCAGGAATGTGCTGCAAGTTGGAGCCTCAGGAAGGGGCGGTGCCTGAGGTCCAGAGACTGAGACCTTCTGCTTTGGGTTCCGGTCACAGCTTGAGAACCGGGAGGCTACATTTTCCTGGGTTTGTTTTGTTTTAAACACTTATGTATTTATTTATTTATTTATTTATTTATTTATTTATTTATTTATATGTGTGTGTGTGTGTGTGTGTGTGTGTGTGTGTGTGCATCAGAGGACAACTTGCAAGAGCTGGTTCTCTCCTTCCACTATGTGGGTTCCAAGAATTAAACTCCATCATCAGGCGTGGCCGCCTCACCAGTTCCATATTGTCTAACAAATATTTCCTTGGCTCTAGGACCCCGCCCCCAAGGAGGGAGCATTACATCTATTTATCATGTCTAGTTACTGTCCTGCAAGCTGGAAGTGTCTGCCTTCTTTGTCCTTAATGATCTTACACATGAGGATCATGAGTCCGGGCAGGTGTCCCTCAGCTGGGCTCAGAGTCTCCCTGTGACACTCAGGGTCCCCTGCTGGAAGAACTGTGTCCTTAGCATATCCTGTCTGAAGGAGCAGAATCTTCCTTGGTCCTCTTTTTGAGTGATATTTGTTCACAGTGGTATCTTCTGTTCCCCTTTACTTCAATTAAGAACAAGTGTGTCACTTAGGAGGAGGCTCAGCGTCTCTGCAAATGTTCTTGTTGTGAAGTTTCAGCCACACGTGTTAGTGCCCGCTCATAGTTCTTGCTATGATGGTTACAAAATGTTTATTTATTTGTTTGTTTGTTTGTTTGTTTGTTTTTGTTTTTTAAGGCATGGTTTCTCTGTGTCTCCCTATCTGTCCTGGATCTCACTCTGTAGACCAGGCTGGCCTCAAACTCAGAAATCCACCTGCCTCTGCCTCCCAAGTGCTGGGATTAAAGGCGTGCGCCGCCACTGCCCAGCTGATGGTTATAAAATAGTTAACAAAACCATTTGTTGTATTTGAATATTTACTTTTTCCAAAGATGATTTGCCCCCTCAGAATAGCCAACCATCTAAAACCTCTGAGAAGGAACAGGATATTTCTCCCATCAGAATGACAGGATGGCAATTCTACAGTCCAAGCCTGATGTATTTAAAGCTTGGGGTATGACCCAAGTGTGACCGTGTATGCATGTGATCCCACATTCACGATGCTGATGCAGGAGCATTGCAGAGGGTTTGAGGGCAGCCTGAGCTACTTTCACTCCAACTTCCGAAGCAGAGAGATGCCCTGTCCAAAAATAACCATAAAAATAAAACAGCTTTGGGGGCCTAGAGAGACAGCTGAGTTGATAAAGTGCTTTTCCACACAAGCAGGAGTTCATGATCCCAGCACCAACACAAAAAGCCAGGCATGATGGTACATGCCTGTAATTCTGAAGTTGGGGAAACAGAGGCAGGAGGATTGCTAGCCAAAGTGTCAAACTCCAGCTTCCCTTCCATGATTCTAAAAGTAATGTGGAAAGGGACTGAGAAAGCTACATGGCATCAACTCCTGGTCCACACACACACACACACACACACACACACACACAACATACACATATGTGTACTCTCACATGCACAGAAACACACGACTTACACGTACACACACGTAGATACATGCGCACACACAAATGCACACGTGCACACGCAAGCACGCACGTCCCTTGACCTCGGTCTGCAGAGCTTTTAATTACACACAATTGACATACCGATAGATTGCTCCAGAGGATTGGGACCGGCACTATTGCTAACACAATATATAGATAGATAGTCTTTTATAGATAGAGAATTCTATCGAGTGCAAGTGTGAGCTAAGGTGGGTCTGCTGCCCACTCACTGAATGTTACAGACAAGCGATGATACTACTAAAAGGAAAAACCTTATCTCGGCACATCTTTCTCAGAAAGGGTTTCCTGGAAGGTCCCTAATGACCCAGAGGTTTCCTGTTGCTCCTAAGGCAAGTCAGGACAAGTCACTGTTTGTCCTCTCCTGCCTCTGTCAACCTTGTCTACCTAGGCGCAATGTTACCTTTCTTCTAGACACATCCAGGGTGGGAAGCAGTCCATACCTCATCAGGGACTCGGCCAAAAGGGCGCCACCCAGAGGTGTGCCCGCAGCCCTTTGTGTGTGGACCTAGATCACGTGCTAACTACTCTGCTGGGAGTAACCCCACCCGGGCTTCATCACAGACCCAGAAGACCGTGTCACTGTAATTCTCTTTTTGCAACAATGGCCAGGGGCTCTTGGGAGTGAGCTTGCCTGCAGTGGTTTGACACAAAGGGAAAGGCTGTGTTGTGAGCAGGTTAGACCCATAGCTTTTGGTAGAGTGAGCTCAGAAAGGTGCCTCTCTAGCACAGCCAAAGACAGTACCGTTCACGTCGGCGTGAAACCCCGCACTTGACCGTGAGAGTGACTGTCTACACACACACACACACACACACACACACACACGCACGCACGCACACACACACACATACGCACGCACGCACACACACACACGCACACACACACACATACGCACGCACACACACACACACACACACGCACACACACACACATACACATGTGCATACACACACACACGCGCGCGCACACACGCACACACACGCACACACACATACGCACGCACACACACACACACACACACACACGCACGCACACGCACACGCAGCAGGTATTTTGCACCATGGGCTCTTCAGCTATTTCTGGCTCAGGCTCTGGGGAGAACTGACTGGAACAAACTTGCTCCCTAATCACTCATTCTGAAACTCACACCTAGTCCTCAGGACACACTGGGAGGGAAAGGTTTCGGAGCAGGGCTGTGTTTGCAGTGATAGATGTCAAACGAGTGCAGTGCATTCTAAGAAAGTGCTCTGGGACTGGGCGTGGTGACACAGGCCTCTGATCTCAGCACCCTGGAGGCAGAAGCAGGTGGAGCTCTATGGAATATCTGTGGCTTCAGGGCCAACCTGGTCTACATAGAAAGTTCCAAGCCAGCCAGAGGTACATAGCAAGACCTTGTCAAAAAGGAAAAAACTAAAAAAGAATAATGAATGAATTCTACTAGCTGATGCATACCTGTAAACCCAGAACTCAGGAGCTTGAGGCAGGAGGATTGTCAGGAGTTTGAGGCGACTTTGGGCTATATAACAAGTACCAAGCCAGTCAGTGCTACATAGTAAGACTCAATTAACAAGAAGGGGAGATTAGGCAGTAAGGAAGGCAGGACAGAGGGACTCCACCACTGAGCTTCCCCACCTCTGAGAGTTCTGAGTTACATCCTCATTCGCCTTTCATCAGTAAGTTCTTTACCTTACCGTAGAGCCCACCCGTTTCTAGAACTCTGCAAAACACTGCGGATGCAGCAGGAACTCGGCAGCGATCTCTGCCCTCCACGCTCGGGCGCTCACAACTCTGCACTCATTTCCAGCAGTCAGCCAGCTGACACCCGAGCTCTGAGCAAACATTTCGAGTGTATACATAAGTTAGACTCGACTCCCTGGCAGGCCAATCGTTGTTTTGTTTTTTGTTTTGTTTTGTTTTGTTTTTTGGTTGTATTTACCCTTGTTCATTCTTCACACTGTGTGTAGCTTGGTTCCTACAACAGAGAGCGTGGGACGTTAACTCTCTCCTACATCCCGTAGGCATTATTTCTTTGTGAAGCTAAAGTAGATGTCAGAGACGGGAGCCCACCTTTTGGCTTTGGGACTTGTTGGCCAGGCCCTTGGGGAGCTTGCTTTGTTTTCTTAGGTTGGAGGAAGACGCATCCTGAACTTTGACGTGGGAAGGGCACGAACGCCCAATGGCCGGTGTGCCGACGTGAGTCATATTCCTCCGCTCCTTGCCTCCAAAGTTGTCCTTAGAACTCTAACTGAAGTAATCAGACAGCCAAATAAGCCACACAGACAGGCCTCGGTTCAGCGCCAAAGGCGTAGGCGGCCTCTGCAGCCATCGTGGCTCCCGGTGATGCCACGAACAAGGAGAAGGAACGCCCAGCTACCTCGGTGTGCTCTCAAGCAGAGCTGGGGACTCCCCAGCCCAGGATACATTTCCTTATTTATTTGGTTTGGTTATTTGTTTGGTCAGAGGCTGAAGGCAGGCTCCACACACGCTGACACATTCCCTACCACTTCCATGCACCTTTATACCCCAATACCAACTTCTCTGCTTCTAGGTAATCTTAAGGATTGAGGTGGGTCAACTGTTTGCTTGGGTTTAGTGATTTACTGAAACCGCCTGCGGCTTCATACGAACTCGGGTTCTCTGGACGGAGAGCTGGGGCTAGAAAACAACGGGGTGACAGAGAAACACATGGAGCCAAGGCTATGTTTCCTTCTCAAGGCTCAAACCTTTAATGGTCTGTTCAAATTAAAAAAAGAGAAAAAGCCCTTCCCCCCAGACACTGGAACCACGTATGCAGAACTGGTAGGATTACCTTTTTCTTTTTTTTTCTTTTTTTTTTTTTGACCCTGCATCCCAGTTTGGTTTCAGAACTCACCATCCTCCTACCTCAACCCCTTGAATGTGGGGAGTCACAGGTATATACCAACACACCTGGAACATTTTATTTTAGCTTTAATATTGGCAGGATCGGTCATAACTTTATCTTGCAAGCGCACAGACAGATGATAATGTGTGGCACATGAACAGTCCTCCAGAGAGCGGCAGAGGCAGAGAGCATTCTATTGCAGCACTTGACGCCTCTACTCACCACTGTACACGCACCACACACAGCAGCCTTAATTTACGTTTTCTTCCTTTTAAAATGCCGTCGTGGGGGTTGGAGAGATGGCTCCATGGTTAAGAGCGATGACTGCTATTCCAAAGGTCCTGAGTTCAAATTCCAGCAACCACATGGTGTCTCACAACCATCCGTAATGAGATCTGACACCCTCTTCTGGTGTGTCTGAAGACAGCTACAGTGTACTTCCATATAATAATAAATAAATCTTTAAATGCCGTCGTACAGAGTGACCCAGTTACAGAATAGTATGCATAAGGCAGGAGGAGGAGTGTGTTTTCTTAATTTTGTCTTTGTACTTTCAGCGAATACAAACACTGGTTTCAGTGGGCACCCAGAGAGTCTCAACCATCTGAGGCAAAGGGTATGGTTACCTGTTGAGTAAAAAACCCATTGCGTTGGTTCCTACATGGTGCTTTTAATGTTTAAAAATGAGACCGAGCCTGCTGGGGGAGGAGGGTGTATGTACACCTTGAGTCCCAACACAGAGGCAGGCAAACCTCTGAGTTCAAGGCCAGCCTGGTCTACATAGTAAATTCCAGGACAGCCAGGGCTACACAGAAAAACCCTATGTTGAAAGAAAAAAAAAAACCAAACAAACAAAAATGAGATTTGGGGACTCCAGGATGAAAACGGCCCAGAGGAGTTGGGAGACACATCCACTTCTAACAAACCAGGACTTGAAATCACTCTAGATGATACAAAATCTGGTCCTGGGAAACTAGACTGTTCGTCTCTTTTGCTGATCACATGACTTGTTTCCAGAGTGAGAATGATAGGCCACTTGTAGCTCGTAGCAAGGCACCACCATCGTTTCTTTCTTTTTTTTTTCTTTTTTTTTTTTTGGTTTTGTTTTGTTTTGTTTTTCGAGACAGGGTTTCTCTGTGTAGCCTTGGCTGTCCTGGAACTCACTCTGTAGAACGAGGCTGGCCTCGAACTCAGAAATCCGCCTGCCTCTGCCTCCCAAGTGCTGGGATTAAAGACGTGCGCCACCACTGCCCGGCTACCACCGTTTCTGATAGATAGACCCATAACTCCAGTCAACCCCTGATGTCTCAAAGCAAGCTGGACTCCCATTGGTTCTGAGAGTTTTATCTCCGCAGGCTGCAGGTTGCCTAGGAGACCAGCCTGCAGTCTGGACGTGACCATTTGGGGCATCTTAGGGTCAAAGTTACACGTGCAGCTGCCTCAAGTATCAAGTTTTTACGGTGAAGTCGGAGAACAGGAAGGGGCAATTACTGTGTGTATCTGTGTGTGGGGGTAGAGAGGGGTGAGATCGGGGCTGGGGGCACAGCCCAGTTTGATCTTGAACTCACGACTCTCTCTACTCTCTCTGAGGTGTACCCCATCATATCTAGCACACCATATCTCATAATCCAACCTTAGAGTCCTCTCCGTTCCCAGATGATAGGCTCAAAAATATCCATGTACTGTGTCTTTAGCCAATGGGTAAGAAACACACTGGGTTATGGCTTGCTGTCCCAGGCTGGGGATTGAAGAAGGGTCTGTCGCTAGCTCCAGGACTGCAGCATGTCCTGATAGCTACAAGAATGTCAGCTGTCAGTCAAGTTTCTGTAATTACAGTAAGCCACCAGAAGCAATGCGTAAGCAAAGGAGCATGCTCATACACCGGTCGAACCATCTCCGACGCTAGAATTTGACATTTTAAAAAAGGCTTCATCATTACATGTGCGTGTGGGGGGAGTCCTAGTGCCACTGTGCCAAAGGTCAGGGGTTGGTTCTCTCCTTCCACCCTCCCCAACACCCAAACTTGGGTCCTCAGACTTGATTCCTGACCTGATTTTTTTTTTTTCTAAGACAGAGTCAATCACTGGCCCTGGCCTAGCTGGAACTCACTGACTAGACCATACCAGTCTCACGCTCACGGCAGCCCTGCCTCCTCTCCCTCTGAGTGCGCCGTTGCCACATCCAACTTTAAATCAGAATTTCATGTGACTTTCGTATGACAGAAAATATCCTTCCCTGGGTGTAATAGAAAGTACAAGGGAAAGCTAACTGAAGGAGGAAGAATGAGAATCTGCTGGAGGGGGGAGGGCAACGAGGCTGTAGGAGAGGGGCACCAGCCAGAACCCGCTAGGACACATGTGTGTGAAGATGCCATGCGAAAGCCCACGATTTTTGCATTCCGGTCTAAAAACATTAATTTAATTTTAAAAAAAATAAAGTATTTTTCCTTTTAATTATTGTTTTAATTTATCTGATAACCCAAAACACACTCTTAGCTCTTAAGCCATATAAAAATGGGCAGCAGGTTGGATTAAGCTCTTATGTTGTTCGATGACTTGAGAGACTGGGAAAGCCGTATTTGAACCCACCGGATAGGTTCTGACGAGTCTGCAAGTGTTATCCGGGGTCTAGTAATGAAAATAAAAGCCACGAGCTTCATTGAGAAATCAGCAAAATACAACGGTCACTTTAGCAACCATTCATAACAGCACCATCCAAATACAGCCTGTAGGAAGAGGGTTTCCCCTGTTTTTATGTCTACTGTCTCCCAGTATTAAACATTTTATTATTTTTTAAAGACTTATTTATTTATTTATTATATGTAAGTGCACTGTATCTGTCTTCAGACACTCCAGAAGAGGGAATCAGATCTTGTTAGATGATTGTGAGCCAACATGTGGTTGCTGGGATTTGAACTTAGGACCTTAGGAAGAGTAATCAGTGCCTTAACGGCTGAGCCATCTCTCCAGTCCAGTATTAAACTTTATAATTCTAGTTCTTCACTAATGAGAAGCTACATGATCATAATAATGATGAAGGAGGAGGAGGAGGTGGAGCTATACAGTGTGGTTCATTTAAAATACTAAGATGTATACTTAGGGAGTGAACAGTCTCCTTCCACGCATGCGGCCAGCCCTATCTCTGCAACTTTTTTTTTTTTTTTTTTTTTTGGTTTTTCGAGACAGGGTTTCTCTGTGTAGCCCTGGCTGTCCTGGAACTCACTCTGTAGACCAGGCTGGCCTTGAACTCAGAAATCCACCTGCCTCTGCCTCCCAAGTGCTGGGATTAAAGGCGTGTGCCACCACTGCCCAGCCATCTCTGCAATTCTGTTCTTGGGGTATGGCCCTTGGGGTGAAGCAGGGGCCAGTGAAAGGTTTTGCAGGTCAGACCTGCACTTGATTCTCAACCTTTTATTGTCTTCCCCTGTATCTCAAGCTTCTCCAGGCGGAATACAAAGTCATACACACTGTACCTTCCACATGCCTGGCATAGGCGCAGCAACACCTGCCTAGCCCCCAAGGCCATCCACAGGAAGTAGGCGGTTTTGCAAAGGACTACAGAGAAAAACGCGGTTCCCGTTTGTGATGAGAAACCTATGCTAGGCATCCCTGGAAAGAGGAAGGGGGTGGGCGTGCTCAAAAAGAGGCCTCACCCCGCCCCCTGCCCGCCCCGCCTGCCCCACCCCAACCAGGTTCCAGCCCAAGTCATTTAAAAGGTTATTAGAAAGGTTTCCAGACTGAGGTAGCAGGTGGCCTTCTGACCTAGCAGAGCTGGTGCTCGCTCTCTCTCTCTCTCTCGGGCAGAAGATGTCCAGGTCAGACCCGGGAAAGAATTCGGAGCCCAGTGCGAGCAAGATGAGCCTGGAGCTGAGACCAGCAGCCCCCACCGACCAGGGCCGCAACAACGAAGCCTTCCAGGTGAGCGGGGCTAAAGGGGACCCAGTAACCCGGCTGTCGCTGTCTTCACATCTGGCAAGCTTAGTAACAAGAGCTGTGGGCTCTCTGAGCTGCAGCAAGAATGTTAATTCCTTTATGGGTACGCTTTAAGCCCATTCTTTTTTTTCCCCGGACCGGGACTGGTCTGGGTTGGTAAACCTGAAAAGTCTCTTTCAAAACCTGGTCTTGATCTGGACTACCCTCCTCGCTCCGGAAACAAGCTGCCTTCTTCTCCCTTTCTCACCCCTGAACTCGGCAAGTTTCAGGATTTATCCTCAGGTTCCTTCTCCAAGACCCGGGCAGGGGAAGAGCAGGCAACTCAGCCCTCAGTGGAGGCTGCAGAAACCTGAATGGGTTCTCAGCCCGGGTGGAGTGTGAACCAGAACCCGGCCCAGGATAACTTACTTATGCAAAGCATATCCTCAGCCAAGCCTGCTGAGTGATTAACGCGCCTAGTATGGGGCTGGGTGACACAGGTGGCCTGGGAGGGAGGCCGGTCCCTGAGCTGTAATACCCTGCCTGCCAGGAACCTGGATTTGAGTTGTTCCTTATTTGGCGTGCAACACGAGAGTTTTGAAAAGACAGGGAAGGCTCAGCTACCCTTGGGTTTCCTGAGCACTTAATGAGCAGAGCACAATTTTTAAATAATAACCCAAGAAGTGTCAGACAAAAGTGCCTGCATGAGCCTGGTCTCCTTCCCCATTACCTTTGGTCACAATGGCGCCCATCCCATAGTTTATAGGTATAAGGAAACTAAACTGATAAAAGACAGGTTGATGGGTGGGGGAGAATTGTGTAATCTCCACCAGTGTTTTAAATTTCACATGCGCTGGGCAGTGGTGGCATACACCTTTAATCCCAGCACTTGGGAGACAGAGGCAGGTGGATTTCTGAGTTTGATCATGTGTAGTGTGGACAGGCAAGCAGAAAGAGAGGGAGCGGGGCACTTAGGGTCCCAATAAATTAATGCAAAGTGATCAGAAATGGTTGGAGAGTTAGTGGAAGTTAAGGGTCATTGTCTCGAGGTTTATTTGTACAGACTTGTCTCAGAACCACCTTGCTGACATCTCTTCCGTGGGCTTCATTACGAGGACCAGGAGGGTGGAGACTGCTCTCTCTTCAGTGTCTTCAGCTCAACACATTCTAATGTGACAGCTGACATAGCCTGAGGTGGGGGGATTGGGGTACCTCAGACGTGAGAGCTGCCATTCAGAAGAGAACCAGGGTTGGTGTAGGAGACAGACAAAATGAACGTGGAAGTGATTTAGGGGGGAAGGGGGTGTGCAGGAGGTCTGGCCCACCAGCAGCTGGCCGCACAGACAGAATGTGCAGTCGGGATTCCATTTATTTAAACCCTGCTGCTCGATCACAGAAGGACATTGCCAGATTTAGGCGTTCTTAGCCGGCAAGCCGATCCCAGCAGTCTACCACAGCACAGACAGAGTTCGGGCTACTCTTTCCAAAGCTTGTTCTGCCAGGGTTCTGTAGGCCCATATTTACTGGGCAGAATTATTAAGTGCCCCCCTTACCATGACGTCCTGCACTAAGAGGGGAGGAAGGGCAGTTCACGGAGACAGCCGTAGTTTTCGCCCTCCAGAAGCAGAGCAGGGCAGCAGCAATCCATGAAGATACATCAAAAAACAATGATGAGCATGGAGTTGGAGCTGAATCCATTGGGGAGCCATGAGGGTATCGTGGTGTAGTGAGGCTTCAGGTGGGACTGCCTGCTGAGCAAAGAGGGGGTTGGTGGAGCAAGAGAGGCAATAGGCTCCATAGGCTTAGGGGCATTATGAGGGAGGAACTGGGCCAGGCAGGGGTGGTGCCTTGAAAAACCAGAGAGAGAAAGAGACAGAGAGAGAGAGACAGAGGAGACAGAGAGAGAGACAGAGAGACAGAGAGACAGAGAGACAGAGACAGAGAGACAGAGAGAGAGACAGAAGGTGGGAATGGGTGTAGAGGAGGCTGGTGGCCCCCCACAATATGGTCCATATGAGCTAATGTGTTTAAGAGGAAGTCTCTCTCCATTGCTAGATTATTACAGATGCTTCTTGTGACCTTGTTGGAGGATGAGTGTGTGTGGAGCTGCTTGCTCCAGGGTGTAAGAGATGTTCCCTCTGAACTTCTGGTTTCCCTCTGTTAGATAGGATCAGAATGCTATGTATGTCAGGGCTCTTGAGAAAATCCAATGTGTGACTCTACCACACCATAAAGAAGTGTGTGTAGCACACACGTGTGTGCTCCTGAGGTGTAGTAGCACTTGGTGCCTCTGGTATGGAAAGTGCAGTTTTCTAGTCCAGGTTGTCAGCTAGGAAGAAGTCCTCTTGTTTAGCAAGGACATCAAAGAGAAAGGCTGGTGCAGGGCAAGGAGCGAGTTCCACCTGAGGCCTGTTGGTGGGGATTCCAAGTGTCTCCGTCAAGGTGTAGATCCACCAGCGAGGTTTCAAGAATGAGGAAGATAGAGGATTGGGAGAAGGAAGCAGAGAGAGAGAGAGAGAGAGGCAGAGAGCAGAGTCAGGCAGGATGGGGAATAGGAGAGAGACACAGTATCAACCAGAGCCGAAAGGCAGAGAAACGGGGAAGACCAAACACAGCAATCCTCTCCGGCCCACACAGCTGATCACAGGCTAACCCCGTCCCGCTTGCTGTATCCTCAACCTCCAGCTATGAATTCCATACAGCACCTGCTTTTAGACCTTACAGTCAGAAGCACAAAACACATCCTCTGTCTTCAAACATACAGAATTAGGCAGAATGAAGGGGAAGGCTTCATGCCGGCCTCCGTGGTGGTTCTAAGACTTCGCTGTGATGTTACGGATGACTCTTCAGTTCTCCACAGTTGCATCCACAAGGTTTCTGTCCCATACATATTAATGTGAACAGACATGGTGTAGTCAGGTTGGGGATTTTCTTGGAGCTTCTAAAACTACTGTAGGGTTGGGCACACTCGTATATCCTCCTGGAACACCAGAAGCAGCCTACTCTAGGTTGTACTTAGCACTGGAAACTCTCGGGCATTGAAACATAGCTGTGCTTTTGTGGTTGCTGCCTTGGTGTTTTGGTTTGGTTTGGTTTGGTTTGGTTTGGTTTGGTTTGGTTTGGTTTGGTTTGGTTTGGTTTGAGGCAGGGTCTCATATAGGCTTGGCTAGCTTCCAACTCTGCATGTACTTGAGGATGCTGGGATGAGGGGTGTGTAGGCCACCATGCCTGAATTAAATGATGTGGGGTCAATGATAGGACTTCATGCATGTTGAACAAACACACCGCTGCGCCCAGATACTTTCAATGTCTACTAATAGTGCCAAACTGGCTTCCTACATGGTCAGGCCAATTTAGACCCATCGGTAGGGTGTGAGGGCTTGTTTTTCCTCTACAGCTTCCGCAGTGTTCAGACGGCTTTGTAAGTTCAGCCAATCCGGCGAGTGTGGGACAATGCAATTCTACAATTATCAATCAGCACAGCACGCTGGCTAGTTTTTTCTTTTTATGTTGCTGTGGGTTTTGTTGTTGTTTGTCAGACAATTTTGTTGTACAAATAACCTCTTTCCACAGACCTAGACAGTGCAGACCAGCCACTGGACTCGCTCAAGTGAGACGTGATGAGCAAGAAGTACAAAAGTCAGTTGCCAGTGTAGACAGCCTCTTTTTGTGAGTTGAAAGATCGAACCCTAACAGAGAGTGAAGTAGAGGGGCTAGAGAGATGGCTCAGCAGAAAAGAAAAGATGGCTCCTACCAAGCCTGGTGACGGTGACTGAGTTCCATCCATGGTAGAAGAAAAAGGACCCTTTAATCCCAGCACTTGGGAGGCAGATTTCTGAGTTCAAGGCCAGCCTGGTCTACAGAGTGAGTTCTAGGACAGCCAGGGCTACACAGAGAAACCCTGTCTCGAAAAACAAAATAAATAAATAAATAAATAAATAAATAAATAAATAAATAAATAAATAAGGAAAGAAAAAGAAAAAAGAAAAGGGACTCTAGCAAGTTGTCTCAGACCGTATGATTGCTCTAAAGTCAGCTGAGCTAGGCGCGGTTATACCTGTCCATAATCCCCACACTCAGAGGCTGAGGCAGGGGAATCATTGAGTTTGAGGCCAGCCTGGGCTACATGGACTGCCATATGGTTCAATGGTTGAAGGCTTGCCTGACACCCATAAGAGCCCTAGTTCTATGTCCATCACCTCAGACAACGACAAAACACACACACAAAAGTTGGGTGGGACCCACTTAGGCAAGGTTTGGAGCAGGACCAGAGTTGGGAAATTTACCTTGAGTCTGCGCACAGGGCACCAGCTGGGTGACTCAGTGAATGGGCTGGGCACCCAGCCGGGCAGGTTTGGAAAGCCTGCTTAGCAGAGACCGTACTGGAGAGGTCACAGAAGTCCTGACAGGGTTGAGGGCTGCTGGAAACAGGTGTAGAGGAAGGAGTTCACCGGTTGGGTGGAATCCCAGAGGATTCGGGAGGAGGAGGAGCATCGCCATGAGGGGTCACAAGCAGGCTACTCAGGGGGTTCTCAAAGCTCAGGACAGGCTTCACTGAAGCTGCTTTTCACCTTTCCACACAAGAATTAAAATGCATGAAATGCATGATGACTTGCTTTTGTTGATTGTTGTTTGTTTGGGGTTTTTTTTGGTGGTGGTGGTGGTGGGTTTTTTTGTTTGTTTGTTTTTTGGGATTTTGTTTTGTTTTGTTTTTTTGTTTGTTTGGGTTTTTTTTTGGTTGTTTTTTTCTTTGTTTTTTTCGAGATAAGGGTTTCTCTCTGTAGCCCTGGCTGTCCATCTGGAGCTCAACTGTAGACCAGGCTGGGCCTGGAATTCCAGGATCCTCCTCCCTCTGCCCAGTGACCTCCAGTAAGGGACAGTTTATTAATATTTGTATTTAATCTTTGACAGTTTCATACATACACATAATGCGTCTTGATCATATATCCAAACCCAGCACCCCCCTTCCTCACCTCCTCCCTGCCACTACAACATGTCAACCTGTCTTCTCTCATCTTCCTATCCAGTTATTTATTTATTTTGGTAAAGAGAGTTTTTTTTTTTTTTAAGTGTCTACTGTTTCCTAAAATGGGCAAGAGTATGCCTACTCTAACTTACATCTGGGCAGAAAGAGCCCACGGTACTAAAGCCACAATCATGTCCACGACAGCCTCAGGGAGAGTTCTCAGGCTTAGTCCTTGGTTCAAACACTCCTGAAGTGATTCCTTCAGAGATGGGCCCCCTGCTCCTCAGGGATTAGACCCTGAGGAGAGAACACAGGGCAGGCTGTCCACGCCAATGCCATTGGTCACGTCCCTTGACACATTTCTATGTCCTACTGACACCCACACTTCCATTTCTAAGTCTAGGTATTTTCTTTGTCAGGCTATTAAAGAGCTGCCGATTTTGCTCTTTTTAAAACGCCACCGTTCGGTCTCATTGATGCAGTCTATTGTTCTAGCTTCTGTCTCTCCAGTGTCTTCCTTCTGCTCTTGGGTTTCTCTGCTTGTGTGTCACCCAGGACCGTGCGCGTGTTAGAAACCATAAAGTAGACTCTGGCCCTTGCCTCCCTAAGCACCCTCCGTCCATCCAATTGAGTTCGCTGTCCTTTCTCTAGTTTCTTTCTGTGGAAGGTTAGGTCATTGATTAAAGATCTTCTTATGACTTATTTTATTTTATGTGTATGCTGCTGTATGTCTGTACACCACGTAGATGCCTGCTGTCCTCCGAGGCCAGAAGAGAGTGTCAGACCCCCTCGAATTAGAGTTGCCATGTGGGTGCTGGGAGTCAAACCGGATCCTCTGGAAGAGTAGACAATGCTCTTAACTGCTGAGCCGTCTCTCCCGTCCATGATTTAAGATCTTTTGCCCTGTGATGCAAGCAATTACAAACTTTGAATTTCCCCCCTAGCCACTACTTTATCTTTGTCTCATAAGTTGAATGTATTTGTTTTTAATTTATTTTAAATCAGTGTCTTACTTAGGGTTACTATTGCTATGATAAAACATCATGGCCAAAAGCAAGTTGGGGAGGAAAGGTTTATTTGGCTCACACTTCCACATTCATCTTTGAAGGAAGTCAGGACAGGAACTCACTCTGTGCAGGAACCTGGAGGCAGGAGCTGATGCAGGGGCCACGGAAGGGCACTGATCACCGGATCACTCCTCATGGCTTGCTCAGCCTGCTTTCTTATAGAACACAGGACCACCAGACTAGGGATGGCACCACCCACAGGCTGGGCTCTCCTACACCAATCACCAATTAAGAAAATGTCCTACAGTGTTACCAAAGCCTGATTTTTTTTTGGAGGCCCTTTCTTCTCCAGTTGCTCTAGCATGTGCCAAGTTAACACAAATCTAGCCAGAACAGACAGGGTGTCACTACGTAACCCTGGCTTGTCTGAAACTCATGATGTGAATTAAGCTGGCCTCAAACTCAGAAACCCACCTGCCTTCACCTCCTAATGCTGTGACTAAAGTCATATCTCATCATGGCTAGCCATAAATTTTTAGATCCCTCTCCTCCACTTTAGGAGACAAGGTCTCATGTAGCCCAAGCTGGCTTTGAATTAGCATTGCAGCTAAGGGTGGCCTTGAACCTCTTGTCTCAGCCCGGTCTCTGAATCCTGCCCCGTGCTGGAATTTCTGGTGTGGCGATCACACTGGGTTTATGAAATGTTGGAGCTGGAACCCAGAGCTTGAGGCCTGATGAGAAAACACTCTACCACCCAAGCTCTGAACCCCTCTATCAATATTCTCTGGTTGGGATATTATTCTAGTAGAAATTCCAGGCTTTTTAAAAGCTTGGTTTCCTCCAGCTTTCCGAACACATTTAAAATAGATACTATAATGTGTTTGCTGACTAAACATGGACTCCTTCTGGGCATTTCTGGCCACTGCTTCTTTCCTCAGTACGAGCTATCACATCTATCTTTTGTGTGTCTCGCAATTTTTTATTTAAAATCAAGCTTTCTAAAATATAATGTGGTGGTTTCTAAAAATTAGTGCCTCACGCACTTGTAATTAGGGTTTTGTTTATTTTGTTTTTTTGTCTTTGAGCCGGGGGCTTCCTTTGTAGCTCTGGCAGGCCTCGAACCTGCGATGAACTTGTTTCTGCCTCCTGAGCATTCTGTCATTCTGTTCTTGTTGGTTGTTTCCTGACTTGACTAAATTGTTTCTTTGTAATCAGTCTTCTTGGTCACATGCTATGTGTGATCATCCCAGGATTTAAGTGGGGAAGTGGGGAGGAGTGGGTCCCCCGCGCTCTCTCTCTTTCTCTCTCTCTTTCTCTCTCTCTCTCTTTCTCTCTCTCTCTCTTTCTCTCTCTCTCTCTCTCTCTCTCTCACACACACACACACACACACACACATACACACACACACCTGTCTTCCAAAGTTCTTGTTCTTTTTGCACAATTCATTCCCAGGAGCCATTAATAAATTTAAACAGAGCTGAGCAGTGGTGGCGCACACCTTTAATCCCAGCACTTGGGAGGCAGAGGCAGGCGGATTTCTGAGTTCGAGGTCAGCCTGGTCTACAGAGTGAGTTCCAGGACAGCCAGGGCTACACAAGAGAAACACTGTCTCAAAAAAACCAAAATAAATAAAACAAACAAACTTAAAGAGAGATTAAATAGTGGCACTGGGCACTTTTCTGGGGAAGCACCCTCCCTGTCTGCTTAGCTGCCAGCTTTTCTCTGTGGCTGAGAGAGTATTTTCACGAGACTGCCCTGTGTCTTGACTGACTCTCCAAGGCAGGATTTGAGAGAGCCTCCTTTTATAGGGGAAAAAAATTGCAAACTGGGGGTTGTCAAAGGAATTTGGTGACAGAAGGACCCAGCAAGCAGACTGTACAGGCAGATCATCTTGTCAGAACGTCTCAAGATACTTCAAGATTCCTTGGCAGAAACCCTTATCAGGGCAGAATTCACTCAAGGGGAGAGTCAAATGGCACAGGGCAGGGAGCATGTCAAATTCCGGAAACGGTTAAAACACCTTCAACTTGGATTTTGCAGCAAACAGAAAAGAACTTATTCTGACCTTATACAAAATTGGCTTTTCACTTTAAGAGGAGGCAGGCTGGCCCATCATGGATACTGGGCAGGAAACTCCAGGCTCTACAAGAACCTGCTCGCTCTCACTGAGCCACTCTCCAGCCCTCAAACCTCTGCTTTGTTTTACTTTGCTTCCAAGAGCCGACACTGTTTGACTTAAAGTGTGACCTACAAATTCAGCAGAAGTTCATTGAGCCCTGACCCTATGCCAGCCTTTAGACTAGGAGCCACAAACAGAAGGCCACTGTGTGGCTGTCATCAAACAATGACAAATTAGTACCATTTAGTTTGTGCAAAATCTATTCCTGGCATAGGAGGTACACTCAGCTTGCCTGGGAAAGTCAGAGAGTCGCTTTCCTCCTGTGCCAAGGGAACATTTTATATACACTTTAAGTCTTTCATTCCATCCACAAACTATACTGAGCAACTATCCCAGGCTAGACAGAAGACAAACACTGAGCACAGGATGTTACCGCCCAAGCTATTTTCTATATTGTATTTTATGAAGAAGGATCGGTGCTAGAATGGGAAGGTAGGAGGGGCAAGAACTGGAGATGGACAGGCTAGAAAAGGGAGGTAGACACAATACAACCCATTTCCGCGACGTATCTCAGGGCTCACTACAAGATCCTGGCCCCACAATTCTAAAAATTGGTGAAATAATTAAACTTGAGTTTCTGTATTCTGTGCACTCAAGAACATTCTAAAATAAACTAGCAAGCCCAAGGATAGTTAGACCTAAAATAATGGTATGAGTTCTCCATGAAGTATGATCAGAAAGCTTGCTAAAGAGGTGAGCTTTTTATGCCACAAGAAAGTGTCAGCCACAACTGCAAATAGGGGCCAAGATGGGCAAATCCGCGACCTTGTGGGTCCTAAGTCACGTTAACCATAGTGCCCCATCTTTGGGAGAATAGCAAAGCCACAGGAGCTATGACATTGTGACCCAATAGCCCCCTAGTTTTCCCTTTCAGCTTTATCATTCTAGAGTTTTGTGAACTTTACAACATTTCAAAGGTTTCTCTCTGTGAGTCCTGGCTGTCCTAGAACTAGCTCCTTAGACCAGGCTGGCCTTGAACTCAGATCCAGCTGCCTGTGTCTCCCTGCTGTTCTCCCCACCCCCACAACCCGCCAGACTTAAAGGCATGTGCCGCCACACCCAGTTTAAACATTTCTAATTAAGGTAACCGAATTCAGAGTTACCATCAGATCCTATTGTGTCAGGAACACTTGAAAAGAGGAAGTTAGAGAACCCTGGCCTTGTTTGTAGGGCCAGGAAGCTTTCTAAGGAAAAACTGTCTCAACAAGTCCCTGGCCTGTATGGGTAAAGCAAAGGGACAAAGGAGGGAATGCGTGGTGAACTGTAACAGATCCAGCAGGGAAGAGCAGAGAGACCGTCTCAGGAGCCACCAAATGTTTCCTCTGGGCCCTTGTGGTCACTTCCTCATTCCTCAGCAAAGCACAGGCCCTCATGTCAGAGAGGAGGAAGAAAGAGTTGGGAGAGCAAAGCCAGGCAGTCCAGGGGGCAGGAAAGCTGCCTTCAGTGCTCCAGGTACTGACTGTACTCAGTGTGGCAGAGACCTTGGCTGGATGTGACGAGTGGCCTCTTGCCAACGGGAAGACAGTGATAAACTTCTGGAACAGGAGGCACCGCAGATGGGAAAGACAAAAGCCACACTCTAGGTAGGGCAGGAAAAGCAGAGGTCATGCATGCAGACTTGAGGCAGGATGTGTAGCTCTGCACCCTACATACACATACATAAGAACATATGTGGCACATGTGCACGCGCAGAAGCACACACTCCCAACATGCATATACACAGATGTACACATACACACATGTATACAAATACAACCTCAACACACACATGCACACAAATACACACAACCCCAATGCAGACACACATACATACACACTCTCATCACGCATATACACAGATGTACACATACACACACATGTACACAAATACACAACCCCAACACACACATACACACACAGGTACACAAATACACAACCCCAACACACACATGCATACACATGTACACAAACACATACACACACACACACACACACACACACACACACCACTCAGATGAGTTTCCTCACTTCTCTACTTTATTCTCATCCAAATGATGTCTCAATGGTTAAGAGCAGGAACCACTCTTCCAGAGGAAGAGGACCAGGCTTCATGGTCAGCTCTGATGGTCCCCACACTGACATGCACATCCCCACGGGCAGACCCACACACATAAGCAATTAAAAATGAAAATAAACTCTTGAATCAGGTGAGGGCTGGAGAGATGGCTGGGTGGTTTAAGAGCCCTTGTTGCTCTTGCAGGAGATTCGAATTCAGTTTTCAGCACGCACTTGGTAGCTCACATCCCTCGGTCCATTTCCAGGGTATCTGAGGCCCTCTTCTGACCTCTGCAGACACCGGGCACTCACATGGTGCACAAACATACGTGCAGGCAAAATACTCATACATAACATAAAATTAATAAAGTAATTTTAAAAGTTTAAAAAAGTAGGTGAATGAATCCCGCACCGTAGTCCTACGGAGAAAGGAAAGCAACGGAGGCCCTGCCCCTTGCCACGGTGCTGATGGGCTGTGAGAGGAAAACGCAGCTGTCTGCAGTGATCTCACACCACTTGGTAGGTGCTGTTTGGGATCAGAACAGAGCAAGTCAGAGTCTGAGTATGAAGTCACGCGCCTCTCATATCAAACACTGGGGTCTGCTGATGTGAGGCCGGGAAGACGCCGCCCCAGGCTCCCCCACGTGACTCCCCGCAATACCGAGCCTCTCTCGGATCCAGGCTCTCACAAACGCTCTACCACCAAGATCTATTCCCTTTTTATGTGAAACCAGAGGTAGTTAACAGTGCAGGCCTTGAATGTGCAATCCTCCTGCCCGGGCCTCCGGAGTAGCTGGCATTACCCAGGGAGAGGGAAGGAACCCTGACTGAAAATTTGCCTCCATCCGATTAGCTTGCAGCCATGTTTGTGAGGCATTTTCTTTGTTGAAATTCCCCTTTCCCAGGTGTGTCTAGTTGACATCTGAAGTAAACTATGGCCTGCTCCTTTCTACCTCCTTATTATTTAGGCAAATGTTTTTCTTAAACCCTTTCTGGTAAGTGTATTGCATGTGTTTCTGTTTAGTCAGAAGCCCTTTGATGTGTAAGTACTTGATGGCCAAGTTAATTTAGAAACCCCCCCACAAAAGAACTGTGTTGCAGATATAACTTGAGCTCAATGTCACTGAATATGCAATGCAGGTAGGCTCCAATTTATGACGTGTGTTTGTTATTTGTTTTTGAAAGAGGAGGGAAGGAGGATAGGGAGAGGAGAGACAGACAGACAAGGCAGGCAGGCAGGCAGACAGACAGACAGACAGACAGACAGACACAAAGAAACTCTCACTATGTAGCCCTAGCTGGTCTTGAACTTGCTACATAGACAAATCTGGCCTCAAACCAAGCTGTGATAATCATATGTTAATCATCATAGAAGCAACCATAATTTGGATGGTTTATGACCTGTTTCAAGAGGAAGTTACAGGCCAAGAGCATCCTTGATGACTGCCCCTGTCCCTTGGCACCACCTGTACCCATCTGCACTTCACCCATGGTGTCTTACTCCCATCTCTCACTGGGGCAAATCACTAAGGCACTGCGCAGGCAATGCGTACCTGGGGCTCACAACCATCTGTAATGGGATCTGATGGCTTCTTCTGGTGTATCTGAAGAGAGCAATGGTGTACTCATATACATAAAGTAAATAAATACTAAAAAAATACTTTATAAAAAAGGAAAAAAAGAATGACAGGATATAGACAACATATAAGCATTCCTAAACTCAAACATTGGGAGCCTTAAAGGGAAAAGACTTGTCACCACGACCGGGTGTGACAGACAGAAAGGACAATTGTAACAAGAAAGCCCACCTGTAGTCACTCAGAAGTCCTCCTTTACTTTCGATCTCCTCAACATCTGGTGATTTGTTGGTGCCTGTTTCACATGATAAACAAGTTATTTTTCTGAAATTACAGATACAGCCAAGGTCATTCAAAGTAGCCTATGACGTGGCATCTTGAGGTTGGGGATATAGCTCACTGGTGGGACACTTGCTTCACAAGTACAACACCCTGGGTTTGATCCTAGCACTGTGAAGAAGAGGAGGAGGAGGAAGTGAATTGGAGAGTCTTGATAGTTGTCATAGCAACTATAATTAAGTAATCAAATATCTAATTTATGGTACCAGAAACCCCACCCCACCCCTGGCCATAGGAACCATATACGCCATTCCTTCGCCTATCCCACAGATGCAGTTATTAGTTGTTAGAGGGATGAATAGGGATGCTTAGGAAGGAACTCAGGACACTTCTGGAACATTCAGGGCTGAGGAGAAAGGGCCCTAGCAGAACAACAAGGGGAAGAGGGCAGTCAGAAGCCAGGAGGAAATACTCACACTGTGATAGCCCTCAGGTGGACAGGGGAACAGGACAAGGCCATTTTTTTCCCAAAGATTTATTTTTATTTATTTTTATTAATTATATGTAAGTACACTGTAGCTGTCTTCAGACACACCAGAAGAGGGTGTCAGATCTCATTACGGATGGTTGTGAGCCACCATGTGGTTGCTGGGATTTGAACTCAGGACCTTCAGAAGAGCAGTCAGTGCTCTTAACTGATGAGCCATCTCTCCAGGCCAAAGATTGATTGATTCATTCATTCATTCATTCATTCATTCATTTACTTTATGTATGTGAGTACTCTGTAGCTGTACAGATGGTGGTGAGCCTTCATGTGGTTTCTGGGAATTGAATTTAGGACCTCTGCTCACTCCAGTTAACCTTGCTCGCTCAGTCCCTGTTCACTCTAGCCCAAAGATTTATTTATTATTATAAATAAGTACACTGTAGCTGTCTTTAGACACACCAGAAGAGGGCATCAGATCTCATTACGGATGGTTGTGAGCCACCATGTAGTTGCTGGGATTTGAACTCAGGACCTTTGGGAGAGCAGTCAGTGCTCTTACCCACTGAGTCATCTCACCAGTCCACAAGGCCATTTTAAAGAGGACTCGGGCCTTGTATGACAAAAGCTGGATTTAGGGACACAGAAAACATTGAAAGTCAGGACTGTAGGGAGAAAATCTAAGACAAGGAAACAGGAATAAAAGCAGTAAGCTCAAAGAAAAGGCTGGCTTCTTCAGCGAGGAAAGGTGCCTACCTGTGAATTCTTGGCCTCGGGATAAAAAGAATAACAGCACAAATATCGGAGGTGCACAGGAGGAAGGCCCATTTCCTGCAATACCAAAACAACAGAGATTGGGTTAAAATTATAAAGTAATAGGGAGCGGGTTAAAGGAAAAGAAATAAATTCCTCGCTGTTCTGGAGGCTGGGAAATTGGTCAGGGGCCTCTGTGACAGGGTAGGGGAGAGAGCAAGAGAGCACCCCTCAGAGTGACAACCATGCTTGTCATGTTTTGTCCACTTGACACCAATGGGAATCAGCTGGGAAGAGAAACTCCTCACTGAGAAGTTAGACTGCCCTGCAGGCAGGTCTGTGGGACATTTTCTTTGACTAATGATTGATGTCAGAGGGCCCAGTGCGCTGTAGGCAGTGACACCCCTACAAGGGAATCAGAAAGAGGACTGAGCAGGTCCTGGCAAGCAATCATCGATCTCCTGTGGTCCCTACATCAGTTCTTGCCGTGAGAGTCTGCTTCTGCCTCCCTCCATGATGGACTGCGATCAGGACATATAAGCCAAGTAAACCCTTTCCTGCCCAAGTTGCTTTCAGTGTAACAGAGAGCAAATGTTAATAATTACCAAGCCACTCTCTCTTGGTAAAGAAGCCACTCTGGCGATAAATAAGGACATAATCCATTTATAATTGGAGCCTCGATTATCTCCCAAAGGTCCCAGCCAGCTCTCAACTCTTTGCACTGAGGATTAAGTTTCTAGCACATGTACTCTCAGGTACACATTCAGACTGCAGCAAACTTGGGGCACATATTCAGACCACGGAAAAGAGGTTCAGCAATTGTGCGTGGAGAATCACACTGTGGCTTGCATGGAGAGCAAGAGGCCTGGCCACACACTTGCTCTCAGAATCAGCTGCTTGGTGCTGATAGACTTCTCTGGTTCTGGTCGTCTCTTTTCAGAATGCATCTTAGAAGTTCTCGTGGGAATATCTTCCTTTACATCCAACAAAGCAGGCTAAATCATACTAGAAATTAGAATCAGACAGAAATCATTATATACAATCCAACACAAATTATGGGCACAAAAGTCAACCAACCTTGAAAGAATGGGAGAGCCAGGCATAGAATTGCCTATGTTGTCTCAGTCCTTGAGAGGAGGAGTTAGGGGGTTGTTGCCATGAGTACACTATGTAAGAAACAGACTAACATATTTGTGTCTTTCTGTAACAATAGACCTTAGAGAATAACAATGTATCTACAAGGTAAGGTGTTCAATGGCAACACTTTGCCACACAATGCCACCTTTCTTGGTAACCCTGCTGTGCCCGCTAGTCTATATCAACTTGACACAAACAAGAGTCATCTGAGAGGAGGGGGCATTTTCTTAATTAGTGATGGATGAGACAAAGCCGAGTCCTATCGAGAGTGGAGCCACACCCGGGCTGGTGGTTCTGGGTTCCATAAGAAAACAGGTCGAGCAAACTGTACGAGCAAACTAGTGAGCGGCGCCCTTCCCAGGCCTCTGTGTCAGCCAGGGACTTCAGGTTCCTGCCCTGCTTAGATTCTTGTCCTGATGTAGACGTGTGAGCCAAATAAACCCTTTCCTCCCTAAGTTGTTTTTGGTTATGGTGTCTCATCACAGCAATAGTAACTCTTACTAAGACACCTGCTAAGGTAAATACAGGTTCTTTTTATTTATTTATTTATTTATTTATTTATTTATTTTAATTTTTTGAGACAAGGTCTCACCATATAGCCCTGACTGACCTGGAATAGCCTAAAAAGTCAGTTTCTGCCTCCTGAGTACTGGGATTAAAAATGGGTCTCACCAGAGCTAGCTGTGTTTCATTCATATGTATCTTGTGTGCTTGTGTGAGTCTATGCCACATGGGTGCAGGTGCCCACAGAGGCCAGAAGAGGGCGTCAGGCCCCCTAGAGCTTGAATTCCGGGTAGCTGTGAGCCACTGTGCTATTGCTCGGAATGGAAGTTGGGTCCTTTGCAAGGGCAGCAAGTGATCTGAACCACTCTTCTTGTTTGGTTTGGTTTTTGCTTTTTGGTTGGTTGCTTGGTTTGGGGTGTGTGTGTGTGTGTGTGTGTGTGTGTGTGTGTGTGGTTTTGTTTGTTTGTTTGGCTGTCCTGGAACTCACTCTGTGGACTCAGCTAGCCTCTACCTGTTTCTGCTTCCTGAGTCCTGGCATTAAGGGCATGTGCCACCATGCCCAGCAATTAAGTTGTTTTAATGTGTGAAGTTTGCGTTATAAATTTTCCTGTTTATAAATGGACAAGTGAACCAAAAAGATCACGTGTTTGCTTTTAAAAAAAAAAAAGTAAAGCGATTTATCGTAGAATTATGGTTCTATGCTCTCAATGTATTAGCTTGGAAAAATAGAGGCCTTACCTTATCTCACTATATTCTAACAACATGATAAATTTTTACAGGTTTAAAATATAAGATGGCTATTTACAAACCAATCTCATTTTCCTCTCTGAAAATAAATTTTTTCTTTCTTTCTTTTTTTCCTTAAGATTTATTTATTTTATGTATGTGAGTTCAGTGTTGTTCTCCTAGGACACACCAGAGGAGGGCATCAGATCCTATTACAGATGGTTTCTGGGAATTGAACTTAGGACCTCTGGAAGAACAGCCAGTGCTCTTAACCACTGAGTCATCTCTCCAGCCCTGAAAATAATTTTTTAAGTTTTTTAAATCTATCTTTATTTTGCGTGCATGAGTGTTTTTGCCTGCGTGTATGTACGTGTACTATATGCACGTAGTACCTGAGAAGACCAGAAAAAGGCATCAGCTACCCTAGAATAATGTCACAGACACCAGTGAGCCATCACATGGGTCCTGTCTGGGCCTGGCTTAGGTCCTCTACGTGAGCAGTAAGTGCTCTTAGCTGCTAAGCCGTTTCTAGCCTTTATATTAATTCTTGAACTAAAGCAGCATGCTAACATGGGCACATGAATCTCTAGATAAAAATCCTCAAGGATTTTATCCTTAAGTTTTAAAATGACTCATTTATACACTAAGTAAATGAAAGAGAATCAAATATATCCTTAACACATAGTAAAAGTTGCAAATCATTTGCTAATGGGCATTATTTAATGCATTATCTGGCGATAGCAGCAGCAAGTTTTCAGATAATTGGAAAGGAAGGGTTGTGTACTCATCAACAAGCAGAGATATAATATTTGTGTGTGCTTTTGACATAACTGAAACACAGTACATTCACCTTGTGTGTCTCCTGTTCCTCCAAAGTAGTATCTTGTGCATAATTCTATACTGCTTAGGATATTAATACAGCACTCATGCGTGAGTTTCTCTGTGAAGATTTTCTGGGGTTTGAAGTTATCTTGTACTGGGTGTTACAGAGAATGGTAGCACAGCCACGGGTACAAATCTTTTATTTCTGAAAGTTAAAAACTCTTGTTGCTCCCTAATCGATAGGACCAATACACATTTGCCAACTTTAAAGTAACAATAGTGATCAGCTAGTTATGTTTTGCTTTTCCTTGTTGAAGTGGAATGCCTCTTAATTTACACCTACCCTATTCTACTGTCTAAATCTTGGTTATCATCTTTTTATAATTGTCCTATATTAGAGAGAGAGAGAGAGAGAGAGAGAGAGAGAGAGAGAGAGAGAAAGAAAGAAAGAAAGAAAGAAGAAGAAAAGAAAGAAAAACAGACAACTTAGTGGTCTACGCAGCGAGTTGATGGGGGATTCTGCATCCATACAACTTTAGCCTTCAGCTACATCCAGGCGACATCTAAGAAGCAGTCATTGGAGAGGCTGGATTCAGCGATTTGGATATTTTTTCACAGAAAGAACAGGGCAAGACACTGATATCAGGAAAATCAGTGAGGACAGATTTCACTCCGTAATTAGCTTCAGTTTCTCCAGAGGTAAGTGGGCCTTCTGAGAAAGAATGAGGTAACAGGGAGAGGTTCCGGGCCAGTCAGAAGTGTAGACGTTGCAAAAAAGCAGGAAAGGGTAGGAGGATTTGCTAACCCGCAGTTTCTTAAGTCAGGCTCCTCCCCTGGCCAAGGGAACGAGGCTGCCTTTCCGCCAGGGCTCTAAGTCAGCTCTGCACAGAGAAGCTTTCTCTCCACTTCTCGGGGGCAGTGGAAGGGTTTACTAGAGTAAGCTCTCTAACTGCTCTGAAGAGTTCAGGAGTCGCCTCTTCTGCACTGTCAGCTCTTAGAAGTCACGTCAGTGGACGTTGAGTCTCTTCCTGTGGGAGAATGTGCGGAGAGATTGCCTTTCCTCATAGGTCAAGAGAAAGGTCAAAGACTTAAAGGGCCCTGGCCAGAGTCAGGCCTTTGTGTTAACCACTTCCACTTGCTGGAAACCACACTGCCGCCCACACATCTGCATGCCCACAACCATCATGTCTGAACTTGCCCTAGTCGGTCAGTCTGGAGTTCCTTTTGGGTTCTCAAGAGTGGTTGATTTCTCCATAGTCACCAGAAAAGCAACCGCACGCCTCAGTTCAACAACAAGTGGGTTGTTTGCGGTTTGTTTGTTTTTTCAAGAGTCCCGAGATATCTTTTACATTAATTCCTTTTCCTGTCACTATGATAGAATACTCTGACAAAAGCAGTTTAGGCCTATTGATGGCACATGCCTTTAAGCCCAACAGGGAGGTAGAGGTTGGGTTCAAGGCCAGTCTGGTCTACACGTTCAGTTCTAGAACAGTCAAAGGTAGTTTATTCTGGAGCCAGATATAAGTGGAGGAACAGCCTAGGAACAGAGATTTAGGTTACCCCAAACTCTCTAACAGTTCTGTGAAGTTTTTTCAGTAGCAAAGCAAACACAGTCATAAATCTTTTTCAAATCACTTTTCAAACACACTGTTGGAGTGTTCTAGCAAGGTGATTGGCAGAGAGAGTTGGATTAGCTCTTACGGGAGAGGACCACAGTTAGTATATGACATTCTCATCTTTAGGGCAGATCAGAATGTTGGTTCTTCACCAAGGCCCGAGGTAGAACTCAGGTTCCTAGTTTGTAATATATTTTTAATTCAGTTTAATTTAATGTGTATGAGTGTCTGCCTTCTTGTAGGTCTGTGCGCACACACCTGCCTGGTGCTGATGAAATCCAGAAGAGGGTATCAGATCCCTTGGAACTGCAGTTATAGATAGTTGTGAGGCACCATATGGATGCTGGGAACTGAACCCAATTCTCTGCAAGAACAGCCAGTGTTCTTAACTGCTGAGCCAACTCTCTGGGCCCCAGGTCGCATTCTTTTGATCAGAGATAGAAGCTTCCCCTGAGATCTCCACCTTTACTACATATTGTACGTGGGAGCTGGAACCCAAAACTGCTGGTGCAGTCTACAAGGACAGGTTAGCTGCCTAGCACGTTAGTGTGTTAATTCCTAAGCAAGTCGTGCTCATAGAGTCTGTTGAAATCAAAATGGAACTGGGGAGACGTGGTCACTTCAGCTGCTGTCCCGACAACTCAGGTGGAGTGGAGCCCCCCAGTGGACACTCTGCACAGCAACACCCCGGTGTAGGAAGCCATGCAGTTCGTGTAAATATATATATAACCAGGACTTATGGATCTCAGTGGGAAAAAGCAACCCTGTTAGAGAAACCACGAAATAGAAACGTTCGCTTCCTGTTTAAGAATCTAAATGATCACAGTGTTGGTGAGCACAGGGCTGGAGCCTCCGCTCCCAGACGCCTAGGTCTCTTCCACTAGTCTTCCAGACTATAGTTTGCACGGCTCCAGAGGCAAACCCAAGACTTCCCAATGCGCAACTAAGGTGAAGGGGCTCCTTTGCTCACAGATTTTTCGCTTAAGGGACTAAAGAGATGGCTCAGAGGTTAAGAGAGCCCGGTGCTCCAGTTCCACGGATCTGGTGCCCTCTTCTGGCCGCCATGGGAACTGCGGACATATACACATGTAGGTGAAGCACCCACACCAAAAATAAACAAATAGATTTATGAAATAGGATTTAACTATGTAGCCTTAGCTGTCCTAGAACTTACTTTGTAGACCAGGCTGGCCTTGAACTCACAGAGATCCATCCACCTGTCTCTGTCTCCCAACTGAGGTTGAACATGTGAGGCACCACGCCTGGAAAACGTCTTAAATAACTACATCTTAATGTATAGATGCATTAAGCAGGGGATGGGAGGGGAAGACTTCAGCATAGGCTTGAGAGAAGCACAGATCACTACACTCCCAGGGACCAAGAAGAGAGAACTCCCACAATGCATTAATTTTCCCCGATCTCAGGGGTTATTCTATTTTTAACTGTTAATAAGGTGTATATACACTCTATCAGAAATGTTTTAACATCTTTTAAAGTTTTATTGATTTTTATGCATATGAGTGGTTTATGCCCCCACTTGATTGCTTAGAAACATACACGTGATTCCCATGACTCCCCCACTCAGTCTGCGTCCTGCTAGGTTTTTACCCTGAGAACAGGCACCTATAAGGTATTAGGTACAGAGGTGTCCGTAATCTATTTAATAAATAGAACGAGATGTTGGCTGATACATGGTTAGAAACTTCTTTTACAGACCCACAGTTCCAACTTACAGAGAAAGAGAAAAGCTGGCTATTTACCACCCACCCACCCACACCCACAATAACTTCTTTTTCTGTTTTAAATCCTCGAGATGTTTTTCTTCCTGGAAATGCAAAGACCATGATGCTGGGACTCCACTGGTCAGAACAATCGAGAATACAGGGGAAACACACCCAGGGTTCCTCTGTGGGCATGCAAAATAGCGTGCACACCACCCCCCAAATACAATAGCCTTTTCCATGTTCACTGACTTAAAACCTGGGTCTCATTCGTTCAGCAAAGATTTCTGGTGTTGCCAGCAGGGGGCATCAGAAAGCTGCAGTTTAAAATCTGAAGCTTGCTCGGCCGAGAGAAAACCTCAGGGTTCTGCAGAGAGCCAGGAAGAGCACACTGAATGGATGCCCGAAGTTCAGGGTGATAGGACCTGCTGGGGTCGCACGTGTAATTAAAGATCCTGGTTTATTTCAATATCCCATGTCCTGTTGCTTTCAATTTGGTGTTAAGGACTATGTAAGAATCCATGAACACAGGAGAGTAATGTGTCCAGGGCTACGAGTACACAGTTCTGTCCTCTTTCCGTCCTCTGTATAAACATACATTTCCTCCCATACCAATACCAGGAATTCTGGGGAGCCCCGTCAGAGGTACCACACTACAAGGAGATTGGGGTGCCCTCTTGTGGTCTTATCTCCTTACAAGAATTTAAAGATGGGAGTGGTGGTGCGTGCCTCAATTCAGGACTCAAGAGACAGGCTGTCAGATGATCTCTAGTTAGTTCAAGGCCAGCCAGGGCCACACAGTAGGTCCAGGCTTCAAAATAACAGAGAAGGAGACAGGAAAAGGGAGGAGAGAAGGGGAGAGAGAGAGAGAGAGAGAGAGAGAGAGAGAGAGAGAGAGAGAGAGAGAGAGAGAGAGAGAGAGAGAGAGACTTACGACTTACGGACAGACCCAGAGGACGATTTTTATTGGAGTTTAATTTAAACCCGGGAGAGCAAGCTGTAAACCGAGGCAGCTGCGAGGTGAGCAGAATGTGGGCACACAGCCACTCCGCCAGAAGGGAACTTCTGAGAAAGAAGCGGGAAGTGTTAGGGAAATCATGGGCAGAAGCGCGTGCGCGCACACACACACACACACACACACACACACACACACACACGATGGAAAGAAAAGGCAAGGTTTTGCTTCTCAGAATTGTTCAGACTTAGGAGGCTGCGGCGCTGGAGCTCTGTATGCCTCCTTGCTAGGGCCAGGAATTCTGGGAAGGACACGTACACGATCTCCCTAAAGGGATAATTATAAAGATCGATTGAGCGTGGCTTAAAGGTGGGTGATTGGATGTTAAGACCCCAACCTGGGACCGGATGTACGTATCCACAGTGCTGCATCGGGGTCTAAGGTGGGGAGTTGCTGTCCTTCCTCAACGTGCAGCGCTTGGATCGTTCCCATCAGAGCAAAACAAAGCAAGATCCATCTGCGTCCTTGGGCCCATGATTCCCTGGCACTTCCTTGAACCCGGTGCCTCATCTGAGCACAGAGTCTCTGCCACTCTTCGAGGCTCTTCCGGGAATCTTTGCGCAAGAACTCTTGTGTTGGGCTCTGACGCCGCCTTGTTTTTCACTCTGCTTTTTTCCAGGATGAAGACCTTGAACAGCAAAACACTCCGGGAAACAGCGCGGTCAGGAACAGAGTTGTACAAAGCGGGGAAGAAGGATTGGCCAAACAGGTAGGGCGGGTGTGGAGGATGATCGAGGACCTGTTACCATGGAGAAACTGTGACTGACGTGCCGCTGCCTGTGAATGACATGTGGTCAGTGTTTCCCAGGCAGAGCCAGAAAGAAACCACACGTACCCTGACGGTGAGATTTCACTTTTGCAGACCAGCCTCAGACTTCCCCGGAAGGGAAATCATCTCGAGGCGAAAGACCTAATCTTAGGCAAGCACGGACCCCCATCTTTGTAGCCCCAGTTACTCAGAGGCAGAGGCAGGAGTCGGGGCTAGCCTGGGGTGGGACTTCCAGTCAAAGGTGAAAAGCACCAGCATGTTGAGGTGAGGGAGGCGAGCGAGGCGCCCTCCCCTGGTTCCATCGATCCTGAGTGCTTTAGAAGAGTTTAGCTTGCACAGGTCTTGGGAGCTTTGGGGAGGGTGGGGGTGGGGCTTTTGGTTTTAAATATTTATTTTTCTATCTATTTATTCATTCATTTATTTACTGTTTACCTCATTTAATGTACTATGCAGTACTATGCAGTGTCTGTGCAATGTGTGTCCTCCGGGTAACCAAGCTAGTCCACACAAAAACCGTGCCTGCAGCGGCTTTTATTCGTCATCGGGAAATGCTGGGAGCCTCCGAGATACCCGCCCGTAGAACTGAAAAAACACAATCAGACCAGATAGAGCAATATTTTCTCAGAGCTAGAAAGAAACAAACAACGAAGTCATAAACAGGACTAGAGGAACCATATGTGCACATTATAGAGTGAAAGAATCCAGTGTAAGGGGCTGGAGAGATGGCTCAGCGAGTAGAGAGCACTGACTGCTCTTCCGAAGGTCCTGAGTTCAAATCCCAGCACCCACATGGTGGCTCACAACCATCCGTAATGAGATCTGACGCCCTTTTCTGGTGTATCTAAAGACAGTTACAGTGTACTTATATAATAATAATAAATAAACCGTTGGGCCAGAGCAAGCAGAGGTCCTGAGTTCAATTCCCAACAACCACATGATGGCTCACAACCATCAGTATAGCTACAGTGTACTCATAAACATAAAATAAATAAATCTTTTTTTTAAAAGAATCCAGTTTAAGATGAGGACACCCTGCACTATGCCAGTAGCATCCGGAGGAGAAAAAAAGCAAAACCTTAGAGGAATGAAGAGATAGTCGTTTCCAGGGCTCAGGGAAGAAGTGGGGATAAGCAGCAGGGCTCTCAGGACACCGTAAGCAAGCTGTACCACATGGGTGGAGATTGGATGCTAGAAAACGACCCCTGTATTAGGGTTCTCTACAGGATAGAACTTATAAAATGAATGTATGGGGGTGGAAGGATATTCGCCTAGGTTACAGGCTCTGGGCCAGCTAGTCGAACAACGCTGTTTACCAATGGAAAGTCCAAGAATCCAGGAGTTGTTCAGTCCAGGAGGCTGGATGTCTCAGCTGGTCTCCAGTGTACACTGGAGTCCTGAAGAAGTAGGCTCAATACCAGTGAAGGAGTCCCGTGCCCTTTGCATAGCCTGCCAGCAGAAGGGGGGCCCAGACTTAAGGTGGATCTTCCCACTCCAAAGATTCAGATTAAAAATGGGTCTTCCTACTTCAAATAATTTAATTAAGAAGAAAAACAAATCTCTCACAGTACACAGGAGTCACTTGGGTTTCTAGATGTAATAAGCTGTTGACCAAGAACAGATGTCATAACCATGGAGGTAATCTATGGGATTTGTGTGATTGTCAGTGTAGTAGTTTCGTCTGAGGTAACAAGTGGACCACTCAGGCGGAGGATGCGGGCAGGAGAGGATGGGCCGTGTGAGGATATATGGGAAATCTCCCATTTACAGCTTATTTTTGCTGCAATTGCTCTCAAAGGTCTGCTTTTCATTTTAAGTGTTTCACAAAAGAACAAAGCAAAACTTCCTATAACCGGAGTGTGCAACAGCTGGTTTGGCCACGATGGGCTTCGGGTGATGCTGAAGGAGGGTATTCAGTAGGAATGCACACAGAGGCCTGAGCGGGGAGCAGTTGTGAGCCTATGGTGGCACGAACAGAAATGTACAGAGTCCCGTACTGACAGGGAAATGGAACATCACCCATGATAATGGAGTTGACAGTGATTTGGGTGTCCATTTTAGGAGATAAGGAGTCAATCAGGGCTGGAGAGATGGCCCAGAGGTTAAGAACACTGACTGCTCTTCCAGAGGTCCTGGGTTCAATTCTAAGCAACCACATGGTGACTCACAGCCATCTGTAATGCAATCTGGTGCCCTTTTCTGGGCTGCATGCATCCATGCAGGCAGAACATTGTATACATAATAAATAAATCTAAAGAGAGAGAGAGAGAGAGAGAGAGAGAGAGAGAGAGAGAGAGAGAGAGAGAGAGAGAGAGAATGAATTAAACAGAAGCATTCCATAGGTGGCAGGTGCTTTGGGACACATTGAGAACACAGATCATCACAACCATTTAATTTAAATATTTACTAAATTGCTAGCCAAGCTCTATGCCAAGTAGTGGTAAATGGACAAGGAGCTGGAGAGATGGATGGATGGCTCAGCAGGTAGGAACACTGGCTGCTCTTGCTGAAGACCTTCTTGCCATTCCCAGAATCTACGTGACAGCTCATGACCATCTATAACTGGGCTCCACAGGACCTGATGCCCTCTTCTGGCCCCTGTGGGCACTGCATGCACATGGTACAGACACATGCAGGCAAAGCATTTATACACATAAAAATAAGTAAATCTCTTTTTTAAAAAGAGTTAAGAGGCAGACGCTCCTCCGGCCCTGACTGTGGTGTCTGGACCTTGGACTCAGCCTCTTCTCCTTGGTTCATGTCTCCCTAGTTCTTGAGGATCTAGAAAACACAGGTGACTAAAGGCAGAAAGAATACTGTCTGTCTTGGACGTGCTATGTGACACATCATCTTTGGTATCTTTTGGGATCAGATGTTTTAAGTGCAGAGGATCAAGGGTCATTTGGCCAGCAGGCACCTGAAAACACCCCAGCTACAATGGCAACATCACCTGCTGAAGAATTGTGGGATTGAGAGAGGGGGCTATTCTGGAAACCGGATAGGTCATAGATATTTGGGAGAAAACTCATACTGGTCCTAGAAAAAAAAAATGTTCATGGAAGGTGACTCTGACGCAGGCACTTACATCATCAGGGCAAAGGCAGTGCTCCCAGTTGAGAGGCAGTGCTCCCAGTTGAGAGGATGTGAGTCCCAAGGGAGTCTGTCGGCTCTTGAAGGGTGAGGCAGGTGTTTGTATCTGCAAGCCAAGCCTCAGTTTGGTTTTAGGCTCTGGAAGTGGGCTGGTTCAACGTAAAGGGAGAGTTGTACAGCCCTCACTGTGGACTTCATTTAGCCCTTCCCAAAAAAGCAGAGCTGGTGTCTGGTGTTGATTGATTGCAGCAGAAACTGGAACAAAATAAAAAATCAGAAATGAAAATACATTCCCTTTTCAAAAAAACAAAACAAAACAAAACAAAAACCCAAAAACAACCCCAAAAGGTGACGATTCAAAGGCTTCTCTGGGAGGAAAGAGAACATAAGTGTGACCCCGAATTTCTTGTAATTATAAAAGGAAAAAAACTGTTCACACAGTAGAAAAGGGAGCCGTTTCTTGCATAGTAATTTAAGAGAGAGAGCTGAACATTGCTTGCCCAAACCCTGAGCAAAGGGGTCCAGAGTTCATAACACCCAGGTCTCATTATTGTCTTTGCTACCATGTTTGATCTCCAGGAAGACAGGCAGATCACGATTGAACCGGAGCCTCTAGGAAACAAAGAAGACGCGGAAGATGAGCATCAGAAAGGGTACAGTTCTTAAGCCAGCGGCACAGCCGCGTCTACCCCGTGTGTGGTTTATCCCGTGATTTGTCTTCTTGTTTTATTCTCTTCTGTTCTTAAATTTTACTATGCTTCTTTAGAAACCATCACCACCCCCAGTGCCACCCAGCACCTCTAGGAAAAAGCAATGGCCTTTTAGGGTGATGGATGTGGTCAATTTAAAACAATGTTGCTCTCAGAACCTCGAATTTATTTTTATATTTACCCAGGACAGTCTTCTCATTAAAGGTAGAAATTACCTACTAATGGCTCCAATCCATAGGTAAAGAGTCAATTAATCTTCCTCGTATCTATCAATAACAATTGATTTCTCTAAACCTACATTAAATCTCAGAAAACTGGTCCAGGGAGGTGGCTCAGATCGTAAAGGCACTTGCTGCCAAGCCTGATGATCTGAAGTCAATCCCCAGGACATACCTGCCGGAAGGAGAGCACCTACTATGGAAAGCTGTCCTCAGACTTCCCCATTTGTTCTGTGGCACACGCGTGCTCACACATGTAAATATAAAATAAGGGCATGTGATAAAAATTTTATAAACTGTTGCCTTTATTATCTTGTAGCCTTGGATTATTCCAAGTTTTTACAATCGCTAAGGCAGGAGAGCCAGGGGTGTGTGCTTGGCAGGGTCTGCTCTCTAGCCCAGGATGACTTCTAACTTGGCTTTACCATCCTCTCCTGCTCTCAGATGCCTGGGCTGTAAGTGTGAGCCATCATACGTGGTTGAAGCAATATCACTCTCTTGACTTGGGGTTAGTAAAATGAAGGGCAGTCAACTTGAGACGAAGAGTCTGGAATTTCGCTCTGATACTGTATCATAATATACCTATCCACTTTCTAAATTCCTGTGTAAATTTTTACTTAAATTTCTATCTCTCTAAAGAACTTTTTAAAAAATTATCTATTTGTGTGTGTGTGTGTGTGTGTGTGTGTGTGTGTGTCATGTCTGTGCACCACGTATGTACCTGGTGCCAGTGGAGGCCAGAAGAGGCCATCAGATCCCTGGAGCTGGGGCTGTACATGATTGTGAGCCACCATGTGGGTGCCAGGAAGCACCCCCAGATCCTCTTCATGAGTGGTGTGTGCTCCTCACCCAGCTTCCCCAACCCCTGAAGAACTTTTATTTTTAGGCATCAGAATAATGTCTCTCAAAAATCAGAACTGGGGCTGAGAGGTCTGGCATGGGAATACCATCAAGAACATCTACCAGGCTCCTTCCTTCATTTACTTTATGAGGCTCTGCTCAGGGCTGAGAGGGTCTCTGGAGGCGTTGTGTGTCCTGAGGTACCACCAATGTTCAGGGCACTGAAGCCGTCACCACTGGGCTGAGTTTGGTCAGCCCAGACGACCAAACAAAGCAGGTCTATGCAGTGACTTCGATTCATAGAGCTGGAGAAGCCAGTGCACAGCAGTTGAAGGTCTATTAACAGTAGCTCTTTACAGTGGCTGCTTTGAAAACAAAACAAAACAAAACAGTATCTCCTCAACTGAGGATAATTCATTATTGGCTTTTCTTTTCCTGAATTAGACCCCAAGAAACTTAGTCTCTACCACACTCTGATCCTCCCAGCATCTCCAAGGATGGTGTTTCAAACTCTCAGCACATGTTCTCACTCATCCTCCTAGTGGTGAATGATTCCCATGGTAACAATGTAGCTTATGTATGATACACTCTGAAGCCCTCCACTCAGAAGCCCTACCCTTCTTCCTGTGGTTTATTGGTTAGTTACTGCTCTCCCCCTCAGAGCTTGGCACACTCATTCCGTGGCCAATCCAAGCTATGGCCAGTGTCCGGCTAAAAGGAACGCCCTGTCTCTGGTTTGGGGCATGGCTTCAGAAACCTGTTTGTTGCTGCTTTGTATGGCCTAACCCAGACTTCACATGCCAGGTACCTCATGCTGGGGAACTCACCTCTGTGGCCTGTTTTTATGTTGCAGGATCTTGGAAAGGAAGTATGATACAGTTTGTGAGTTTTGTAGAAAGCACAGAGTCATTCTCCAGCACACCATCTGGGCGGTTTTACTGACAGGTAAATACCACAGGGTGGTGGGAAGATTGTTGTCTTTCCTTGGGGGGTGGGGGGAGCGTGTCTTTTAACAGTTACTTTCTATGGAAAGAAAGAAATCTCCCCTTCTCCTGGGGCCTCACAGACTCACCCAGAGAGTGGATCAAGACGCCCTGGAGGGAAAGCCTACACAAGCCTGCTTCCCTGCCCTGTTTATGAGGTCAACCAGTAATTTTTTTTTAAGTCACTTACAGTCTAGTCCATTTTCTGTTGCTATAAATGAAAACACAAATGTTTATTCAGGTCCTGGAATAGCAGAAGTCTAAGATCAAGGTGCCAGCATTGTCGAAGGCCTTCTGCTCCATGTTTAAAGCACTAGATAGCCCAGGCTAACCCCTGCCTCTATTTTGCCTTTTATGAAGCCACTAGTAACATCATGGCAGCCCCACCCTCAGAACCTCATCCAATCCCAATTACATCCTCAAAGACCCACCTCTGCTCCTATCACAATGCGGATGCGGGGATTAAGTTTCCAACACAGAAACTTCAGAGGGATACATTCAGACCAAACCATTACCCTACTTGTGGAGCTCATGGGAAGAAAATACCTTGGCTAATGCAAATCCAGACTACTTGGGCGACTGGCAGACTTCACAATGATACAACGTTAAACGTGAACAAACATTAGTTGTGGGAGTGAATACAGGATAAGACCAGGATCTTCTGGCCCAGACTTTAGCCTAAAGGCACATGAGAATGTATCCTGATTATTTATTTGTGTGTGTGTGTGTGTGTGTGTGTGTGTATGTGTGTGTGTGTGTGTGTGTGTGTTCCCAAAACAAAGGGCTTCAAAGCCCATCATTAAAACAACACCAAACAACAAAAAGTTAGCTATAAAATGCAAACCTTGCCACTCAAGCCCGTGGACATTTGAATAAGAAGGCTGCGCCGCCAAAGCCGAGAGCCGTGTTGATGTTCAACAGCTGGGACAGTAGCAGCAAGGCTTGGCCATCTTCCCTCTAGTAGGCCAGCGTCTTAGGTCTGGCCATATTGGCTTGACCATCTTCCCTCTAGTAGGCCAGCGTATTAGGTCTGGCCATATTGGACCTTCAGTGTTGCCCTTGTAACAAAAATGCAATCATGGCCAGGATGTAGGTAGGAAGGCGTGTCTGCGCTGCAATTCTCCTTGACTGGAGAACACAATGCTCATGAGCAGATACATGAGCCACCTCCCTAGAAACGGGCCGGACTTAACCTGCAGGCCATTGTTTGCTAACTTTTTAGAATAAGAAGCTTTCTTTCCTTTCTTCCTTCCTTCCTTCTTCCTTTCTTTCTTGACACAGGGTCTAACTGTATAGCTCTTGGTGTCTTGGAACTCACTACGTAGACCAGGCTGGCCTTGAACTCATAGAGATATGCCTATCTCTGTCTCCCAAGTGCTGGCATTAAAGGTGTGTACTACCATACCTGCTACTCTTATCCTAGATTGGGTTCTTTAAATGCAGCCATGGGGACCAAATGTCAGAACTCAAGAATTTAGAAGGTACGAGAGAGAGAGAGAGAGAGAGAGAGAGAGAGAGAGAGAGAGAGAGAGAGAGAGAGAGAGAGAGAGAGAGAGAGAGAAGAAAGAAAGAAAGAAAGAAAGAAAGAAAGAAAAGGAAGACAGCATCCTTTTCCCCATCGTGATAAAATCTCAGGGACCTCTTCGAAAGAAAAGCAAAAGGCTCAGCTAGAGAAGTCGGTACCCATACCAACACCCCCCGAATCCAACAAGTGCCTGACTAAGCCTCCCCTTGCCCAAGTCAGACCCAGGCTGGAAGCCTAGATCCCCACTGGTTTGGTGATAACAAGCATCTGCATTTGCCTCCTGGACAGGTTTCCTGGCCCTGGTAATTGCAGCCTGTGCGATAAACTTCCACAGAGCCCTTCCTCTTTTTGTGATCACCTTGGTGGTCGGCTTCTTTGTCGTCTGGGATCACTTGATGGCCAAATACGGGCAGCGAGTAGATGATATCCTGTCTCCCGGCAGAAGACTTCTTCACAGTCATTGGTTCTGGCTGAAATGGTAAAAATACCACTTTTCTCCTACTGCAGAGCTCTCTCCACTGTTCCAAAAAAAATGTGTTCTGAAATCCCATTCTCAATTATGGGATATTAATACTAGAAATAACCACAATCCGTTATAGTACCTCCATTTTACAAATGAGACCAGGATGAGATAATGAATCACATAAAAATTATTCAAGTCACCAGAAGCCCCTTAACTGATATGCTGGGAAAGTCCCCAGACAATCCGCTCCTCTGTATGTCTGTGTTACAAAGACACCTAGATGCCTACATGTGGGACAAGAACATAGGACAAAGCAGTGTTTTAGTCATGCAGGGATGGCTTTAGCTCTTCCTACCTTGTTGGTTCGAGGAGATCATTGTCAATTGGTAATGTCTGTCCTGCCCCAGGTCAGAGAACAGCACAAGATGCCGTCTGGTTTCAGTGCTGACTTAAAGATTGGTTAGTAAGTACAAGACAGAAAAGGTGGCTGACGGTGTGGGCTTGCATTCTTTCTAACTTTTTCTTTTTATATAGCTATGTGTAATCTCACTAAATTCATCTGCAAAATGGAAATCATGGACTATATTTGATCTTGAATATGTTTTATTTCACTTATTTATTATTAGTTGCTTGTTTATATTTTTCAGACAGGAAATAAAGACCAAGATGAAATGATGGCTCAGTTTTGTTTGGGGTGTGTGTGTGTGTGTGTGTGTGTGTGTGTGTGTACACATGTGCATGTGTGTGTATTTTCGATGCACAATGAACATAAGTATTTTTTTTATTAAGTTAGGTCACCTGACATCACATTATTTGCATTTATTTGTTGACTATTGAATTCAGTCAATTTTAGATTCAGTTTTCATTTCCTCCAATTTCATTCTATGCCAATTGCTCCTGAAAACCTTGATCTTGCCAGGCAGTAATGGTGTAGCACTCAAGAGGCAGAGGTAGGCAAACCTCTGCGTTCAAAGCCAGCCTGGTCTACAGAGTGGGTTCCAGGGCAGCCAGGAAAAAACAAAAGCTCTGTCTCAAAAAAAAAACCCAAAAGGAACCAAAGAAATAAAAACCTAGATCTCTAAAAAATCCCCTTGGTGCTAAAGCACACAGGGTTTTGTGTAAGCGGTGTATTAAAATTATGACATTATTTCCTTCCCCACATTCAATTTTATTTAGTGGAAATATCTATCTTCTATGTTGTACAAAAATGTAAAAACCTTATGAACTCTCTGCTTACTCTCAGGTAATGATCCAATGACCACACGCCTAGTTTCAGTTTGAGATGTTCCTTCAATCCCTGGCTAGAGAAAACTCAGCCGAATGTCCCGTCTTTTCTCTCACCCAACGTCCTGACTCTAGACTTGCCTCAAAGCCAGTACCAAGATGAGGGCAAGGGTAGTTCTGACTTGGGGAGGGGCTTCCTGTTCTTGGAAAAGGGATTGGCTCCCTGGAGACCTGGCTCCCCCTTGAAGGAACCCACATCTTACGACGGCCCCCAGGGCTTTCCTTTGGCCTCTCCTCTCCTTAGAGGTGGTCCTATTGAGTAGTCCACAGGACTGGTTCTCTTCACTGAGGAGCACAGGTTTTACCCTGGACACTTCACCCACCTTCAGTCCAGTTCATCAGGATAGTGCCATCACCACACAGCGGCCTCCCCAACTCAGCCATCAAAGCAGTGAATCAGTCTATCACATTCACTAGACTTGAGAAGACAAAACTCAAAGTCTGATTTAGCTCTGCTGAGGTCCCCCAATTACAGGAAACACATCCTCTCATGAAGGTAATACCATCCCAAAAAGGACAGAGAGGAAGACTAAGGCATCTCTCAAAGATCCTTTAAACAGAGACCAGGCATCCCTAGACAGACACCCACTCTCCTCTCTGATGCTCATGTGCATAGCCTTGGACTTGTGCGGGTGAGAGCTAGGAGGTAAGAAGGACCTATGTCACTAAAGCCACAGCTGTCTGAAGCACGCTGGCTTCCTGGTTCTGGGGTGTGTCACCTCCTCATTAGCAGTGTTCCTTTGCTAGTTTAAGCCTCGATACAATATTCAAATCGGCACAATAATGGACACAGCTCCCTCCTTCTGTCCTCACAGGGTCATCTGGAGTTCATTGATCCTGGCAATTATTCTCTGGTTGGCTCTTGACACAGCCAAACTGGGCCAGCAGCAGTTGGTATCCTTTGGAGGACTCGTCATGTACATTGTCCTGTTATTTCTGTTTTCCAAACATCCGACCAGAGTAAGTACAGACTGGCCGAGGGAGGAGGGAAAGCCATGACTTCAAAATAGTCACTGTGAAACAATATAACTATGCACAATTTCCACCTTGTGCGTGCGAGTCCTCAAGGTGCTCAAGGGAGCTGTTTTATTCCTAGTGATTTCCAGTTACACAAGTAAAACATTCCTCGTGTGCACTCAGGGCTCCATTACAAACACAATGGAGAGGTCATTCCTTTGACCCATATTCCCAGGCAGTCTGTTACTAGTGTTTTATACCCAATCCTGCACTGTTTTAGTTTCGAGACAGGAACTTATATATTCCAGTATATCCCAGTTTGGTCTCAAACTCGACCAAGGATGACCTAGAACTTCTGATCCTCCTGCTTCCTAAGAGCTGGGATTCTAAGCAAGTGCAGTTAATGGTGGGGCTGCACATTAAGGTAGGGCTTTGCACTCGCTAAGCAAGCCTTCCGCCAAGCTACACCCCCAGCCTTTTAACCCGTGTTTTGTGAAAATTCCATTTTGATTTGCCCTTTTTCATTCTCAGATTTGCCCTGTTACATTCTCGCCCCTTTGCTTCCAATTCTCTTCGTCTCTCCACCCTGCCCCCACCTCTTTTATCAGCCTACAGCCCATGAGATGGGTATGAATTCTGAGACTGAAGCTGTTATCTGGGAATCATGAAGACAAGCTGTAGCAGTCCCTTCTGGCTGAGAGGGTCACCTACAAAAAAAGCATTCATCAGAGACCAACTTGACCTAATACAATGGAAATTATTTGCCCTGCTCAAATCAGCATCTCCATTCTATCAACCCCGAGTTTTTTAAACCATTCATTTCTGCTCTGAGATTAAATGTAGATGACAATACATTTCTTCTATCATCTCAGGTCTGCACTCGAGGTCATGGGCTCCCTTTATCGTGGAACAAGAGTCCCTCAACTGAGCCGAATTTTATCTAATTCACTTATAAATTGTCAGATAAACAACCTTTGAGCACAGAAAAATCAATTTCTACCTTTCCATTTTCCAAGTGGAGAAATAGCTGTACTCGTAACATTTGCAATATGACCAGGTGTTTTGGAGACGACTCTCTGAGTCCAGGTCATTTGTCAGGACTTTCAGGTTAGCTTACTTTCTCAGCTTTCCCACCCAGGTTTATAAAGAGTGAGTGCAGTCCTGATTTTATTTTTTTAACAGGATGGGTCAATATAAACGTTCTCTGAGATCTCTGTGGTGAGTGGTGGTGGGTGGGCAGAGACTTGCAACTGCCCAAGGTGTGATAGTTGAGTGCCCAGCCCTAAGTCAGACATTTATAACATGTCCTTTAAGGTTCAGAGAGCACTGTGGAGGAGCAGAAGAAGAACATAGAATACAACCCCTGTGTGGAGTTTACTTGTATGGGGCCCGTCTAGTTTCACTTCCTGTTGCTTTGATAAAATACCCTGACAAAACCAGCTTCAGAAAGAAAGGGCTCATTAGACTGTGATTCCAGGGTATAGTCCATCACCTCGGGTAATTTAAAGCGGCAGGAGCATGAACCACCAAGGCAGAGAGTGATGAATTGGTGCGTTCGTGCTTGAACTTAGTTCCCTTCCTCACTCTTACACAGTTCAGGAGCCCCTGTGTAGGGAATGGTGCCGCCCACAGTCCACAATCCTCCCACTTCAACTAATGTAATAAAGATAATCCCTAACAAATGCAACCACAGGTCGGCCTGGTCTAGATAACCCTTCACTGAGACCCAGATAGTTATAGGTGTGTCAAGTTCATGATTAAAATTAATAACCACAGGATCCTACCTCTTACTCTTGGATTATGATCAGCTACTGATAAATTCTGGGAAGGGCAGAGTCATTGTTTCCACTGTGCACCCATTGCCAAACCCACCAGACTACAGCGGATAGCTCCAAAGCCCCAGGCATACAAAGGACAAAACAAGCAGAAATCTGAGAGAGAGAGAGAGAGAGAGAGAGAGAGAGAGAGAGAGAGAGAGAGAGAGAGAGAGAGAGAGAGAGAGAGATTTGTAAGAATAAGGAGGGCAGGCAGGACTGGGAGGGAGATAAGCAAAAACAGGGAGAAAGAGTAATCAGTGTGATTTTGTATATACATGTATGAAGTTGTCAAAGAGGAAATGTAATTAATTAGATAAGAATTATCTGCTGCTATCAGCTCAGGCTTCCCAGAGACAAATGAGAATGCTCTCAAGGGAAAACACCCCCTTGGAAGTCTGTGGTCTCCATTAATGTCCTAATAAGGTAACTACAATCAAAAGAGGTCTGTTGGCAATTTCTGAAGGCTTAGCCCCCGAGCGCCCAATATTCCTGTGTGTTTTGCTCATTTAAGCAGCATTGCAATGTTCAAGTTAACCAATTTTATGGTCTCCATCTTTCTCCACAGGTTTACTGGAGGCCTGTCTTTTGGGGGATTGGACTGCAGTTTCTTCTTGGGCTCTTAATTATAAGGACCAGGCCTGGATTTCTTGTTTTTGATTGGATGGGGAGACAAGTTCAGGTAAGCAGGTCAGATGAGAGCTGGTGACCTGACAGGAAGGTCAGGAGTTCAAAACCAGCCTTGGCTACAACCTGAGGCTCATGAGACCTTGACTCAAAAACAAAACAAAACAAAAAAAGAATTCTTTGCTTTTCTTTGTCCTTTTAACATTTGGATGTAGCCCTCAGGACATTTTAAATGTGGGTAGCTTATCTGTAATATCGTACTCTAATTTTAATTCCATGGTACAAATTAGGCTTGCTGCGTTTGTCAAATATGCCCATCTGTGTAATCAATTAAGCTTGGCACTGCCCGCTAGCTGAGTCATCCATTGGACCACATCCTCATCTCCCCTACCTCATCACCCTGCCCAAGCGGTACCACACTTCTGAGATGCCCCCCACAAACAGAGAAAGAGCCTCTCTCGGCATCTAGTGGTGACTAGGGTCATCCTTGTATAGAACCTATGGCTTATTGGAGCCGACAAGCACAGACAGTACAGGTCAGACTAAATGTCAGAAACGGCGGGAAGTCTGCCTGGAGGGATGATTTAAGCAGAGATTCGTGGCATTCGTAACTTCCCAAGTCTGCTTAATGAGTTGGCTAGTGCTTCCCCATCCACTCAGGGCCTCAGGTTCCTTCCTGAGGCTCATGGTGTGTAACCAGCGCTCTCTCTCTCGCGCTCTCTCTCTCTCTCTCTCTCTCTCTCTCTCTCTCTCTCTCTCTCTCTCTCCTCAACTCAGACCTTTCTGGGGTACACTGACACTGGAGCTATGTTTGTCTTCGGAGAAAAGTATACAGACCACTTCTTTGCATTTAAGGTAAGTCCAGATTCCTTTCCTATGCCTGCCTATTAAAATGAAAAGAACCCCAATGCTGAGACAAAATGTGTTTTTAAGGGTATCATTAATAGAGATTCTTCTACATTAAGTCTTGCACAAATTGTCCTGGCATCTTGCCTCTGACCAATTAGCTCTAGGGAATAGTGGGGAAGGGTGAGGTAGGACAGGGGCAGGCTCTGAGGAGGGACCTGTAATGTCTGTTATGGACAGCCCATTTCAATGACTTCATCTAATATTTTTTCTTGGTTTATCTTATTTAATGGGTATGAGTTTGTGTGTGTGTGTGTGTGTATACACACACACATATATATGCATATATACACACATACACACACACACATCACATGCATGCAAATAGCCACAGAGGCCAAAAGAGAGCTTTAAATCTCATCAAACTAAAGTTACCGGCAGTTAAAATTGTGAGCTGGAATGTAGGTGCTGGGACTGACCCAGGTCCTCTGCAAGAGCAGCAAGTGTTCTTAACCACGGAGCCAGCTCTCCAGCCCGTGACTTCCTCTAACCTTAACTACTTCCAAAAGCTACCATTCAGACACCGTTGCATTTGAGAGATATTTAAATATCCAGCACTCGGACCTCCGGAGACACAGTCAAACCAACGCAATTGAGAACTGAAACGTCGGAGGCTGTCCAGGGCGCAGCCTCTGGCCGGATGCTAGAGTCTTCCGTTCAGAGGGACTTCGCTTCTAGGACGATGTTCCCAGGGGCAGGAAGGAGGCGGAGGGGAGGCTTACGGGAAACTCGCAGTACTGTCCACACTGACCAGTACCCACGCTTGTACCCCGCCCACAGATCCTGCCCATCGTGGTTTTCTTCAGCACCGTGATGTCCATGCTTTACTATCTGGGACTGATGCAGTGGATCATCAGAAAGGTACCGGGATGCAAGGCGCTCTGTGGACGGCGCAGAGTTAGTTCAGGCTCAAAGTCCGAACACTTTTGATTCAGGCATTCACACCACACCCGTCTTTCTACAAAGATTCTCTCCTACCGCCATCTAAGTCCTTAGATCCCAACCTGTGATCCTGCGTGTATCCTTAGCAAGAATTTTACCTCAGGAACCTCCAAAGGGACTTTGATTTGCAACCCCATGGATATCTCCGTGAAACCGCAGAAGTTGCTTCTGCAGCGAGGAGACTGAGGCCAGATGCCTGCCTGGGGAAGCAGCACCGTTTAGTAGTTACAGCTTCCCGCGGGTACCCAAGGCGCTCCAGGCCTCTCCGGTAGGATGGACATAGAAACAAGAAGTTGCTTCTGCTCTGGAGAGAGTTATATAGGCGTAGGATATTTTAAAAGCAAGTGTAGGCATAGTCTTGCTGCCCCAACAATTGTGTCCTCACCTTCATCATAGCACAAGTTGGCTAGAGAGATGGCTCAGCTGCTAAGAACATTGTGCCCTACCTGAGATCAGGTCCCGTTGCTCCCAACCAGTGGCTGGAAATCTGCTCCGCTGACATCCTCTTCCGGCCTTGTAGGCACCGCCATGCACGTGACCTACAGCCACACAGAAGTATGCCCATACGTTAATAGAAAGTAAGGCAGGAGCGTCAAGCAAAACATGCCTAGAAAGCAAAACCAGCCTCCAGATCCTCTTCGAGGGTGCCTTTCAAAGACTTCTGACTGCCCTCTAGACTGCACCCCTTAAAGCCTCCACCTCCTAATAGGCTGAGGCTGAGGAGGAGCCACCCTGGATCTAAGCTATTCCCACAAAGCCATCACAAAAGCACAACTGTCAAACCCTGCTCATTTGAATTAAGCAGGAAAAACACCTTCGACCATTTCCATCTTGGTATTCCCGAGGGGGCAGGCCTTTAACAAAGTATCCACTCTGTGTCTTAGTGGCCTCTTCTGTGACATAGGGAGTGATAGCATCTACTCCAAAGAGCCAGAAAGAGACGGAAAATTCAGGTCCTCTGCCTGTAGTTGCTCGTGGTCCACAGAAAAGTTTTCCGTCCATGGTAACAATGATTTATTCATTACTTTTATTTAATCTATAAAAACTCGTCTCTGTATTGCTCAAATGTGGATACAATGATGCATGCAGACTGAGACTCAAATAGGAAGACTTGGCTGATCAGCTCTGTGGGCTGGATGAATTTCCTGTGTGTTTGTCCCTGTCACCACCCTGACACGGAAGACTTGTGCCCTAACACAGACTAGATTTTTGGCTGGCCTTTAAGTCTTAAGTGGATCTTTGCTGACTTTGTCCTTTCCTTCCTTGTAGGTCGGGTGGCTGATGCTTGTCACTATGGGGTCATCTCCCATTGAGTCCGTAGTTGCTGCTGGCAACATATTTATTGGGCAAGTAAGTTGTAATAACAGAAAACAGCAAAGCAGCGCGCTTGCTGATGGGGACGCTCTCTCCAAAAGTGACGAGGACCTTGTGGACGCATTATCTCTTTAGGGAAGAGTGAAGCATATAGAATAAGAAATCCCTAGTACTATGTATGCATATGTGTGCACACATGTGAGCATGTGTGTAAACATATGTGCATGTATATGCATGTACATGTTTGTGTGTGCAGGTGCGCACATGAGTGCATGTGTGTATGTGTATATACATGCGAATGTGTATGTATGCATGTGCATGCCTGTGGGTCCATGTATGTGTGCATACATGTGAGCATGTGTATATCTATGTATGTATGTATGTATGCATGTGTACATGTGTGTGTGAGTATGCATACATGTGTGTACACGCACGAATATGTGCGTATACATGTGAGTGTGTGCACATGAGCGTGCATGCATGTGTGCATACATGTAAGCATGTGTGTGTGTCCATGTATACATGTATATGTATGCATGTGTGCATTGCATTTGTGTGTGTTTGCATACATGTGAGTATGCATACATGTGTGTACATGCATGGATATGTGTGCATATATATGCATGTGAGTGTGTGCATATGAGTGTGTGTGCACATGAGTGTGTGTGTATGCATGTACACACATGTGTGCATGTGCATGTGTGTGCATGTCCAGAAAAAGAGGACAAGGGTGGGGGAGGGAGGTTATGTTAGTATGGAACTGAGTTATTGAAATCTCAGAGAAAGAACACCATTCTTTTGTCAAGTCACAGGGCATTTCATGTACACATTCTCCAGAAACCTTCTCCTCATTATTGAGGCCTTTGGTCAACTCTGCTGTGGCTAGCAGCTCAACTGATTGCGCTGTCTTCAGGCTACAGATAGCGAATAGGGTACCTCGCGTGCTTCCCAGCAATGCCTGTGACAATGATGGAGACAAAGAAAAGCATCCTCCAAAAGACCAAGAGTCCTCCAGGCACAGACGCATGCCTTGTCCAGCCTCATCCAGCTGCCCACCTCCCCCGAGCTTGCAGAAACACTTTCAGATGCCTTTCCTCTTGTGTGTGATTCATAAGCTTTTACGTTCCCTAACTCATTGGATGGATACATACCCCTTTGCTTGAGGCCCAGTTCAAGCAAAGCAATGTGACGTCTCAAACTGGAGCAACTCTAAGGAACGCACGGGTCAGGAATGCAGTGAGCCTCACAGCTTGGGGGACAGACACATAGCTTCAGGAAAGACGGAATGGCCCGATGGGGCCACGGGGCAGTTCAGCCAGCGATGTGGCCCAGAGAAAGTAGACTGAAAGCCAAACTCACGCCACATAAAAATACACAGTCCCAAATAAATCGCAGGCTTACAACTGCTGGGGGCAGGCTGAGCCTTCTTGGTAAGGCCAGCTCAGCAGCCTGAAGCAGTCTTTAGTGTGTACAGTGGTAATTCTTCCTTCCCTAGGAGCTGAAATTATAATAATTATAATCATAAAATCTCTCAGGACTAATTAAGGCACCATCTCTAGATGATTGCTGGTACCTGCAGGGTAAAAGGTCTCACATACTGGGCTCCTATTCAGTGTATAAATTGAGACTCAACACATTCAATCTCACAGAACAATTAGAAATAATGAGCAGAAAATTGTAAGATTGCGCGCATGTGTCTGTGGTACTCGATTTGATAGTTAATATGCCCAAAATGCTTCTATTATCCAGGTGGAGAGCCCCACATTTTGAGCTGCGCCTGCCCTCCCCAATGAGGCTCAAGCCTGTTCCACTACACCCTGGCTGCTAGGAAAGGGCCTATGGGTGCCTCTTCTATTCTTTGTTTTATAATGATCTCTTATTTCCACAGAACATGTATGAGTCTGTCAAGGTCAGCCTGGCAGATCTAAAGTCACAGCAGTTTGGAAATTCAGATAATACTCAGCTAACCCTCAGGAGAGCGTTCCAAGTTCTCTTAGCATCGAGCCCAAAGCTAGGTTGAGGACTGTTTGAACAGCCTCACACATTGCAGATTTACCCAGGACTACAAATGCACATTGATAGAGAGTTCACATTGGCGTTTGAACGCAGGGACCCCAAGGAGTCAGTACCAGAACTGACTGGAAAGCTGTCAAGGCACGGATGGGGGTGGGGCACCTTTAGAGTTGCTGATTCCAGTTGGAGACTTGGTGTTTCCACAGGTCCTGTGACTGCCGGACATGGTCTGAGAGTCACTCTAACAACTGCATCAGGGAACACATTGTTAAGCATTTAAAAGGTAACATTTAATGTTTGTCTCCAGACAGAGTCTCCACTACTGATCCAACCATATTTACCACACGTCACCAAGTCAGAACTCCACACCATCATGACAGCCGGTTTCGCCACGATTGCTGGAAGCGTATTGGGTGCATACATCTCTTTTGGGGTAAGAAGGCTTGGAACATAAGTCAAAGCCAATTCAATCTCCCGCTTCCTATTCCTGGTTTTTCCTTCCTGTTGCTGACAGAAAGTGACACCAAGAAGGCGCCGCCCTTTCGAGCATGGCTAAAACAGCCCACTGTGGCTTTGTTATCTGAACGTAGTGATCCCAGGGGATCTGAGAGCTTTGGTCCACATTCCTGCGACCTTCGTATACTTATATCTAACCACAGCACTGTGAAGTTCCATGACAAGGTTATTTTGCCTAAAAACTTCAATCTGTGTGTGTGTGGAAAACCAGAACCTGTTATTGACATGTGCAAAGATGATCCAAACCAAGGGTCGGCAAACTATGGCCAATGAGCCAAATCCAGACCCCGCTGGATTTCTGTAGAAGGCTTTGTTGGAAACTAGACAACCCTGTGCTTTTCTGTTGAATAGTTCGGCCAACCAAGCTAACACCTGACTCTTGGGAACGGAGCTGTGACCCAGAGCTCTCACACCTTCTCATTAGGGCCACCTGGAAAGGGGTTGTTTTGGTTCACCGTGAAACTTGTTAAAGGTCCTAATTTTCTGGCCCACACCCATGAGTCATTAAACAAGAATTTCATGGAATAAGACCCAGCCATCAGTATTTTTGACAAACCCAAATTCTAATGCAGAGCCAATTCTAGGAGTGGTCAGTTTTTGAGGCTGGGGAATGCTGTCCCCACTGTGTGGAACCTGCCCCCATTGTAGACAGAGATACTGTCACAGATGGTCACCTGCCCCCACTGTAGAGAGGGATACTGCCATAGATGTTCGCCTGCCCCACTGTAGGTAAGGATGCCGCCTTTATCAATGATCTAGGTGTGACAGGAATGGGGCAGGGAACACATACTCAGGATTCCCTAAAATGGAATATGGTCTAGGTAATCCACCAATGGCTATCTTACACTAAAGAGGCTATGAACGTTGTAGTTGTTCAGTCCTTGGGTCTGACTGTCTCAGCAGTCCGAATCTGATATTGAAGACCTAGAAGATTGCTAGCAAGCAGCTGGTCTCCTGTCTACACTGGAAGCCAGATGAAGTAGGTTGTAGTACCAATGGAGAGATGGTACAGCAGCAGGATAGGTGGACTTGCCATTGAGAGTGGGGGCAAGCCAGGAGGGTGGGGGCAAGAGGGAGGGAGGGGGCAAACAGGCAGAAAGCCAAGTTTATTTCATGTTATTTTAACCCTGCTGCCACCAGACACTGAGGTCCACACTGTGAACCATTCTGTTTCAAACAACCTGATCAAGAAAATCCCTCCCAGGAGCTCCCTGGGCTTGGGTTTTAGTAGATCCTGGATGTAGTCAAGTTGACAACCAAGATTAACCATCACAGGAGGGAAAAAAAATCCAGAATAATCCAACTATGAGGGTGGGTAAGAAATAGTGGGTAGAAATAGTTTACAGGATCAAGGTGGGTGAGTGTTGTCTAAAGACAGGAGGGGTTCCAGGGTGGGAAGAGTGGGGACTATCTGCCTCTGCATGCTGGGCCCTGCTCCTTCTGCCTCGAAGGCCCCCATCTGAACTGAGGATGTGACAAATGTAGGTTGCAGAGACCAGCTGGATGTTCAGAGAGACAACAGAAGGATTGAGAAACCTTTGAAAGTTCCTACAATGCAGAATTAACTCTCATCCTGGATAATCAGATTCAGACTTTGTGCTTCTCCCAAGGGGGCGGTCAGGTGACAGGTCTTGCCCTCTGACTGTGTGTGCACTGGCAATGATGTTCTTCCAAGCCTCTGGCACAGGATCAGCCCCTCCCTCTCCACTGCAGGTGTCGTCCACGCACTTGCTGACCGCCTCGGTCATGTCCGCGCCCGCAGCGCTGGCTGTGGCCAAACTCTTTTGGCCTGAAACGGAGAAACCCAAAATAACCCTCAAGAATGCCATGAAAATGGAAAATGGGTAGGTGTTACCTAATTAACAACCGTACAGGCCAAGATGCCAAAACCAAATTTTGATCATAGGAAGAAGGCCCAGTCAGTTGTGGCCTTAGAATGCACTGCATTTAATTTCTCGGTGAGCGCTTAGATTTTTGCCTAGGAAACAAACTCCTTTTTAAAACTCATGAAAGCCTTTCTAAACATGTTTTTCTTATAAAGTGCTTCTTGATAAATGCACGCACTGTTCACTGAGCCCTCCTTTAAGACTATTGGGAAGTTACAGAATGGCTGTTTCCAAGATTCCTTGTGGAATAAAAAGGCGGCTTCGTTTTCTTCTGCTCCATGAAAAAGAAATAAAATTTGCAGAGGGACCGCAGGAGTAAAACATATAAGTATCTCGTTATGTCACATAATTTAACGAGCATGCATCTGAACTCCAGGCCTTATTTACGTGGAAATACTCATAACTCAGAGTGAAGACAGCTTGTCTAAGGGATGAGGTGAAAGGCAGGCATTCAAAGCCCAGAAACCTAAAATCAAAACTGCTCTGAAGTCTGAAATGTTTTTTTAGTTCCATCTCGATGCCACAAGTGGAAAAAAATCCGGGCCACTCAACTCTGTTCTATATGCAGATTATTAAAATATTGTCTAGGGCAGAGGGAGGGCTCGGCAACTAAAGCCATTCACTGTATGAGGTTGGAGGCCTGCGTCTGAGGCCGGAAGTCCACATAAAGGTGGGGAAGAGAGGTGACTCCATTAAGTTGTCCTGTGACCTCACCACATACACATCATGTTCACTCACACAGTAATAGCAAACAAACATTTAAAATCCTGTATAAAATTATATCTCAGGCTTTGTGTATTAGGTACATATAAAATCCTAGTTAATATCACCTTTATATTTTAATCCTTACCCTTCCTCCCACACGACTTCTTGTTGTGGTTTTTGCAACCATTCCAAACACCAAACTTGGAAACACTTTTGGTCTAGACAGCTGGGAGAGGAGACAGAGAGAATCCTGAAGGTTCCACTTACAGAGTCAGAAGCCATGAAGATTTGCTTGGTGTTTTGTTTTTTTAAGATTTATTTTAGTTATTTTATGTATATGAGTACACTGTAACTGTCTTCAGAGGCACCAGAAGAGGGCATCGGATCCCATTACACATGGTTGTGAGCCACCATGTGGTTGCTGGGAATTGAACTCAGGACCTCTGGAAGAGCAGTCAGTGCTCTTAACCGCTGAACCATCTCTCCAGCCCCCTTGCTTGGTGTTTTATGTCAGGTATGTTATGTAAGTATGCAGCCGTGTAGGGAAATAGTAAAGAAATGGGGGGAGGGGTGATTAGATAGATTTTAGGGATGGACCTCTCAGATGAGAGGGGTTCATGGGAGATCAGGGAAGAGCACACCGTGGGATTCGGTCTTTAATGAAGTGGCGGTGATATGGGCTTTCTTTCAACTAGTTGGTAGTGCCTGGAGATTTTATCAACAGTTCCTGGTAGGTAGCTACTTTTGATAAATAGTATTTAAACGTGTATGATTTTGTCACTTACTTTATTATTATAAATGTAACCCACTGGAGTAGAGGTAGGAGTGTATGCTTAGCACCCAAAGCCCAGGATTCAACATCCACCAAGAGAAAGGTACCGCAGCAGTGAGCTCCCACGTCCCCACAGCCAAGCATCAACAATCATAAGCCCATCAAATTTTGAGGCTGTAAGAGACTGAGAACTTTGACCAAGGCATCTGGCTAAGGACTCATCTCTTACCGGGCAACTATGATTAGGCCATTGCTGTGCAGTAGATCCAGATATACTGTCTTAGTTAGGGTTTTACTGCTCTGAACAGGCACCATGACCAAAGCAACTCTTACAAGGACAACATTTCACTGGGGCTGGCTTCAGGTTCATTCCATTATCATCAAGGTGGGAACGTGGCAGCATCCAGGCAGGCATGGTGCAGGAGGAGCTGAGAGTTCTACATCTTCATCTGAAGGCTGCTAGCAGAATACTGGCTTCCAGGGAGCTAGGACAAGGGTATTAAAGCCCACACCCACAGTGACACACCTACTCCAACAAGGCCACACCTCCAAATAGTGCCACTCCCTGGGTAAGCATATGCCAACCACCACAGATACTCCTGGTAATTGTAGAATTTCCATTTTTTGATGAAGTGATTCCCGGAATCTCCTGGAGGCAGCCACGCAGGGTGCGTCCTCGTCCATCCCCCTGGTGGCAAACATTGCTGTGAATCTGATCGCCTTTCTGGCCTTGCTCTCCTTTGTGAACTCTGCCCTGTCTTGGTTTGGAAGCATGTTTGACTACCCAGAGCTGAGTTTTGAGGTATGATTCTGCCTTGTTTTGTTTTTGACTATCTTCGTTTAAAAATAAGTTAAGAAGCCAGGTATGGTAGCTCACACTTTTAATCCCATCACTTAGGAGGTGGAGATAGAATTGCCATGAGTTCAAGACCAGCGTGGGCTACAGATTGAGCCTTTCCTAATCAGTTATGTTGTGCTCTCTCATACACTATAGAAGCATCTCATTCTCTGCCCCCACTGCCCCACTCCTGTCCTGTCTTCTGGCACCGCCCCCCTTCCCCCCAAAGCAATCATTCTTTCCTGACCTCTTCCCAAAAGTATAAGCTACTTCCAAAGACCCAGTTCCAACCCAGTTCCTGCTTTACTCTGCTTCCTGTGCTATAACAGAACACCGGACCAGGAAGCTTTTAACAGTAAAAGGTTTATTTAACTTGCCACTCTGAAGGCTTAAAATCCAGTCAGGGGATCATATGTGGCGAGGATCACACACAGACCAATGCGTCACAGAAAAGAGAAAGGAGCACATTCAAAATGAGAAGGGGCGGGGGGGAACCAAGCCACTGACATTCTTTAAACACTCTCTCAAATTAGTCCACTCCATGGATAACTAATGTAATATCATATGAAAGGTACTCATTGATTTTAAGGGTCATGTACCTGTTGGCATCACCACATGGGAATCAAGTCTTAACACCAGTTTGTTAAGAACCAACCGTATACACCTGATACATAACGACGGGCAACTGAATGTAAGGGGTCCCTTGTACCCAGCAGAGCAGGAACCCCCTGTCCGTCACCGAGGGGGACGGGGTGCGCAGGATTCGAGGCAATCGCTGTTGAATGAGTGTCACCTCCTCTGTCCCTTGCAGCTCATCTGCTCCTACATCTTCATGCCATTCTCCTTCATGATGGGCGTCGACTGGCAAGACAGCTTTATGGTTGCCAAACTCATAGGTTACAAGACATTCTTCAATGAATTTGTGGCTTATGACCACCTCTCAAAATTAATCAATCTGAGGAAAGCGGCTGGACCTAAATTTGTGAATGGCGTGCAGCAATATATGTCGGTACGTACAATTCTTTATGCCTATATTCTATATGTGGTATAATTAACTTTTCATCAGATAGATACATGGTGACAATATGTCAGCACATATAATTCTTTATGTCTGTATTCTATGTCATATAATTCTTATCATATAGATACACTGTGACAATATGTTAGTATGTATAATTCTTTGTCTATATTCTATATGTTGGTATGTGTAATTCTTATCACATAGATATACTGTGACTTGGTGTAGAGCAATATGTGGGTATGTATAATTATCACAGATACACTGTAACTTAGTGTGCAGCAATATATGTTGGTAAGTATAATTCTTATCACAAAGATACACTGTAACTTGGTGTGCAGCAATATGTTGGTATGCATAATTTTCACATAGATACACTGTGACTTGGGTGCAGCAATATGTCCATATGTATAGTTCTTAGATTCATTGTGACTTGGTGTGCAGTGATATATGTCAGTTCTTATAATTCTTATCACATACCTACACTGACTTGCTCTTCTGTCTGGAACTTGAGAGCCGCAGGACAGAACAATCCAAACATTGCTCTCATGGAGCTCATGATGACCACAGCATAATCTTCAGTCACATTATCTTGACCATGTGACATTTGTGTGGAGAAAGAGAGGGGGGGGGGGAGTGGGGAAAACTTAAAAACTGAAGTAGACGCAGACCTAGGGTCACATGAGCTGGGACATCAGTGCACAAAGATTTATGAGATATCTTCTGTGCCTAAGGCAACAACACAGAGGCCATCCCGGGCCCTGTGCTAGTCACCCAAGGGAAACAATGTCAGATGAGGAAGGTTCATCTTGGCTCCTAATCCACTGGCCTTGCTGCTTTCTGTACAGAGCAGTTCATCAAAGTGGACTCACATAACAGAGTAGGACTATTCGCCACAGAGCAGCTGGGGAGTAGAGAGAAGAGAGAGGGGCCAGAGTCCCAGGGTCCCCTTCAAGGAGGTGGTCCTAGATTCCTTTCCTGGACTTGACTTCCTGCCCTAGTTTGCTTTCCTGTTGCTATGATAAACCACATGACCAAAAGCAACTTGGGAGAGAAAAGGGTTCAGTTTATACTTATAGGCTATTTCATCACTGAGAGAAGCCAAGGGAAGGAATGTGGAGACACAGACCAAGAGGGAACACTGTTTACCGGCTTGCTCAAGGCTCACAGTCAGCTACCATTTTTAACACAGACTGAGCCACCTGCATAGGAATGGTACCACCCACAGTGGGCTGACCCTCCCTACATCAATTAGCAATGAAGAAAATATCCCATAAAGGTGCTGCAGGCCAACTGATACAGGCAATTCTTCAGTTGAGGGTCTGGCTTCCCAGGCAAGGGTGTGTCAAGTTGAAAAGATTAGTCCTCACACCTCCTGAAGATTCTGTCAACTCCCACCATCAGTACAGAGGCCTTTGGAGGATATTCAGGGACCAGATATGGCAGGTCTTACCTTCTTGGAGCCGACAGCTGATCATGAAGGCTTCCTCTAACATCACAAGTTCTGAGAAAGTGACTGCATGTCACTCTGAGCCTCTACATCCTCAAAAGATGACGAGGCACAATTGCTACTGCGTAAGGGAGGAGCGAAGATAAAATGCTTATGTCTGTGATTGGAATCCTTGGGGCAGTCACCCTGTAATCATGCAAAGAGGCACTCATGACTCCTTAGGCTTTGATGGACTGAGGAACTTAACCTGGGTGAAAACATATTCGTAGCTGAATCTCCAATTCGCTTCTCTAAAGATCAGAACTGCCTCATAAGGAAATTAAGAAATGGGCATTTCTAACCATCCCTGTTCCCTCTCTGAAATGACCCATTTGGAGTTAGTGTCCTCAGCTTTGAAGGACATTGCCCAGCATTGAGATACGCACCACAGAGGTCACTACTCACCTCCTGGACTTCCAAAGACCAAACATATGGATGTTAGAAGTGAGGTCACCTTCCCAAGAGCATCTGCACTCGAAATATTTTGTGGTCCGGGGCACTGTGCCCCTCAAATCTGCTAGGAACAGACCTTGTGGGTTTTCTGCCCCTGCTGTTCATCTTTCAGAGAACATAACAGTGGGACTTGGCCGACTATCTTCATTGTTTGGATGTCACCTCAACCAGTTTGTTTCCCTGCCCAGCACAAACAATAGGCTAAATGAACTGACATGTTTTCTGCTTCCCCCTTGCCAGGAGAAAGTGCTCTTTTGTTAACGAGCAAAGCAAGCCGCCAGTTCTGGCAGTACTAATTGGTTCTCTGAAAAGCTTGTTGGGAAGGAGGAATCCCAACTGTAGAGATGATTCTGTTTGGGAGTGAGCCCAGCCAAAGGCAGGCAGGCACACATGGTACATGTGGAAACAACTCAACGGCCTCTGCTATCGTTGAGTCGCGGTGGGAAAAGCAAGTGACTCCAAATTTCCAAACACCTTGGCTCACACACAGGAGGCCATTACCTTCCTAGCTCAGCCCATCTTGTTCCACTGGAAAGTCACTTACGTTGGGGGCAAAAGAAAGTGGCGTCACCCCAGCCTCCTTTTCTACTTCTGATAAAAACCATAGACAGCCATGGCTGCACACACCTCCCCACAGGTCCCTGTCAGGTCACAGCTCAGTGGGCTGTGCCTGTTGAATGTCAGGAGTCTCCTATGGGGTCTGGGTCGGGTGCTGCATCTTTTCTTCTGTCAGGTATGTCCAGGAGCATCTCAGGACGAGGGTCATTTTAGAAACCCACTGTTTTATACAGTGTGGAGTAACTCAGAGCAGCCTTCCGCCCAACCTCAGCCATACCTTTGCCAGACTGGATGAGCCTGCTGAATCTGCAGAAACTTCTGAACTCAGTCCCTTAGCCACTAACCAGGCTGTGCAGCCCATGTGGCCCCTGAAGTAGGAGTGGTGTCCTCCGGCCACACGCTCCCCTCTGCTAACTCGCTGACTTCCCGTTGCCCCGGAAAGGACACCCACTCCTACATTTCCAAATGGGCACCAGTCACTTTCTCATGGATTGTCTCAGCTGAAGAACAAAGGCAGGCACACAGGATGGCCGATTTTAAGGAAGCTCCTGGGAAGCCCAGAGCTTCCTGTTTCCTGATTGTCTTAGTCAGGGTTTCTATTCCTGCACAAAACATCATGACCAAGAAGCTAGTTGGGGAGGAAAGGGTTATTCAGCTTACACTTCCACATTGCTGTTCATCACCAAAGGAAGTCAGGACTGGAACTCAAGCAGGTCAGGAAGCAGGAGCTGATGCAGAGGCCATGGAGGGATGTTTCTTACTATCTTGCTTCCCCTGGCTTGCTCAACCTACTCTCTTATAGAACCCAAGACTACCAGCCCAGAGATGGCACCACCCACAAGGGCCCCCTCCCTCTTGATCACTAATTGAGAAAATGCCCCACAGCTGGATCTCATGGAGGCACTTCCCCAACTGAAGCTCCTTTCTCTGTGATAACTCCAGCCCGTGTCAAGTTGGCACACAAAACCAGTCAGTGCACTGATATAATTAACTTCCCTTGTGACCCTCCGCCATTCCCCACATCCCCCCTGCAAAGACCTGTAGGCAACCAATGATCATTTTTCCCCACTGTAGATATATTAGTCAATTTTCAGAATTGTGAGAAAATCCGTGAGATAATCAAAGGTTCACGGGGTACTGTGTGGAGGGTTCACCACGCAGCTTTTAGAACAACGGTGTTGACTCTGCTGGTTCCCCAGGAGCACGTATCATTCATAACAGCAATGCATAAGCACCCCAGATGCTTTACGTCCTCGACACACTTGGTATACATAGTATGCAGTCAGTTCCTTTTTTATTTCACTTCTTTCGTTAACTGGCAAAATACCTAAAATAAATCAACTTAAGAAAGATTTATTTTGGCTCTCTGTGTAGCGGTTGGCACTTTCCCGGTGACAAATGTTGAGCAACTTTCCATATGTTTATTGCCCACTCGTATACCTTTTGTAGCAATGTATATAAAACTTGGGCAGTAGTCTAATTGTTGAATTATAGCAGCTCTTTATATAAGCTAAGTAAGTCCTTTGTCAGACAAACATAATGTAAGTATTTGCTGGGACCAACTTCTTCAGCAACTAGTACTATGCTTGGTATACCACAGCAGGTGATCAAGTCATATACAATATTAGAAGTGAGCAGGAAATAGCATAGATGTCAAGGTCACTAACTTCTAGTCTGCTGTGAAGTGTTCCTTCGACGTACATTCCTCTTTCAACTGTGCCTCAAAACCTAAGAGTCACCAGTGGTTATCTGATAGTGGACAGTGTGTGCCTATTCGTTGACATCATTCTGTAGGCAGTGAAGCCTGTTGGGATTTCTGAAGGTGGGTCAGATCATGTACAGATGGGTGTTTTACGCTTGCTTACAGATTCGCTCTGAGACCATTGCAACCTACGCCCTCTGTGGTTTTGCCAATTTCGGTTCCCTAGGAATAGTGATCGGCGGACTTAGTAAGTGAAAAGAAAATCCCTAAACCCCCAGATGCGACTTTTGCAAGTCCCTCCTGCTGTGTAATGCTGTAGGGAAAACAGCTCCTCAACAGTAGTTAAGTCCTCTAGGGTCTGTCTGATGCCTGCTCTAGGATGCGGTTTTCCTTTGTACACTCAAGAACTCAAGACAAATATGTACAAGCATACACTTCTCCCAAGCCAAAGATAACATCAGCCACTGGTTACCAGTGCCCATAGATTTATAACAATCTGAAGGGGAAGGCTGGGGCCCATGGAAGTTCACTGTAGAAGATGCTGCCATCGATTATCGATGTCTGCCTCGGGTATAGACATAGATGGTGGCAGCTAACTTAGACATCATCTCATTGTTTGGTTCTTCCTGGTAACCCATTGGCTTTGCTGTGTTCTTAGTGCTCTGCGAATCCCTTTGGTTTATCTCTTGTTTCTTTTCAACTGCCCGGGAGTTCGGTCCCCAAAGAATTACCCGAAGCTACAGATTTGGGCCTCTAACCAACCTAATCTCAAACGCCTCTCTTTCCCAGCATCCATAGCTCCATCCAGAAAGCGAGACATTGCCTCTGGAGCCACGAGAGCGCTGATCGCTGGCACCATCGCCTGTTTCATGACAGCCTGCATCGCAGGTGCGCGCCGCCATCCCCCCCTCCTGTCCGGGGCGCCCACGGGATGGAAGCCTTCAGGGAGGCAGGCTTCCAGGCCGCATGCGCAGCATATGCTGCCGCAGAAAGCTGAGAGAGCCGGGACTCAGCACGCTGTGGAGCGGGATGTGTGGAGTGGGGTGGAGAAGCTGAGAACAGAAGGGGAGTTCTGGGATCTCGTAAAATTATGACAATAAACGGCACTCCCTTCCTTTCCAGGCATCCTCTCCGACACCCCGGTGGATATCAACTGCCATCACGTTCTAGAGACCGGCAAAGCGCTCAGCAACACCACCGAAGTGCGGTCTTGCTGCCAAAATCTGCTCAACAGGTAGTCTGACGGTCTCTTAGCAACGGTCAGCTCTAACCGTTGTGTACTTTGCCTGGGGGACATGGGAACGGTTATCTGTTTACCCAGACAGGGAGCCGACAGTTTCTTACAGCCCTGCTTGGTGAGCCAGTGAGACTGCTGGGCTTCCGTATAGAAATGTGGGTAACCCCCGAATGGGTATATCAATGGAAAATCTCACACAACACTGATGAGTGGCTGAAGCTGCGTCTTAGAGACCCACCTTCAGCTAATCTTCCCTCCGCTGCATATTCTAGACCCTTCCAAGGCCACATGCAGTTGAGAGGTACGAAGTGGTAGGTGTAACCCCAGGATAAGACCTCCCGACCTTCCACACCCATCATCTTCTTGCAGAGAATGCTAACTGCTCCCTTACTGTCGCCATAGGCCCAGATACCACAGTATCGGTTCACTTATTTGGTTGCCATGACTACCAGGCCACGCCTACTTCTGCTCCATGTTGGCGAGCAGACAGACAGATAGTGTGGTTGTGTTGTATCTGAAGCAAACAACCACACTACAATCCCAGCATGAAGACCACACCCGTTTGTTTTCAATACCCCCTTAACTGTTCATCATGTGAGAAAACTCACGGTATTTCTAACAACCTTGCATCTTAACCTTGTCAGATATGACTAGATAACTAGAAACTAAAACACTCTCCTAGGCAGTTCATGAGTATATTATACAAATCCCTCTGCATTACACACTTGGGGTGAATGAGCTCACTTAGACCTTGAGATCACCGTACAAGTTGGGCACAATCCTCGTTTTCCTTTGCATTTGACACAATGAGGCCTTAAGGAGGCTCTGTCTATCCAAGTAATATTAGCCCCAGCATGATCAAGGCTGGAACTTCAGGCCCATCCACAGAGCTGACATCCTTACTTACTGCTGCTAGAACCTCGCTCTGGGCTCACCTCGGATCCCTGATCCTAGTGACTTCGGATGAGACATGTAGCGTAGTATTTATTACAGAGGAAAGCAGAGCACCCTCAAGGGACAGGTGTGGACCATGGCCAACCTACATTTCTAAATAAGCTTTATATTTGTGCTATTGTTCAAAGTCGTTTCCTGGGGAGTGTTTTCCAGTCCGGGTGATTGGCAGGCAGGCCTGTTTAGATCTGGGACAATGCTTTGTTCTTCACAGAAAGCCTTTAACTGATAAAGATGTTAGGGTTTTCTGGGCAGTTTATTATGTCCCCGAGAGGGGACTCAGATCCCAGTCAGGACCACAGGCAACTCATAACAGAGCAGACAGAACTGAAGAAAGAAAAACCAATCTGTGAACACAGCCATGCTTCCCCAGGAATTGCCTTCTGTTCATCCATTGGCAGATAGCAGCTGCCCCAGCCTGCAGACCTGTCTGATCTTTGTAACTCCCCTTTTGTACAGCATGTTCAAACTTTTTTTAAAAAAAGATTATTTATTGTATGTACATGAATACACTGTAACTGCCTCTAGTTTTTATCTGCAGAACCAGTGCCTTCACTCCACCTGTTCTTATTCACGTACAAATTAATATTTTTTGAGATTTTGGGTTTGTTTTAAGTATGTAATAAGCACATGTTTCTGTGCACTGAGTGCATGGCCCATAGAGACCAGAAGAGGGTGCCAGATCCCCCATGATTGGTGTTACAGACCGTAGTGAGCAGCTCTGTGGGTCGAGGGAATTGAATCCGGGTCCTCTAGGGCAGGCAGCTCTTAACTGCCCAGTCATCGTTTCAGCCCATGTACAAGTATCTTTTTTATTTTTTGTTTATTCTTTTTTGTAAGAATTAGTTCTAACCTTCCTGTCATTGCTATTCTGAAAGAAACAGTGGGAGTCCTCAAGACCACCCAGAATTTAAGAACCAAAACTAACAGTCAGGAGTCTCTGTCTTAAACCCACCTGTCTAGACTGGGAACAGGGAATCAGCTTCCTGACCTGTACCATTTCCAGCGCGCCTTTATCTACTCCCCTCCTGCTCCCGTCTAAGGCCCAGCTATTGAGTTCCTTCTGTCTCCACCAGCACTGTTGCCAAGGGACCAAATGACGTCGTCCCAGGAGGAAACTTCAGCCTCTATGCTTTGAAGAGCTGCTGCAACCTGCTGAAACCATCAACGCTGAACTGTGATTGGATCCCTAACACACAGTGATCTCAGTCACGGGTCCGGTGGGATTCTGAGTGCGGATGCTGGATTTCCTGCTCTGGGGGGAATAGATAACTCCGTCATGGACTCAGACTTAATAGGATGAACAAAGTCAGGATTGAATTCTGAGCTACAACGTCCCCCCTTCTCCTCCTCTCCTTAGCCCGCCCTCTCGGCATGGGGAAGTCCTAGGATGAAGTCCCAAGCTGAGGTGTGATCCTAAGCCCCAACGATATTTTCTGACTTTATATTTTCAAGGCATTTCATGAAAAAAATGTGTATGTATATACACACATAGATGCATACATATGTCTGTGTGTATATATATACACACATATTTACACACATACACACACATATATAATCATATATATTCATATATATATGTACCATATATATGATAGTTCCCAGCAACTGGGCCAGATAGATAGATAGATAGATAGATAGATAGATAGATAGATAGATAGATAGATAGATAGATTGATGTGTTTGTGTGTGTGTGTGTGTGTATGTATGTATGTATGTATGGTAGTTCCCAACAGCTGGGCTCAGCTGTCCCCTCATATGGTGTTCCAAGTATACCACAGCAATGTGATTTAAACACATCTCAGGCAAAGTCATCTACCCTCACTCAAGGTCATCTGAAATACCTTCAATTTAAATCAACTTGAAGGAGAGCTATTCTGCAATGACCCATTCATTGGCTACCATCCAGAAGTTTCTCATAAATCAAGAGTCCTTTGGATAAGCACGCAGGCCATGCGGAAACCAATGCTCAAGTCTGTAAAGGTAGAGACTTGTAAGCAGCCAGCTTCCGCAAACCTATGCTGTAGAGACTCCCCGCTAACTTCAGCATCTTACAAACCTTTTCCGGATATGTTTGAAATTCTCAGCTTCGAGATTCTAAGTCTTGTCAACCTCAGAGACTTGTAAGCAGTTGGCCCCCATCTTTTTAAAGCTAATATTATATTTTTTTAAAGTGAATAGCTTTTGGGGTTTTTTTTTGGCAATTTTACACATATGTAAAATGTACTTTGATGTACCTAACCCCAACTCCCACTGTCCCCCCACCCTCCTCCTCGACACCCCTCAGCTTGTCTCCACCTCACCTTCTTGCCTTCTCCGCTCTGTTTTGTAACTTACTGAGTCTAAGATTGCCTGCTACCGTGTTGCTGGCGCCATTGGCTTGATCTTGTGGGAGTGACCATTTCTACAGTGAGCTCATAAGTGCAGAATCTGTGTTCTGTCTGGAAGACAGCAGCTCACAGCTCTTGCCCAGCCCCTGGCTCTCACATTCTTTCTTCCCCATCTCAAGCACTATTCCCTGTGCCATGAGGTAGGTGATATAAACATCTGGTCTGGGGCTGAGTACTCTGTAGTCACGTATTCTCACGTTTATCAGCCACGAGTCTCTGCATAGCTAAACTGGGGCTTAATCGTGTCTGTTTTCAGTACCTCGGCTAAAGAAGCGGACCCTATACGGGCTGACCTTAGGGAAACATGCAGAAACAGTATGTATGATAGCTCTTAAATGTTCTGCTAGGAGCCAGATTCGGTGCACACTCCTGTATCCCAGCTCTTGAAAGTCAAGACAGGAAGATTATGAGCTCAAAACCAGCACAGGGTACACAGCAAGAGTGTGTCTCCAAACAACAACGACAAAACGCCTACAAGGTAATAGCACTTCATTTGCGCTCTGTGTTGTGAGCCGGAGTAAGTTCTGAGACAAGCAGGTGTCTGTGGCCATCAATGAACTATCCTGTCACAAGAGGAAAACAATAGACGCCCGAGGTGCCTGACATCCAAGTCTCTGTGTCTGGGTGGACTGTACAAATAGGCCTGGTGATGTGCAATTTTGTTCTGTTCCTGATGATAAGACTGTTAAACATTAGTCCTCAGTCAGAAAGCCACATGAGGGCCAACCGTGAAGGACACTCGATGCCCACTGAGGCAGGGATGGCTTTCATTGGCTCTCCTATCAGTCATCAAGACACCAGCATCACGAATGCTCACCGGGCGTCGGTGTTCTGGGGGGTACCAGCAGTACTCACTTTAGTTGAAGTCAGCATCTGTGGTGCAGAGACCCCACTGTCTGAGGAAAACCTGAGCCAAACCTCGGTGGCGACTCAGCAGGGAAAGAATGCAATACCTTAGCCGATGTATTCTGTTTCCCCTTCTGATCACTCACAAGAGCAATTAAAAAAATAATCTACGTATAAGTAGTTGGGATTATTTTTTGTTTTTGCTTTATGTTTGCTGGTGTGGGAAGAGGGGTTGGATGTCCAAAGGACTTTTTGTCCCCAAAGTAAACAGATCAAGGTATTTCTTTTTTGTTTTTTGTTTTGTTTTGTTTTGGTTTTCTGGGGGTTTTTTGGATTTTTTTGTTTGTTTGTTTGGTTGGTTGGTTGGGTTTTTTTTGCTTTTTGTTTTGAGACAGGGTTTCTCTGTGTAGCCCTGGCTATCCTGGAACTCACTCTGTAGACCAGGCTAGACTCATAAATCTGCCTGCCTCTGCCTCCCAAGTGCTGAGATTAAAGACATGCGCCACCACCGCCCAGCTTCTCTGATACTTTTTAACTCCCTGACTTTTTTTTTTTCTAGTATATTTTCTTCCTGAGAATCCCTGAGGGAACCTCTTTGCTGCTTCTAGCGTGCCTGTCTGTCAAATTATTATTATTTTAATCTTGTCTTTGGTCATTATGGTTCTTTGAATGTTTAATTCTTCCCTGAACCTGTCAGCTTGCTTCAAGGAAAGCAATTTTCACTGTAGAAAAGTTTTTCCCTCTTTAGTTTGTAAAAATAGACATTCATAATTGAAACAGTGTTAAACTGCAATAGAAAAAATCTAACATATATAATGGTTTTATATGAACATAATTAAATATCTCCCCACACACACACTCTTAGTACCCCAGTTCTCTGCCAACAGAGAAGAATTCACCAGTAATTGACCAGAACTCATACCTTTCTTCCTGTGTATACAAACACACAGGAGCATGAAAGGGATTGGTGATTACGGCACAGCAAACATTTGCAGGCTACCCCCCACTTCCTCCTTAGAGCTGGTGAGATACTTTGAAAGTCCCCTTTTGTCTATAGCTCTAACTTTAGTTTTCCCTTTTCCTTATGCCTGAATGCACACACACACACACACATGCACACGCACATGTGTATCTATACATAATGCCAAAGAGGGGAAGAAGTTAGACATTCCCTATAGTTCAGATCTTCACTATTTCCCAAAGGTCTGTGTGTTGAAGGCTTTGGTCCGCAGCCCGTGTAACTGCTGGAAAGTAGTAGACGTTTTAAGAGGCGGTGCCCACTGGAAACCAGTTAGGTCACTGGTGGTGTGCATCTGAGGATCCTGGGATCCCAGTCTCTCCTCTTCCTGTTTCTCTACATTCCAGTCACCAGGAAGAGGGGCAGGACACATCCACTGCCTACTCCTAGCTCCTAGCTACAGACTCAAGGCTGCAAATCCAGGCAACTGTGCGCAGAAAGTCTAAAACTGAGCCAAAAGAAACCTCTTTCTTGAAGCTGATTTTGTTCGGTAGTTTGCCACAGACACATCTTGTTTTCTCTCTGCTTGCCTCCTTTCCAGACTACTGGGGACATAACCAAATTCAATCACCCGATAAAGCAGCCACTGTGTCACACTATGCAGCCCTACCTGACCTGGAACTCACTACATAGACCAGGCTGGCCTCAGATTCAAAGATCTGACAGTCTCTGCCTGCCATGTGCTAGGATTAACAGTGTGGTCACCGTCACCGTGCCTAGGCACTAGGCCCATTGATATATATACACACACACACATATACACACACATATACATATACATGCACTAGGCCCATTGATATATACACACACACATATACACACACATATACATATACATATACACATACATATACACGCATACACATATACACATATACACACATATATATAAAATTGTGTGTGTGCTCATGTGCATATATGTGTGTGTGTGCATGTGTGTACATGTGAGTGTGCATGTGGGGGTGGGCATGCACGCATGTGTGCACATGTATATGTGCATGAGCATATGTGTGTGTGCATGTATGTCTGTGTGCATGTGTGTATGTGCACATGTGTGTACGTGCATGCGTATGTGTTGAGAATTTGGTTCAATACATTTTGATTATGTTTATCTTTCTTTCCCCAACTTTTCCCAGATCCACTCCCCTTCCATCCCACACAAAGTTGTGGAGTTTTTTTAAACCCACTAAAACCAACTTGTACTGCCTCAATATTCTTAAACGTGTGGCTTCCACCGGGGCACAGCTAGCTTAGCAAGGGCTATACTCTCCCTCTCCCATACATTAGTGCATCTCTCAACCTCACTGGAGACGTTTCTTGTGCACTGGACTATGGTTAATGCACTAATCAAGGTGCAGACAGTAAGTGTATGTGAAATGCTCAGTCGTCAATGGGAAATTTATATCATACACCTTTTCCAAGGCTCGGGGAACATCTTGGAGAAAAAAGCTATGCAGGCTCTTGAGAGGCCAGGAAAGGCTATTGGCAAAGGCACAGCCTCGATAGTAACGAATCCCAGAAGTAACGGGCTCATGAGGAGGAGGCGTAATGAAAATTTATTAGGTGAATGCATAATATTTTCATAGAATTCATTTTAAAATGTATTTTTAAAGGCCCTTAGGCTTCCTAGATTTGTCTTTATATTGGTTTATTTTCCACTAATCTGAAAGCTCCTTTTCACACACGGCATTATGGCTCCAAATGTGAGTGTTTTCCTAATTTTATAAATAAACCTTCTAGCCCTGGGGATATCTTAGCATCTCAGCCAAGAATAGACGAGTCATGAAATGCAGATAATTTTCTTTGTTCCTCGCCCCCATTCCGCACACCTGAGTGACAGGTCTCTAACTATGAAGAATGCCTTCATTTTGCAAACATTCCCGGCTAATTGCTTTTATATTTCTGTAGTGTAATTAGGCTGCTAGGGCACACTAAGTAGCAATGATGTGTCTTGCCCAGTGGGGCTGACTTCCAAGTCCCCGGTGATTCTATTGGGCATAAGTATGAAGAAGGAATTGAAGTCAACAAAGACACAGCTCACCAGGAAAGATGTAATGCCCGCTGGGCGGGGCCTGGGGACGGAGGAGGAATAACCCAGATCTAGTGAGCCGTGTGGCCTGATGAACCAGGGGATGAGAAAGGTCACGTTTTGTTTTGTTTTGTTTTGTTTTTTAAGATTTACTTAGTTTTATTGTACATGTTGTACGAGTATTTTCCTGCAGGTGTGTGTGTGTGGCCCACATGTGTGTCTGTTGCCCACAGCAGCCAGAAGGCACTGGATCTCCTGTAACTGTAGTTATAGGCAATTGTGAGCCACCATGTGGGTGCTGAGAACCAAACTCAGGAAGAACAGCAAGTGCCTTTAACCATTGAGCCATCTCCACCTCTGAAAAGGCCACATTTTAGAGTCTGTTACCATGATGGTTTGTATAGGCTTGACCCAGGGAGTGGCACTATTTGGAGGTGTGGCCCTGTTGGAGTAGGTGTGTCACTGTGGGTGTGGACTTTAAGACCCTTGCCCTAGCTGCTGGAAGTCAATTTCTACAAGCAGCCTTCAGATGAAGATGTAGAACTCTCAGCTCTGCCTGCACCATGCCTGCCTGGATGCTGCCATGCTCCTGCCTTGATGATAATGGACTGAACCTCTGAACCTATAAGCCAGCCCCAATTAAATGTTGTCCTTATAAGAGTTGTCTTGGTCATGGTGTCTGTTCACAGCAGTAAAACTCTAACTAAGACAGTTACTAAATTTGTTTTAATTTGAAGCAAATGAGCACATTTACATTCCATTTCCTACTCTAAAGACCATACAAGATTCTGATGACTATTATATTCTCCTTTATGTCACACCAGCTGTGTGGTGACATGCATTCTGCTGAGAGACCTTCCAACCCTGCTTATTAAACCCTATACTGGGTTTCCATTCCAAGAAGCTCCGGAAACTAAATCAATTCACATCAAGTCAACCCCTTCTCAGCTATTACGCGTTTTGTAAACATGGAAAACAGTACTTGCGCTGACTGGTTTTAAGTCAACTAGACACAAACTGCAGTGATCTGAGAGGAGGGGACTTCAGTTGAGAAGAGGCTGCCATAAAATCCAGCTGTGGCCAAGATGATGTGACATTTTCTTCATTAACGATCCAGGGGGTGGGGCCACCAACTGTGGGTGGCTCCATCCCCTGGGCTGGTGGTCCTGGGTTCTATAAGAAAGGCTGAGCAAGCCAGGGGAAGCAAGCTGTAAGCATCGGTTTCTATGGCCTCTGCATCAGCTCCTGCCTTCCGGTTCCTGCCCTGTTTGAGTTCCTGTCCAGACTGCCTTTGATAATGAACTGTGATCTGTCAATATAAGCTGGGATGATGGGTGGGTGACCTTCACAGCCAGCATAGCAGCAGCAGGAGATAAGAAGGCAGTAGCTCGTGTTGGTTCAAACTTGGGGACCCTCTTTCCTTACCTGTTTCCTTCACAGAGATTTAAAAGGTTCCTGGGTTCAGGAAGCAAAACCGGAAAGTCCGTGCCCTGATGGCTTTCGGTTCTAGTCAACAGGACACAAACTGAAACACCTGGGAAGAGGGAGTCTCTGCTGAGGAAATGCTCCCATCAGATTGGCCTGGGGCATTTTCCTGATTGGTTATTGATGTTAGTGTGCCTGTCGGTTGTGGGTAGTCCTGGGCTTGTATTTTGATGCTAATTCCACTCCTCAGAGGGGCTGAAGATGAGGAGTTGACTTGTGACCCTTCTCCCCACCTTAACTTTTCAAATAAAGGCTTGAACTAATGATTGGGCAGGAGGAAGGGGGAGGAGCTGAGAGTTTGGGGGAGGAGCAAAGGGGGAGGAGCTACGAAGGATCAACGGGTAAGGGGGAGGAGCTACGGAGTATCGACAGAGAGGCTGCCGAGAGAGAAGCTCGTGGCTTGGAGAAACCGCAAGTTATATGGGATAATATAGATGGGAATAGAGTAGTGTAGTGGGAGATCTGCCCAATCTAGGCATGTAGCTTGTATTGTTACTGATTGAGTTGAGATTTCTTTTACCGGGGAATTGGGTTGGAAACAAAGTAGCAACACCTGTCCTCTGTGTGCAAAGCCATCCCTGAGCCGTGGGCCGGGGGTGCATAAGAAAGCAGACTGAGCAAGCCTTGGGGCACGGACCAGCAAACAGCCCTCCTTCATGGTCTCTGCATCAGCTCCTGCACCCAGGCTCTGCGTCCAGACTCCTACCTTGAGCTCCTCGCCCTGGCTTCCCTCTGTGATGGACGGTGAGCTGTAAGCTGTAAATCCCTCCTCCCCACCCTTCTTTTGGTCAGTGTTTTATCACAGGAACTGAAAGCAAATCAAGATAACCAGTGAAGAGCCTCCAAAAGGAGCATGACAAAAATGTCACGAGGTCCCTCCAGGCTGGAGGGGATATGGAAACTTGTCTCCCACCTAATGACACTTTATAATAAACTTTGAGGAAAAAAATCATTTGGCTTTTGCTTTCATATGGCTATGGTTCAAGAATATTAGTGGTCATGGGAGAGAAATGTGAAAAGCAGGTGTTTGAACGTACTATAGAAAAGGCAGTGTGTGCACACTGAGCTCTGCTCCCTGACAGATTGTGCCTCCCTCCCGCACGCAGCCTGTGAGTCAGTGTGCCACCAGCTAAAAATTGTGATATTCAGTTATCATAAAAAAAATGATTCCTACTTATCTGGAAAATGGGCTGGTTCTATAACATGTGAGTCTCGTTGGAAGTATCCAGTCAAACACAACCTATGAGCCTGTAACCCCATTGAAAGGCTGAGGCAGGAGGATCACGAGGTGGAAGCTAGCCTGGGCTACACAGTGAGACTCCACACTAAGAGAAGGGAGACAGAGACAGAAAGAATGAGAGAGAAAGGAGGAGAGAGGGGAGGGGGGAGAGAGAGAGAGAGAGAGAGAGAGAGAGAGAGAGAGAGACCCTATGCCCACCTGACAAAAGTATCTCAAATGGGAAAGAGATACTTGCTTTCCTACCATCCTATTCATCAAAGTCTGCAGGTCTGCCTTGGAAGCAGACTGTCCAGAAGGCGCAGGTTTCCATGGATACCTAACCAAACAGAAGAAAACAATTTGTTCCTTGGAACCCAGGAGAGATCCATTGTCACAATGTGATTTGACTACTGTTTCCATGGCAACAGACTATGGAGTCCTCCAAGTAGAGTGGCTCAGGATGCGATGTGCTCAGGGAGGCTGCAGCTGAATGCTCAGGGATTTGTTTACTCAAACGCTGCTGCTGGAGTGAGTATTGACAAAGAATCCAATCAGAGTCCTATTAAAACCAGCAGGAGCGGAGGTCGCGCTGTCCTTTTCTGACCCTCTAGACAACGTGAAGATGAAATTAATCTTCTCATGTCCTTAAATTTTCATGTGTTTTTTTCCCTGAATGTATGTCTGGGCACCATGTGCATACAAGTACCCACAGACGTCAGAAGAAGGCATCAGGTCCCCTGGGACTATAGTTACAGATGGTTGCTAGGAAGTGAATCCAGGTCTTTTGGAAGAGTAGCCAGTGCTCTGAACTGCTGACTATCTCTCCAGCCCTAAATTGTTTTTTTAGACAGGGTCTTATCTTGTAGCCCTGGCTGGACTGGAACTCACTGTGATCTTCCTGCCTCTGCCCCCTGAATGCCAGGAGCCAGGAACCAGCTGGAAATAAATCTCTCTCTCTCCCTCCCCCTCTCAATTTCCAATTTCTCCCTCTCAATATTTCTCTCTCTCTCTCTCTCTCTCTCTCTCTCTCTCTCTCTCTCTCTCTCTCTCTCTCTCTCTGTCTCTCTGTGTGTGTGTGTGTGTGTGTGTGTGTGTGTTTGAGATCTGCCTACCTCTACCTCCCAAGTATTGAAATTAAAGGCCTGTGCCTTTACTGCCTAGCTGGAAGTGAATTTCTTTTCTTTTTTTAGAGATGTATTTATTTTGCCCAGGGGGTCCCCCACCCACTCAGAGAAGGGGAGTTGGGGATGAGGGAAGGATTGCAGAGGCTATGACAGGGAAGGGGGCAGAGAGTGAGATGTAAAGTGAATAATTAAAAAAAATAAAATTTAATTTACAAAAGGTATTCATTTATTTTATGTATATGAGTACACTGTAGCTGTCTTCAGACACACCTGAAGAGGGCATCAGATCTCATTATAGATGGTTTCGAGCCACCATGTGGTTGCTGGGAATTGAACTCAGGACCTCTAGGAAGAGCAGTCAGTGCTCTTAACCACCGAGCCATCTCACCATCCCTGGAAGTTAATTTCTTAAATACCTTCTTCTTACCAACAATACAGGTATATGCCAGAGGGCCACTTACCTTGTGTTATGGGTTTATACAAATGTTTCTGTTGGGATCGGTGGGCGGCAGCGGCGGCTCCAGAAAGACCACACCAGGCCAAACAGTTCCACGTGAGGTTTATTGAGAGGGGAAAGGGGAAAGGTGGCAGCAGAAAGAGAAGAGGGGAAGGGGGGGTGTTCCTCTTATATATACACACAGATGGTGACGTGTATAGGTAAAGGTAAGCCCAGTGGATTCTGGGAATATGGTGGCTGTTGCCTTAGCAATAGGTGTACAGGTCACACTGTCGCCTACGTGATGTCATAGGTTTCAGAGGTCCTGGTACCAACAGTTTCTGCTCAGAGTGTAGTGTAGATGCCCCCCAGACACCACAGCCCAGTGCTACCTCACAGAAACCTAGCCCAAGCGGGTCCGTGAGGACCAGGCTCTGCCGTGACTTCCTAAACCCCTTGTGCTGTGCTCCTACAGCCGCACTGGAAGAGAAACTCAGCTGTTTTCATAACAACTCTGTAAGCCAGCACAGAACACGTCCTCATCAGCAAAGTGCTGGATGGCTACATCCCCAATAGGGAGTCTAGAGACGATGACTTTGGTTCCAGACTGGTGGATGTCTCTAGCTTTGTCATAGACAATGTTCTGCTCTGCTCAACAATTGCCTGGTAATTCTCCACCGTGTGGACTCTGACTTCAGCATTATCTTTCTCTGCTTTCAGCTCCAGCTCAACATTTAAGAGGGCAATCTTGGGGTTCTTAGACTTCTTGGGCTGCATTTCAAACTTAGCCTAGAGGAAGTATTCTTGAACACTGACACCAGACACCAGCTGATGTCCTCTAGGGCTCCACCCTATACCTTCTTGATGCAAATCGTTTTAAGCTTCAGCAACTCTGTTAAGCATCATGATAGCATCAACCATCCTGGGGAGGAGGGCCTTCTGCTGGGAGGTCAGCGTGAAGCTGAGAGCTGCCACTGCAGACTTCTCCAGCATTTTCCTCTGATCTGAGTGGTCCTAATCCTCACACGCAGCAGGAAGGGTCCTGGTTCACACACACCCCACCACTCTGACGGCAGTAGCAGCAGGGTGTGCGTGTGCAGTCAAGTCCTTGATAACTTTTATCTATTTATCCAGCCAAGAGAGGGCTAGCAATTTCGTCATCAAATGGCAGATACAGAAGAGTGTGTCCCACCCCCAAGGCTTACCACATGTGCTGCGTGAGCAGCTGGTCCACCGTGGCAGCCACCATGCATACTACTCCCAAGCCTGCTGGATCCTGTAAAGATACATCCTGGGCTCTTTCCTAATTAAAGATAACTTTCATTTTCCTTCAATAGTGAAAATGACCTTTTTCATGATTTCGAACATAGCATATGTCTTTTTAATGATTTGTTTACAACTCGTCTATTTGTTTTATTTCAACATGAACACAAAACACAGCAGCAAACAGCCCCTGCACACGTCACCCTGTCAGTGGATCACTAGAGTTCATGCTGCAGCCAGTGTGAAGACTGGAGACAGGAAGTGAATCTCTGGGTCATGTGAGGAGGTAACCAACTAATACTCCCCAGCAATGGCCTCACCACCTCATCTCCAACTGGCTGGTCCAACAAGGAGAAGAACAAAGCAGTTAATCACCCAGGATCCCCAGTTCGTTCCCCTGGTCAGGTAACCCCTGAAACTCATGATGTCCACAGCCTCATGTTTGCCTCTCCTCTGCCTTTCTGGATATCTGGACTCAGGGATGACGACTTCTCAGTCCATGGGCTCTGTAATATCTGATGGTATCGACTCCCCACTCTCTCCAGTCTATGAAATACACATGCAGATTCCTGTCTCTAGATGTCTAGAGGACCTGCCTGCACCCTCTGGTCTCTGTCAACTTCACGTGGATGAGTACACATCTTGGAGACGTTGTGGAAATGGAGCTACTGGAATGCAGGACACAATCACTCGCTGTTTTAAAAGACAATGCCCTCCATGACGATTCAGCTGAGTACCATCCCCACCAACAATGCGGTCTTTGATTGAGCTCTAAGATTTTACCAATACAGAAGACAAAAGCATGGCGGTGTGGCTGTAATTTGCATTTCTCTAGTTAAGTGAGGTTATGCAGCTCTCTCTTTGTATGCACACATGAGCCATCTGTATAGCTCATCTTCTAGAACATTCAGTTCTAATCCTCATCCATACCTCTGTTAGATAGAGAGCACATAATAAAGTTCCATATGTTAGAGTTTGTAGGCTTTTCAGTTCTATTTCACTCATCTATCTATTCTAATTAGCATCCAATACTTATCAGCCAGTCTATCTACTTGTCTGTCTTCTCACTACCATCTGTCTGTCTGTCTGTCTGTCTGTCTGTCTGTCATCTCTCTGTCTTACAGAATTAGCCTTAAAGATTAAGTGTATTCAGAAAGTTAGGTTCACAGACACATCCATTCAGTAAACTTCAGGGATCAGTAGCAATGACTCTTCATCTTCTATAATCACAGATAAAGTAGGGTTGATGGACCTTAAATCCTGATATTCCACAGAGTGAAGAAATAGTAATTCACCCCTGACTTATTTCCCAAGCGTCCTCTGTGAATACTCACTCCCTTCCCCCGGGCTCCAGCTTCCCATTTCCTGCTGACTGAACTTTGCTCCCACCTGCCGCCAACCTTGCTAACCCCTCCCACCTTGTTTCTTTCACACTTCAAGGGCTCCGCACCTGAGAAACAACAAAAGGAAAGGGGCTGGGGGGTTGGGAGGAAAAGCCTTGTTTCCAGGGCATTTGGGAACCAAAGTCAACTGTAGCATCCTCCCGTTGCTAGGATACAGATAGACTCTGTATAGAGTCCCTGCCTGGAAACACAGAGAGGGAGACTAGTTTGCACCAGTTGCCATGGTGAGAAGGGAAGTTCTCTCCACGCCCATTGGTTCCGAGCTGTCATGAGGCCAGAGCTGCTGCAAGGCTAAAAGCACCTCATGGAATCACCCCGCTTTAACTTCATCCTCAGTAGTATGTGTCGGCTCTGAGGGTCTTGCATGCCACACAGATTGGTGAGGAGGAATGAGGTGCTGTTTCTATACCATCCTCAAGTTTACTGCACTTAGAAGTACTAGACTTAGGGCGGTTAGCCCCCGCTAGCCCAGTGTTTGCAGAAATGTGGAAATGCTATCCCCAAGCCATCTGCTGAGTCAGCAGCTTTGCCGACCAAGGAAGAACAGACGGGGCATCTGTAAATTTTTAAATAGTGACTTTATTTATAATTATGTGGGAGCAAATACTCTCATTATGAAATTGCTCTTGCATCATTATATTGAGTCTGGTGGTGCTCCCCGTGAGCTTGGTGGAAGTGTTCGTTCTTCATTTCATGTACTAGGGGTAGAAAGGTTACTGGAAGTCGGCTGGCTAGGGTTCGCACCCCAGCCCCACTGTCTGTCACCTAAGTAGCCTCCAAGCCTAATCATCTGCCACAGGCAGACGCCGAGAACCATGGTAAAACACGACTCGTGGCTGACAGACGTTTGGTGGTGTTCCCAAAGGTCAGGTTGAAGCTGTAGTAAGGAAAAAAACAGGCGCATCCAGCTCCCGGGGCTACAGCCAGAGCTCGGCGGCGAGGCCCACAGCTGACCACAAGGGGGCAGACTGTCCCCAGTGAGGGCCTTGCCATCTAACCTCACCCGGGAGCACCCATATATCCCGGTCTTAGGCCTGACTGACATCTGACACCCCAAACAGCAAACTAATAATACTCCAATCAATATCGGGCCCCAAATCAAGTTGATGCCCCAAATCCTGTAAACACCATTCTTTTGGTTGGCTCAGATTCAAGGCAGTGGAACCCAACTACCAACCTTCCCATTCAACTCTGGTCCCGTTCCAACGCCAGTGACTAACTGCATGGATCCTGCATGAATCACGTTTTCCAGTGGACAAAGGGATCCAGAAGTTCTGAAGGTTGCCAGCCACTCTCTGGGATCCCTGGAACCCTCCTAGTACGTTTCCTTATAAAGAGGGGAAATATCATCAAATGAGTTCCAGTTCCTACCAGTCTCCTCATACCGGAGCTGCCTTCCCCATTTCTTTCTCTGCAAGGACAAATACTTAAACATGAGGGACTTTAAACAACATCCTAGCTTACCACATTCTTATAGAGCCATGTGTTACTTTCTAGTCAGATAGTAGCCTTATCTGTTTCAATGCCGCCCCCCCCCCCTTTTCCCCTGAAAGAAGAAATTGTTACAAGGTAGTAGATAAGCTTGTCTAAAATGACTCAGCAAATTAGTTCAGAATGGAGGCTCAGACTTTTTTTTTTTTTAGGAGAATTTCAGTCTCCTGTTTGACTCGGCACAATTCTTTACCCTAGCCACCAGAAAACCAGGGGTAGGGAAAGAAAAATGTCAGTGGCAGCTTGTGCTATGTGACATTGTGTGCCGGACACCACTGTCCGAGGAGCATCGTGTCTGCAGCAGAAGGAACACTCAAACCATAGAATAAAGCCCCTAAGTGATCCAGCTTGGAGCCTCTTGGAAAAAACCCTCAGATCACAGCCCTCACCTGGGAAATGAGAGACTCTGGACACCCTGAGGGCTTCTCTCCTACACGTGACCATCAAGTAAGGCAATCAGCTCTTAACCTACCCTGCAAGCCCACGGCCTCTAAATGAGCTGCCCCAGGGAAGCTGCCGTGCAGCTGCACAGAGAAAGGTTTCTCCCGGGATTTTCTCAGTTTGTGTTCCTACCATATACAGGCATTAATCTTCATTGTATGAGAATGCGATGATGTCCGGATACCCCAGAGCCAAGTTTTGGTGAGTAGTCAAAAGAGTGAGCTGTGTGCAGAAGTGTTGACCAACTGTGAACCTTTAAATGATATAATGCAGCAGAAAAACTCTTGTCTCCCAAACCCTGCAGCCACTCCGACATGGTTGCACACTGAGGCACTCATAAAGTCATATAAGAACACAATAACACAATGATGCTCGATGTACAGTGATTGATGATGATGTCAAACAACAGCAGTTTTTGGAGTGTTCTCTCTCTACTCGTGAAAGAGAATACTTCACTGTAAAAAAAAAGGGGGGGTAGGGGCTAGAGAGGTGGCTCAGCTGTTAAGAGCACATGCTGTTCTTCCAGAGGACATGAGTTCAAGTCCTAGTACTTATACTGGGTAGCTTAAAATTGTGGCTGCCTAAACTTATGTCCCATGCCCACGATTAAAAATAAGATTAAATAAAAATAAAGGGTTCTGTGTCCCAGCTGACAGCAGCCAGCCCCTCCATATCTGGTCGACTGTGTCAAGAGGACACTTTGGGGTCTGTGTGAGTTTTCTATATGATGCACAGGAACTACTTAGTTTTACATTTTTCTGAATATGTCTGTGTCACTGGGACTGTTACTGTACTGGGCATAAAAGTGAGTCACTGAGTAGATGCCTTGTGGTTTAAACATCAGACCATACCATCTGGTAGAAAAGACTCAGTCTTAACGGAGTCAGCCAGAAGAAATGTTTTCATTACTGACAGATGCCAAACCTCCCCACCTCTTGCTCTTAACCCTTTACATGCACAGACAAGTTTCTCCTTGGTTTCCCCGCTCCTGTCTAAGTTTCTCTGAAGAAAGAGCCACTTCTCAGATCAAATCCAATGACCTTACCTGACATAAAAAAGCCCTGTGGTTCAAACTAACACATTTAACATCTTGGTGTAGTGGTAAAACAAAGTTTACTGTAACATCACCATGACGGATTGCTGATATAGACAATATTGAATGCCAGAGGATGTGATGCGAGCCAGCCATCCGAGACAAGTGTCTCCCTTCAGAGGCACGTGTGTGTGCGCTCGTGTGTGTGTGTGTGTGTGTGTGTGTGTGTGTGCGTGTGTGCATGTGTGTACAGGTGTACATGAACTGCAGACACTGGTTAGAAAACAGGACTTTCTGGCAATAATTCCAAGGTACAAGTGCTGTTTGGGTGTGCAGTCTCTTTACCCCTTATTCCATAATCTTGGCCCAAAGGATTTACCAGATAACAGCAGCACTATCAAGATATTGTGTTCAGCTCTTCCCCAGAGAGTTCAGCATGTCCTGAACAGGAAATCCTTGGCCTCCCTCCGTCCCTCCCTCCTTTCCAGCCTCCGTCACCAGGAGGAAGTCGCGGTACCCATTCAGTTCTAATATGACAAACACCAGATTGCCCATCTGGACTCAGACTGGAAGAAGAGAGGGTGCACAACCGACGTGTCAGTCTCCGTGGGGGTCCTCCCGAGGTGTGCGCTCAGACGTGTTCACAGCCCTCTGTGTGAGTGAGCACGGGCTGAGCTGGCTTCAAGGTTTCCCTTCGTCACTGCTACCCACTGATAGTCTCTGCGCCTTAAAAACGACCTTCGATAACACAGAAAAGTTAAGATGTCTTTTTCCTGCTGGGCAGTGGTGGCGCATGCCTTTAATCCCAGCACTTTGGAGGCAGAGGCAGGTGGATTTCTGAGTTTGAGGCCAGTCTGGTCTACAGAGTGAGTTTCAGGACAGCCAGGGCTACACAGAGAAACCCTGTCTCAAGAAACAAACAAACAAACAAAAAGATGTCCTGTTCCCTATTACATCTCTGCATGGAAGACTCCACACCTTTCCTCTGTATGTATTTATCTCCGTGAATAGGTTACACACAGTCATTTAGCTGTATCTGAGAGAGCTTCTCTTTTCATGCCCGTTCATTTCCTAGATAACTTGTACATGCTCCTCGTTGTCTTCAGTCTCGAGTTTAGCTAACCCAGCGTTCAGTCCAGGACAATGTGTTCTTTAAAGCTGTTACCTTCCTTAACTGCCTTTCATCTAAAGCATTATTATGTATCACCTTATTTTTATACATGTTAATTAAAATATAATTACATCACTTCCATGTCCTCCCTTTGGCCCCTTTCAAGTCTCCTCCCCACAACTCATTCCCTGACCACCCGCCCCATTCTCAAAGCAATAGCCTCCTCTTCCCCCTGATTATTATCAATACACACATGGGGCACACATATTTATGTTATGCACATACTATATATGCATATGTATGCATCTATATGTATTTATGAGTATACACAAATAGATAAATGCAATCTGTGATCTTTATCATACAACAGTCGACCTTGAAGGAGACCATGCCGTTAGTCTAGCTGAAGGCCCGCCCTTGGCACTTATTTGGCTCCTTGCCTCCTTAGACTCTGTCATCAAGATTATTCCCCGATTATCTTATTATCTGCAAACTGGAGGATTAAATTATAGTATTTACTCACTAGCGTACATCTGGGGAAAAATGTATTATACTTAATATCATAACTACATCAGAAGACACTGAATAGTTAGATGTTCGCATTAGTCAGGCTAAAACTGCCGACTGAATTAGGAGGGGTGGCAATAACTTCAAATTGACAAATTATTTTCCAGACACCAAATGTTTGGGCCAATACCCTGACTCAAAATCTACAGCATAAATAATAACACAAAGCAGACCAGTAAGTATGGGCCCAACAGCCAAGGGCAGGACAGTACACAGGGAAGAATAAGGCAAGACATGCCTAGTCTCACAGACAGAATCCACAGCATCCAGGGACCTCAACATTCTATATCCACATGATAAAACCCAGAGTCAGAGCTAGTGAAGTCAGCCCTGGGCATTGTGTAGTCTTTTGTAGTCTCTATCCTGCAAAGCTCCTCACCGGAGATGATCCAGGATTCTGACTTATAATACTCACAATGTATGTGAGTAATTATAATGTGGGAATGGCGGGCTTACACATGCAAATCCTTCAGAAACCGGAACTTACTTGATCCTCCCCAGAGGAGCCTGATCTAGGTACCTATGTGAGTTGCAGTTGTACTGTGGAAGTTGCCAGCCCAACCAAAGAGCAACCAAGCTCTTTGGTCCCATCTTCCCATCCATCTATCCAATCTTCTCTCACCCTGGGGCATAGGACTCTGTGACAAGGACTCCAGGCAGGTGACGCTGAGACATCAAATGAGACCCTTTTGAGTATTCACACCATCGGGCCACTAGAGTATGATCCAGCGATCTTGTCAGCCATGACAGTTCACACTAGATTGCTTGCTTCTTCAGAATGAAAAGGGCACAGAGAAGACATGATGCTATCAGTCCCCTAAAATCTTTCCCCTGTCCCTACCAAGTAAAGAGGAGACTCTAGAAGCCTCCCGGACCCCATGAGGGTAAACATGGAGTGGTAGAGCTCTTCTGAGTGCTGAATGGAAGGGACGTCATGGCATACCTTGTAGACACATAGCCCTTAAGTACACAGTAGTCCACAGCTTCTGTGTAAAAGATCTAGCCAGGCCCAGGGATGTAGCTCAGTGACTTAGTGTTTGCCTAGAATGTGCAATAACCTGAGATCCAATGAGATCTGACAGCCCTCATTAGCAGACTGACTGGGGAAGAGCGGGGAGCTACTGGAACATTTCCTTACAGTTCACCTTTCACTCACCTGTTCCCTACCCAGCAGCCCCATTGTTTCTCCAGCATCCTTCCCTTTCCGCCCTACACCTATGCCTTCAAAAAAGAAGATCAGCAAAGAGGGACAAACAGGAAAGGGGGGTAAGACAAGAGGCCAGGTCAAAGTTAACTACCGAAGTAAATTAAATGAAAATGTCTTTAGGAAACCCAACAGTGGATACACTGAGCATACGCCAATTTTAAAAAGAAGAAGAAAACAAATTAAGGATGCTTATTTAGCTCAGAGTTGAGGCGTCTTCAAGGGCATCATGTCTACAGCTCTCCTTCTGTCTTGGCTTGCTCCAGTCTGGGATCATCGAGGGCATGATTCCCTGGAGGACCCCATCCTGGTGAGCGCCTTCCTCCTTCCCAGATGGGTCATGTGGGCGGATTGGCAGTCGGTCTCGTGAAAGCTACCAAGAGGCTCCAGGAAGGCATCTCAGCCTTCTCAGCTGACCTATGAACCTCCCAGCAGGACCTACTGTGCCCCACAGGGCGTCAAGACTCCCACAGACACACCCAAACCTTTGCACAACATGGCCCTCGCTCTCTAGACCATTAACTTAAGGGTGTCTGACTCCAAGTAGGCTGAGCCTATCTCGGGACTCTGCGGACTCTCAGTGACTGATTTCCTAGTGATCTTGTTTGTAAAGTTCCAAGGCCTCTCCTTCCCCTTCCACAGATTTCAGGGTTGGGTCCTTGCCTCTGTGATTCCTCTACATTCCTGATTCACCCCAAGTAAACTGTTCTTGGGATGAACTTCAACACAGCTTGCTCGAAGAATACTAATCCTCACGGATTTAGGTCAGTGTCTACTTATTTAACAAATAGTGTCCAGAGACCTGCTATGGGTAGCATATCACCCAAGGACCAGACATATTCCTCATGGAGCCAACTCTCAGCAAACTTACAGGTTAGCTTGAAGTGTTCCTGGAAGCAGGTGTCTGAGTTAGGTTTTATTGCTATGAAAAAATACCAGGACCAAGGCAACTCTTATAAAGGCAAACATTTAACTAGGGCTGGTTTCAGAGATTTCTGAGGTTCGGTCCCTTGTCATCATGGTGGGAAGCATGGCAGTGTGCAGGCAGACTTGGTGGTGGAGGAGCCGAGAGTTCTACATCTTGATCTGAAGGAAGACAGGAGGAGACTGTCATCCTCAGGCAGCCACCAGGAGGCTCTTTTCCATACTGGGCGGAGCTTGAGCCTAGATGCCCTCAAAGCCCGCCTACACAGTGACACACTTCCTCCAACAAGGCCACACCTCCTAATAGTGCCACTTCCCATGGGCCAAGCATATTCAAACCACCACAGAAGAGCCAAATGTGAGCAGACTTGTGAGTAGCCACAAGCTGCCCTAAGTGTGTGTAGCACCATTGGTCCCTCGCAAATGAGAGGGGAAAATCCACTGCTCTTTTCCTGTAAGGATCTACTAGTCCAGAAGTCCAACCTGGAGCTCACTCATTTTCCCTCAGTTCCATCCATTATCCCTCAGCTCCACCTACTATCCCCCAGCTCCACCCACTATCCCCCCAGCTCCACCCACTATCCTCCAGCTCCACCCACTATCCCCCAGCTCCACCCATTATCCCTCAGCTCCACCCATTATCCCTCAGCTCCACCCATTATCCCTCAGCTCCACCCATTATCCCTCAGCTCCACCCATTATCTCTCAGCTCCACCCATTATCCCTCAGCTCCACCCATTATCTCTCAGCTCCATTTCCCCTGCTCCACCCATTATTCCTCAGCTCCACCCATTATCCCCCAGCTCCACCCATTATCCCTCAGCTCCACCCATTATCCCTCAGCCCCACCCAGTAGCCCCCAGCCCCACCCATTATCTCTCAGCTCCACCCATTATCCCTCACTTCCACCCATTATCCCTCAGCTCCACCCATTATCCCCCAGCTCCACCCATTATCCCTCAGCTCCACCCATTATCCCTCAACTCCGCCAATTTTCCCTCAGAATAAGATGTCCAACATGAGCTTACACCTTGCCGCTAGGGACCCCAGAAATGACAAAACGGACAGGAGTTTTCACCTTGAGACTTTAACCATCATGGAGCCAATGACTATTCCTCGAGATGGAAGTGTGCCAGTAACCTGATAGCTGTGCAAAGCACCCAGCAAAGGCAACTGTGTTAGCAGGGCTCTCTAGAGGGACAGAACTTATGAAAGGTGTGTGTGTGTGTGTGTGTGTTATAGGCTGTGGTCCAGCTAGTCCAGCAATGACTGTCTACAGCAGCTTCTGGAAGGCCAGGTTTTTTCAGGCTCAGAGTCTACGGTAAGTTGGTTCATCAGGGCAGGGAGCAGGAGGTGGGAGCCTGAGGCAGCTGATCATATCCACAGTCCAAGAGCAGAGGACACTGCTGGGTTCAGCTTGTCCTCCCCTTCTTACTCAGCCCAGAAGCCCAGGTCCCAGGAGGTCTTTCCCATGTAACTTAGGGTGATTGTCCACCTCAGCTGACCTAATCACACATATGCCCAGAGGTTTGTCTCCCAAGGGATCCTGTCAAGTTGACAATCACTATGCATTATCACAGAAAGGATGAGAATAAAACCTCTTAAGTGAGAATGTACCACAGCTGCACAAGCCGATCCTTTGAAGAACAGCCCTGCCGTTCCAGCTGCTCGCCCTCTCTCTCTCTCTCTCTCTCTCTCTCTCTCTCTCTCTCTCTCTCTCTCTCACACACACACACACACACACACACACACACACACACACTTTAACCTCAGAACATTCTCTGGTGAAATTCCCCATCGCATCTAATGACTAGGACTTATCTGACCAAGGAAAGCCATCAACATTCCTTGCAATGACAGCAGTCTGATCTCCGACACCCTGCTTCACCCCAGCCTGACCTGTTTTCCCTCTCCACATCAGAGGATCCTGTGCAGATAAGTAACCAGAGGCTAACACCTTGAGATGTTTTACAGGGTCTCACAGTGTCCATGACAGAAGCAAAATGCATCAGTAAACACAATCTCTCTATGCTTCTCACCGTGTCTAATCGGGACAGCAAACAACACATGCCAGGGCCTGGAGAAGCCTGTATGAAGTGAGATTGTGTCCTGGGCAATGAAGGTTGCTTCTCCAGGAAATTCAGTAAGATATGAATAATATGTAGGTTTCAGGGACGGGGAGGGGAGGGAAGGGGAAGGGAGGGGAGAGGAGGGGAAGGGGAGGGGAGGGGAGGGGAAGGGGAGGGGGGAGAGGAAGGGGAAGGGGAAGGGGAGGGGAGGGAAGGGGAGGGGGGAGAGGACGGGGAAGGGGAGGGGACGGGGTGGGGAGGGGAAGGGGAGGGAAGGGGAAGGGGAGGGGAGGGAAGGGGAAGGGGAGGGGGGAGAGGAAGGGGAAGGGGAGGGGAGGGAAGGGGAGGGGGGAGAGGAAGGGGAAAGGGAGGGGAGGGAAGGGGAGGGAAGGGGAAGGGGAGGGAAGGGGAAGGGGAGGGAGGGAAGGGGAAGGGGAGGGAAGGGGAAGGGGAGGGAGGGAAGGGGAAGGGGAGGGAAGGGGAAGGGGAGGGAAGGGGGAGGGGAGGGGAGGGAAGGGGAGGGGAGAGAAGGGAAGGGAAGGGGAGGGGAGGGAAGGGGAGGGGAGGGAAGGGGAAGGGGAGGGGGGAGAGGAAGGGGAGGGGAGGGAAGGGGAAGGGGAGGGGAGGGAAGGAGGTTTCTCTGCATGCTCTGGAAGCAACACACCGCCCCCTTTATATGGCTTGGAAACAGGCACACACTGCTCTCTGCTGCTTTTCCTATTGGAGAAGACATGTCAACAAATTTAACAGACTTGGGGAGGGGGGAGAGGAAGGGGAAGGGGAGGGGAGGGAAGGGGAAGGGGAGGGAAGGGGAAGGGGAGGGGAGGGAAGGGGAAGGGGAGGGAAGGAGAAGGGGAGGGAAGGAGAAGGGGAAGGGGAGGGAAGGGGAAGGGGAGGGGAGGGAAGGGGAAGGGAGGGGAGGGGAGGGGAAGGGGAAGGGGAGGGAAGGGGAGGGAAGGAGAAGGGGAGGGAAGGAGAAGGGGAGGGAAGGGGAGGGGGGAAGGGGAAGGGGAGGGGGAGAGGAAGGGGAGAGGAGGGAAGGGGAAGGGGAGGGGGGAGAGGAAGGGAAGGGGAGGGAAGGGGAGGGGAGGGAAGGAGGTTTCTCTGCATGCTCTGGAAGCAACACACTGCCCCCTTTATATGGCATGGAAACAGGCACACACTGCTCTCTGCTGCTTTTCCTATTGGAGAAGACATGTCAACAAATTTAACAGACTTGTATTTGCTGAGAGTCCTGCACCCAGGCTATCTGGGCATCCTGTATACCCTGGTCAAGAGAGTCTTGCTTCGACAAAGAGCAGAAAAGTGAGCTGACTGTTCTGTCTGCCTTTTACGAATGACATTCCACAAGCAGACAGACATTTAATTTGTGCGTCCTCGAGGTAGGCTCCTCAGCTGGCCGAGTGCCACCTCTGACTCACTGTGGCATTCCCAGCAGTCTAAGAAAAAGAGGAAAATTCAACCCTCCCTAAAAATCGGACCCAAGGAGGAGTCAGCCAATCCTGTTTCCGGCTCTGTCTCAGCGGGGAGTAGCATTGCATCATTTCTCTGCTTCCCTGGGAATCTGCGCCCAGAGTGGGCTGGGATCCCAGGGACCTGCAAGCAGTTCCAAGGGGAGGCGGGCTCAAAAGAGTGAGCAACAGCCCTCCACGTGTCCCGCGCATCTGGTTGGCAGAGGCATAAGCGATGGCAGGACATCTGCAGCAGGTCACTTGTGAGATAGTCTGCTTGGGGGATGGTCAGTCACCTAACCGCCCCCTCCTCCGCCTGCCGCGGAGTCGGCCTCCTGCTCTTCTGGGTCCCAGGGGCGTGGGCGGTTGGTTGGTTGGTTGGTTGGGGTGTTTTGGTTTTTGTTTGTTTGGTTTGGTTTTTGTTTTTTTCGGGGGGGGGTATTTTTGTTTTGAGACAAGATCTCACTATGTAACCTTGTATAGTCTACGCTCTACGTAAATCAAACTGCATTTTCCCAATGAAGAAATTGGGCCCTGAAATTGGACCTCTAACTCATAGAGATCCTCCTGCCTCTGCCTCCTGAGTGCAGAGATTGAAGGTGTACGCCAGCACTATACCCAGCTAAAACATACATACGATTCTTAATACTGCAACCTAAAATAAAAAAAAAATTTTTCCCCAAGAATAGTAACAGATAGAACAGTTAGCTGCTTGGGCAAATCTCTCATGGATCTTTGATGTTGTAAACAAGCTAGCCACCTGTGTCTAAGGAACACTTAGGATGCCCCACCCACCCAGAGGGCGCTCCTTGCTAAGGACACTAAAGTAAAAAATAAAATCAATCAGAAATATTCAGATATTGAGTCACAAAAGTTTCAGACAGCACTAAAAAGAGAGAAAATTAGATAAAGGAGAAAGGTAGGTCTTTCAGGGAAACAAGCCATAAAGTCAAACACCCAACAGCGAGATGCTTGGAAAAAAAAAAAAGACAGGCTGAAGAGATGGCTCAGCCATGGTGAGCCCTTGCTGCTCTTCTGGGGACCTTAGTTTGGTCCTAACCAAAGTCAGATGCTCACAACCATCTAACTCCAGCTCCGGGGGTGCCACACCTCCGGCCTCCTTTGACACCTGCATTCATGTACACATACCCACATGCAGACACGCACACACCTGTGCATAATTCAAAATGATAAACATAAATCTCTCAAAAGTAGAAAAATGGGAAGGATGAAATTATAAATAATTTTGATGATAAGAATAGTACAAGTCAGAGTGAAGACCCTCAGTATATTGAACAAATACCAAGAGTCAAATAGAAATCCAAAACTGAATCTTACCAGGACTCCATCAGCTCCCAGAAGAAACAATGACCCCTGGGTTACCAGAATAGCACCAGTGGAGACAGACCATCACCCTAGATGGCTTCCTAGTAAAAGGGTCAAACCAGGACAAGGGTGAGAATAAGGCTTTTAAATCAGCTCTCTAAAACCCACTCTTCACGACCTCTTTCAGGGAAACTAATGCATGTGTGTCAAGACAAGATGTAATAGCTGTGTGTGCATAGCACTTCCTGGACCAGATATGGCTCAAAGTGCTTTACAAATATAAATTGATCGATTTAGTCTTTACCACAGGCCTGGGAAGTAAACACCGTTATTATCGCCATTTTCCCAATAAAACGACCTGAAATGTCAGGTGCTCTGGTCATATCTTAGCAAGAGCTGGTGGAAGCTAAAAATAAAGGAAAAGGGGCTAGGAAGACTGCTCAGCTAGTAAGAGTACTGGCTGCCCTTCCAGAGGACTCCGGTTCGGTTCCCAGCACCCACATGGTGGCTCTCAATTGTACAAAACTTCAGTTGTAGGGAATCTGACACCTTCTCCACACCTTCCTCTGGCTTCTTCAGATACCAAACATGCACAAGGTGCACAGACATACATGCAGGGAAAATACCCATGCATGTATGCATAAACCATAATAAATAAATAAATAAATAAATAAATAAATATTTTAAAGAATAAAGAGGAGACAAGAGATAAGAAAGAAGACCAGGAAGGTGATGTTAAGCTCTGTCCAGTGTTGTTCAGCACAGCTGTCTAAACTTTTTTTTTTAAAGATTTATTTTATGTATGTCAGTACACTGTCACTATCTTCAGACACCCCAGAAGAAGGCATCAGATCCCATTACAGATGGTTGTGAACCACCCTGTGGTTGCTGGGAATTGAACTCAGGATCTCTGGAAGAGCGGTTGGTGCTCTTAACCACTGAGCCATCTCTCCAGCCCTAGCACAGCTGTCTAATCTGGGCTTGAAGGATGTGGGGAACCTGATTTCTAAATTGTCACATGTATATGTCTGTCTATAACTAAGGCATAATTAAGAAAATGCTGGTTGACCAAGCCAGCTCAGTCAGTCAACAGGGTCTCAAGGGCAGGAGGGAGGATTGAAAAGAAAAAGACAATTAGACAACATTATAACATGACTCCAGTCAGTGCTGAGGCGGCTTTATTTTTTCCCAGTCAGCTTTTATACCATTCTAGGTACTAGCAGAGAATAGGGTCAGTTCTTAGGTCAAAGACAAAGTGATTAAACAAGGCAAAGAACAAAAGAGATCACACCAGGTAGTAATCAAACAAAGCAATAAACAAAGTCCCCAAGTCACTGGGTCTGGGGGCTTATCGGGATTACCAAGACAAAAGGGAAGTCACACATTCCTTGGCTGTGTTCACCTTGATCCCAGCATCAGCCCAACCATGAATATTCTTATCTGAGCCTGCTTCCTCCTCCAGAGCCCAGTGACAAGTACTTGCCAAATTTCTGTAAGTGGTACCAAAAGCTCTCCACAGCGGATTACCAGTTTTGTGAATAAAGGTTATTGTATGCAACAGAGTCTGAAGAAAGACAGCAGTAAGTAAGGTATGTTCCCGTCAGGATTTAACGATAAATGAGAAGACAACTGAAAATGTATAAAACCAAGCTGAGAACTTCATCAAGGCATTCTTTGGTTGAAGGGTGGCCAACGGTGGGGTAACTTACAGATGTTTTTAATATTAGTCTTTAGAAAGTGGATTTGCGTGGAAATTTTATGTATTCTCTAACTCTTTAAGTTATACTAATATAAATAAAGTTTTATTAGTTTTTTCAATTAGGTACAAGAAAGAAAAGATGACTAGCAAGAAGTTTGGAAGCTTCTCATGTACCAACTGCGGGCACATGACAGACGACCTGTTTTAGGTTTCAAAAGTCCAGACACGCTAATGACGTCTGAAGGGATAGAGAAATGGCTCAGTGATTAAGAATACTTTGCTGCTCTTCCAGAGGACCTGAGTTTGGTTCCCAGCACCCAACTCCAGCTCCAGGGGATATGGCACGTCTGCCCTCCAGGGGCTCCTGCACACACAAGCACTTACACAGTTATACACAGTTAAAAATAATAAATATAAATCTCTTTTTAAAGTAACTGAAATATTTTAAGAAAAGATTTATTATTATATCTAAGTACACTGTAACTGTCTTCAGACACACCAGAAGAAGGCATCAGATCTCTCTTACGGATGGTTGTGAGCTACCATATGGTTGCTGGGATTTGAACTCAGAACCTTTGGAAGAGCAGTCAGCACCCACATGACCAGGTGTGGTGGCATACAACTTTAATCCCAAAACCGAGGAGGCAGAGGCAGGAGAATCTCATCAAATTCAAGGCCAGCCTGGTCTACATAGTGAGCTACAGAATATCCAGGACTACAAAGAGAGACCCTGTCTCAAATACAAACAGACAAACAAAACAACGTAAAAGGTATATAACCATTAAAGCCGTTTCATTTAGTATATCTATGTTATGCAAAGTAACTACGAACAAATGCACGTAGCCTATGGCCTCTTATGTTTAGAATCAGAAGAGAAGTTGTCATGTGTGGATTATAAAACATATGAGGCTTAAAATTCTTTTAGACCTCTTACTTTTATATAACAATACTATGTTACATTAGTTATATTTATTATATGTGCTTTTATAATAAGAAAATGTTAATGTGACTCTATTTAAGGCCTTAGGAATATATTTGGATTTTCAAACTGGATTCAATTACTTTTTTTAAAGATTTATTTGTATTTATTTTGTGTGTGTGAGCGCTTTGCCTGCATGTGTGTTTGTGTTCCATGTATATACCTAGTGCCTGCAGAGGTCAGAAGAGGACACTGGATCCCCTGGAACTGGAGTTATAAACACCTGTAAACAGCCATTGGGTGCCGAGAACCAAACCTGGGTTGTCTGAAAGAGAAATAAGTGTCCTTAACTGCTGATCTGTCTCTCCACCCCTCAAAATATTTTTGATAAAAACAAAATTTTCATTTAAAAGGAAGGAATTGAAAAGGGAATTAATTTTACAAACTAGAACAGAGGCGACTGCTCTGCTCTTACAGGGGACCCCCATTTGGTTCCCAGCGCCCACATCAGCCACCTGTGACTCCAACTCCGGGGGATCCCTGTAGCCTGCTCGGGTACTGCTGTTGTGATCATAAAAAGAGAAAGAGGTTTAGAGAATAGGGTATAAGGCAGTGTGGGGGAAGGGGGTGCCCCAGCGGGCCCATGCTGAGGCATCCCTTCCCTCGAGGACCAGACACACACTGACATGGTATAGAGTAGAGTTTATTCAGGGCAGAGGATGGGAGTTAATGGGGTAGTGGAGGCAGAGAAAGGCAGAGAGAGGGAAGAGGCCAACCATGACCACGTGGAGAGAGGCGGGGAGGGGAGGAGAGCCCAAGAGGGGCAAGAGAGAAGCTGGGAGAGTTAAAAGGTAAGAAGTAAGAGAGAAGTAAGAGAGAGGAGGGGCAAGCAGTCCCTTTTATAGTAGGCCAGGCCTACCTGGCAACTGTGGGGTGGAGCTTAGACAGAACCCTAACATCCCCAGTTTTGGTTTAATAAAAAAAAAATTAAAAAGAGGTGCCCCACACCACTTTTCTTTTTATGATCATAACTGTGCTCGTGATTAAAAACACGAAGAAACTGGGCTGGAGAGATGGCTCAGCGGTTAAGAGCACCACCAACTGCTCTTCCAGAGGTCCTGAGTTCAATTCCCAGCAACCACATGGTGGCTCAAAATCATCTGTAATGGGATTTGATGCCCTCTTCTGGTGTGTCTGAAGACAGTTACAGTGTACTCATATACATAAAATAAACAATTCTTTAAAAAAGAAAAAGAAAAACAAAAAATATGAAGAAATGTTAAAAGAAACAAACCTCAGAACAGAAGGAAACAGTCCAATGTTCATATAAGAACATTTGTCTTTAATAAGTGAGTAAAATCCAGTATAACCCATTCCAAAAGAATGTATTTCCCCTAATTTTTCTGTACTGGGATTCTTCTCAAACATTGCTCAAAACCAACAGGCTGAAGACTGGAAATCTGTTGCCTGGAAACTACACAGTGTGACAGGAGGAAACCACAGGACTACATTAAAAGGGAAGAAACAGAACTGGTCCTCTCCAGGGTTTAACTCCAAGAAGACAAAGAGAGAAGCCATTGAAGTCAGTCCTCAGTGCTCAGAGGCCTGAGAATGTGGGATGAAGACCTCACACACTCCGATTCTGTCTTCTGGGCTCAGCTCAGCTGCCCCAAAGGACTCTGGGAATTTCACATTATGGGCTGACTTGATTGAACCCTTTCTCCTTACTTATAATTTACTTAAATGCCAAATAATAATAATAATAATAATAATAATAATTAATAATAATAATAATTAATAATAATGCTTGCAGGCTGTCAACACTTGACACAGATGACCTCACGTGTGCCTCTAAACTCTGAGTGCTTAAGAACGAGATACAGCCTCACCGCGTCTCATTACAATGGGCTTTAAGATGATGATATTTCTCAAAATGAAATGTTACATGAATCACAGCTGCTAAGTGCCAGGAGGAACGCAGGCTGCAGCCCAACCCCCATAGCACACACAGGTATAAGAAATCCACTCTCAGAATAGTATCTGTGGCTTAAAGACACCCAGCACCAATGAGTGCCCTGGACAGGATCACAACTTCCCAAATAATCCCCAAGCCACCCTCAACAGCATGGTCCAAAGTCAGCGGAGACTTTGAAAACAGCTGCTGAAATCTGGGTATCTTTGGATCATGAGGCTGTCTGGGGTGGAGGAAGGAGCTCTCAGACCCCTCACACATCGCTGGAGATCGCTGGACTAGAGGTTGGGAAGATGGTTGGACCAGGCCTGGAATAGAGTCTCTGTGCAATGGATCTCAACCTGTGGACTGCGACCCCTGAAGAGCATCAGAAAATACAGGTATTGACAGTATCGAAATTACAGTTATTGGGCTGGAGAGATGGCTCAGGGGTTAAGAGAACTGACTGCTCTTCCAGAGGTTCTGAGTTCAATTCCTAGCCATCACATAGTGGCTCACAACCATCTGTAATGGGATCTGATACCCTCTTCTGGTATGTCTGAAGGCAGCTACAGTGCACTTATTTATAATAATAAAATAGTTAATAATTAGCCATGAAATTATTTTATAACTGGGGAAGGGGGATCTCCATAACATGAGGAACTGAATTAGAGGGTCACAGTATCAGGAAGGTTGAGAAAGGCTGTAGTCTTTGCGCAGGTGGGGCCATCAGTGATAATCTCTGGGGTACCAGATTAAGACATGGGAACCTCATGGACTCTGGAAGCCCTGGAAAAGAACATGTCATGTGTCAAAAGTCCCAGCATTGGTTTTAGGGTGTCAGAACAACCTGCCCTCCAACAGAGTGAGCCGAGTCTCTGCCAGTCGGTCTCCTCTGTTGCCTCTGAGATTGACAGGTGCCTTAGGGTTTCTATCCCTGCACAAACATCATGACCAAGAAGCAAGTTGGGGAGAAAGGGTTGATTCAGCTTACACTTCCACATTGCTGCTGATCACCAAAGGAAGTCAGGACTGGAACTCAAGCAGGTCAGGAAGCAGGAGCTGATGCAGAGGCCATGGAGGGATGTTTCTTATTGGCTTGCTTCCCCTGGCTTGCCCAGCTTGCTTTCTTATAGAACCCAAGACTACCAGCCCAGGGATGGTACCACCCACAATGGGCCCTCCCACCCTTGATCGCTAAGTGAGAAAATGTCCCACAGCTGGATCTCATGGAGGCATTTCCTGAAGGGAGGCTCCTTTCTCTGTGATAACTCCAGCTTGTGTCAAGTTGACACACAGAACCAGCCAGTACACCATGCTACAGCTGGTCAGCTCTCAACAGCCTCCAGGTGACCTCTCTTGCCAAAGGAGGGAGCACCCATCCATGTACCTGGGCCCTGTGTGAGTGGCATTTGGGTGTGAATGTGACTGTGGTCTTTATGGCCTCGCTTGAACACAATCTTTCTGGATTCGGGAAAGCACTTCCCTGAGTTGGTGGGAAGTCAGCGTCTGTTCCCCAGTATTATTCCCCCACCTCCCTCCCTCCATCAGGGAATCACAGCAGCTGGAGGTGGCTGGCGAATCTCCTAGCATCTGGCTCCCCTGTCATTATGCTTTGTATATAACCTGCCAGCCTGTGAGGTAGCCAGCTTCCCAGGTCCAGCCCAATCCAGCTCCCCTTCCCCACCCACCCCACCCACCCCCACCCCCACCCCCACCCCTGTTTCCCTGTCCCTGCTGAATCTACAAAATGGAATTCTATTGTACTGTAAATGTGTATTCATCCAACATTTATGAAGCCTGCTGTTACCCCAAGCAAAATGCTACAGGAAAGGACACAGTTGAAATGCAAAGAGACTCCTCTCACCCACCTGGTCAAGACCTGCTTGTCACAATTTAAAGCCACCTGAATCATATCTGTATGCACAATACATATATTTCTACATTTCAAATTACCTGCTGGCCACTCTCTTTTTAAAGAGGCTTTAAACAAGGTTTCCTGAGGGTGGAGCCCCTTCTTACCCAACACCAATAATCACATGAGTCTTCACGGCCTTGTGGTGGCAGAGCTTAAAATTCCCTCATTTGCCTCACCTGATTCCTCTAACATAGTTATAGGTGGTGAACCTACGAGTCCTGTGATAACATTTTATATTTTGAAAAAGAAAGAAAGAGCGAGATAGGGAGGGGGAGGGAGGGAGGAAGAAAGAAAGAAAGAAAGAAAGAAAGAAAGAAAGAAAGAAAGAAAGAAAGAAAGAAAGAAAGAAGGGAGGGAGGGAGGGAGGGAGGGAGGGAGGGAGGGAGGGAGGGAGGGAGGAAGGAAAGAAAGAAAGAAAGAAAGAAAGAAAGAAAGAAAGAAAGAAAGAGGGAGGGAGGAGGTGGTGAACCTACAAGTCGTATGATAACATTTTATATTTTGAAAAAGAAGAAAGGGAGGGGGAGAGGAAGGAAGGAAGGAAAGAAAGAGAAAGAGAGAGAAAGAAAGAAAGAAAGAAAGAAAGAAAGAAAGAAAGAAAGAAAGAAAGAAAGAAAGAGGAAGGGAGAGAGAGAGAGAAAGAGAGAAGAAGAAGAAGAAGAAGAAGAAGAAGAAGAAGAAGAAGAAGAAGAAGAAGAAGAAGAAGAAGAAGAATCAAAGTTCAAAGAACTTAATTTCTATGGCAGATGCCAGTCTACGTGTGTGTGTGTGTGTATGTGTGTGTGTGTGTATGTGTGTGTGTGTGTGTGTGTGTGTGTGTCCAGGTCTGTTGGGGATTGCTCTAGTGCCACTATGTATCAAATGTTAAATACTGGCCGCCAAGATCTGGTTGTAGTTCCGGCAAGCACATTCTCACATACACCAAATGTATGAACTTTGCTCACCAGTCTTCTCTGACCAGTTAAGTAAAAGTAGCTAACAGTCAATTACTAGGGAGAATAGAGGTAGGCGGGGCTTCCGTTCCTGGACTGGGGGTCACAGGTGGGGACCATGAGATGAAGAGGAAAAGAGGAGAGAGACAAGGAGAAACGAGGGGAGAGGCAGGGGTCTCCATCAGACAGGATGGACCAGACTGATGGGGCAAAAAGACTCAAACATCTAGTAACGTGGGAATCACAGCTGGGAAATAGCCAATCTGGAGAGGGAAAATGACAGAGGCCATCTAGGAGAGGCTAAGGCTAGCAAGTGGGTTTTCTGGAGATGGTCCACCGTTTTGCACATCCTGCGATGGGTGAGCTCTGAGATGCAAGGTCACCAGAGACTTCATCCCAGGATTGCTTCTTACTGATGACAAGCCTTTTTTTCTGACACTATTATATTGCCTAATGATTCCTGGGCATCAGCTCACCCTATTGGGCAGAGTTCCCAACATGAAGATGTAATTACAGACAGTAATGCTGTATAGACGAATTGATAATTTCACAATGTCTGATAATGAGTTTATAGAACTCTTAAACTGATACAAGTATCCCAAGCCTCCTACAGAGTAAAGTCACAAATAGAGCCCTGTAAACCTTCATATGTCACAGGCTAATTGCACAAAGCAGGCTGGAAACAAATTTATGATTAAAGAAAAACATTCATTCTAGATCAGGTCCAAGGATGAAATCGCAGGTGTGCACTATGATAAAGCAAGGCCATGTGAAACTGTTGCTTTGAACTTATAATGAGCCTATAGAATGAAACACTGTTTTGAATTTACTATGGACATCCTTCTGTAACTCCTATTTGTGTAACATTTTATCTGTGAGATAATTCTTTCTTAGTAGAGAGCTTTTTTGTTTAAAAGCTATAAAGGTTGAAAGCATAATAAAGTTTTGGTATAGCCATTTCCCCTTCACCAGGTGTGCATGTTGTCTTTCTTTCCTTCTCTTTTCTCTCCGGTTCAGGAAGAGTTAACGAACTCCTGAGCCAGAGAGAAAAGAGCCCTAGGAATTAAGCCATCTTTTCTTAATCCCCTGCAACAAACAGCAGGAATTAATCACCAGAAGTCAGGGCTTTTGTTCTTAGGATAGCAAAGAGTTAAAGAAAGAACAACTTTTGCCCTGGCAACCCCCAATGCCACCCATCACTGCCTTCCTGGGAAACCCTGGATGCTGGGCTGGTCACCGGCAGAAAAATAGTTGAGGGGTTGTCTTAGTTAGGGTTTTACTGCTGTGAAGAGACACCATGACCAAGGCAACTCTTATAAGGACAATATTTAATTGGGGCTAGCTTACAGGTCCAGAGGTTCAGTCTATTATCATCAAGGCAGGAACATGGCAGCGTGCAGGCAGTCAAGGCACTGGAGATGGAGCTGAGAGTTCTGCATCGTGACCTGAAGACATCAAGAAGGAGAAGGTTCTCTTCCACATTGGGTGGAGCTTGAGCATAGACTCTCAAAGCCCACCCCCAGAGTGACACACTTCGTCCAACAAGTCCACACCTACTCCAACATTACTTCTAATAGTGCCATTCCCTAGACCAAGCATATTCAAACCACCACCACAAGGGTAATCACCCATTAATTGTGCTAAAGCCGATTAAATAAATTGATAAGAATCTGCCTCGATTATTGGGGGCTGGCCAGGTCATAATTTTAACTAATATAGTTATTAAATGCTCTACAACATCACAAATCTTTTAACAGGGAGGCTCCTTTGCATTTGTAAGTAGCTGATTGCCCCTAAGGCAATTCCTTAAGGGAGCTCAAAGACAGCTGGAGCTGGAGAGATGCTCGGTGGTTAAGACCATGTACTGCAAGTTCCCAGTACTTATGGTGGGTACAACAACCTATAACTCCAGTTTCATTGAATATTACGCCCTCTTCTGGCCCCTGTGGGCATTGCACACCGGTACAAATGTGTAGACACACGTAATTAAATATAAAAATCTTTTTTTTTTTTTTTTTTTGGTTTTTCGAGGCAGGGTTTCTCTGTGTAGCCCTGGCTGTCCTGGAACTCACTTTGTAGACCAGGCTGGCCTCGAACTCAGAAATCCGCCTGCCTCTGCCTCCCAAGTGCTGGGATTAAAGGCGTGCGCCACCACTGCCCGGCTTATAAAAATCTTAAAACTGGAAAAAGAGGTCTGGAGAGATGGCTCAGCAGTTAAGAAAACTGACTGCTCTTCCAGAGGTCCCGGGTTCAATTCCCAGCAACCACATGGTGGTTAACAACCATCTGCAATGGGATCTGATGCCCTCTTCTGGTGTGTCTGAAGACAGTGACAGTGTACTGTAACATACACGAAATAAATAAATAAATCTTTTTTGAAAAAAACTGGAAAAAGAGCAGGAAGCACTGAGCTGCTGGGGATAGAGGTGTGAAGGTTGGGACGTTGTAATTATCAGAATAAACTCTACCTCAAGCCTAATAAAGCTTAATCTTTGGTAGGTTCTTCTACGGAGCATTTTAAAGACATAGCCATTCACACAAATCCTCATTAGCGTGCCTTGACTTCCCATTTATGATTCTTTAGATTTTTTTCCATTATAGATAAACCTTTGTAAATAAATACTTACAGAAAAACATTACAAAGTATGAACTCCCATCAGCGTGGTTCCCTTCGGGTTCTCAATTCTATGAATCTAGATTTGCTCACAGAAGTGAATGTGGCTGCAAGGCACGGAGGAGAGAACTCAGCCATCACAGACCAGGGCCTCCTCAGTCATACCAGAGAAAAGGCCAACCATGAACAGGGACTAAAGTAAGTAAAAATGCTGTCTTAGGGTTTTACTGCTGTGAAGAACCACCATTACCATGGTAACTCTTATTAAGAAAACCACGTAACGGGGGCTTGCTTACAGTCCAGAGGTTGACTTCACTGTGGGAAGCGTGGCGGCACACAGGCAGACATGGTGGCTGAGAGTTCCACATCTGGACCACGGGCAGCAGGAAGAGAGTATGAAGCACTGAGCAGGGATTTGAGCATCTGAAACCTCAAAGCCTGCCCCAGTGACACACTTCCTCCCACGAGACCACACCTCCTAACAGTACCACTCCCTATGGGTCTGTTGGGTCATTTTCTTTCAAACCACAACAAATGTCCTATTAACTCATTTCCTATATGTTGCATGTAATTTTAAAAACACTCTACCAGGGGCCTCGGCCCGTTCCCTGTTCCCTTTTGTTCTACCCGGCTCTGCTCCGGGATCAGCCACCGCCAGCCCTAACTCAACTTCCTTTTCTAGCTGCCTTTGCTCCAGGAGGGGTTGAGGTACCAGCCCGAGACCCTTGAATCCACAGATAAAAGACACACAGCTTTATTACTTCAGAATCTGCCTGTTAGGCACAATTGCTGGGCACAGCTAACTCCCACTTGGAAAGGCGTGCCCTTACCAATTTATTATCTTTCCAATCTATTGTCTCTCCCTCCACTTTAATCTTAGTGACTTGTATCAGCCACCCCCCCCCGCCCCCGTCCCCAACATCCTTGGTCATCCACCGGTAGTGGAAGCCAAAGGTCCTAGCTGCCCCAAGACCTTACATGAATGCAGAGTCCTCCTTCCTCCAAGGCATAGCAGAAAGGCACCCTCTCTTTCCCTGCGTCTCCTTTTCCCCTTGGAACCCAGAAGTCCCACCTGTACCTTCTGCCCAGCAATTAGCTCCAGACCTTCTTTATTGACAAATCGAGAACCAATTAGGAAACTAGACCTTAGTATCAGAGCCTCCCCTTACACCTCTATGTCAAAGAACATTCTCTAGCAGACCTATTAGCTGAAGAAGTCACGAGGGGATTGTGTGATAAAGGATGTTTTCAGGCAGGCGAACTAACAGAAGATGGAGATTCTGAGCAGCATACGTGGAGCCCAGAGGTTAAAACTCCGGTTTCCTTTGCTCTAAGTTGTCAGTTAGGTTCCAGAACAGCCTGGCATGCTTCATGGCCATTTATCAGTCTTTCCCTACACAGTGATATTTCAATAACCTTCCTGCTGATAAATGTGTGTGCACTCAGTATCTCAGATCCCTTGCTTCTGTACTTGAACCCAGGTGGGCATGGCCCTGAGGCTGCACCCCAACATCCATTTTGTTAGCTTTCTCTCGCTATAATGACACTTCACAACACCTTATGGAGTGTTTTCTCTCTCTTTTTTTAAGTTATGTATATATGAGTACACTGTAGCTGTACTGATGGTTGTGAGCCATCATGTGGTTGCTGGGAATTGAACTCAGGACCTCTGGTTGCTCCGGCTTGGCCCCTCTCTCTCTGGGTCAGCTCGCTTCTTTATAATCTTTATAATAAATCAATCAATATTATACCTAAGTACACTGTAGCTGTCTTCAGACACACCAGGAGAGGGCATCAGATCTCATTACGGATGGTTGTGAGACACCATATGGTTGCTGGGATTTGAACTCAGGACCTTCGGAAGAGCAGTCAGTGCTGTTAACCGCTGAGCCACCCCCCCAGCCCCGTTTTCTCCTTTTTAACTGTTTATTGTATGTGTCTGAGTGTTTACTAGCAATGTACGCCCATGCAACATGTCCTTGAGGTGCCTGCAGAATCCAGAAAAAGGCATCAGATCTCCTGGAACTGGAGCTGCAGGTAGTTGCAAGCTGCCATGTGGGTGCTGGGGATTGAACCAGGGTCCTATGGAAAAAGCAACCAGATCTCTTAACCACTGAGTCACCTCTCTGTCCCTGAAGGATTTGACTCCTGGTTTTGAAGATTTCAGCCCATGGTCCCTCGGCCTCATTGCTTTGGGACCTGTGGCAAACAAGAACATCAGAGCTAAAGCACATGGGAAAGGTAAAAGCTTACTCATAGCTGGAGAGAGAGGCTGCTTTCCCACAATCCCCTTCAAGGCATGTCTGGTGACCTACTGACCTCCCTGGGTCTTAGCTGTTACAGCTTCCACCTCCTCCTAATACCACTCGGCTAGGAACAAAGCCTTCTACACATGAGCCTTTGGGTGATAAACCCAAATGATGACAGTCATAAGCGCCCACTTTGCTCTCTCTGGGTGCTGCTATTCAAGTTTAGAATGCCTGCCAAATTCTGTCCCTCCACAGAACCTTTCCTTATACCTACATCTGCTGAATACAGAACTGCTTCACCTGGCTATCGAGGTGTTGGCGCCTGCCTTTGAAGCTGCGTTCAGTGTCATGCCCATTTGCCTCTCTAAGGGTTAATGTTGATGACTGGTGAGATCCAAGCGAAGGGTCTCACTTCACACATTTTCAAAGGAAGGAAACTGTACCGGCTGGTTTAGTGTGTCAACTTGACACAGGCTGGAGTTATCACAGAGAAAGGAGCTTCAGTTGGGGGCAGTGCCTCCATGAGATCCAGCTGTGGGACATTTCCTCAATTAGTGATCAAGGGGGAGGGCCCCTTGTGGGTGGTGCCATCCCTGGGCTGGTAGTCTTGGGTTCTATAAGAAAGCAGGCTGAGCAAGCCAGGGGAAGCAAGCCAGTAAGTAACATCCCTCCATGGCCTCTGCATCAGCTCCTGCTTCCTGACCTGCTTGAGACCCAGTCCTGACTTCCTTTGGTGATAAATAGCAATTTGGAACCATAAGCTGAATAAACCCTTTCCTCCCTAACTTGCTTCTTGGTCATGATGTTTGTGCAGGAATAGAAACCAGGACTAAGACAGAAACCAATTCCCCAAAGGCAAGGCTTTCTTTCTTTTCTTTCTTTTCTTTCTTTCTTTCCTTTCTTTCTTTCCTTCCTTCCTTCCTTCCTTTCTTTCTTTCTTTCTTTCTTTCTTTCTTTCTTTCTTTCTTTCTTTCTTTCTTTCTTTTTCTAGACAGGGTTTCTCTGTGTAGCCCTGGCTATCCTGGAACTCACTCTGTAGACCGGGCTGGCCTCGAACTCAGAAATCCACCTGCCTCTGCCTCTGCCTCCCAAGTGCTGTGATTAAAGGCATGTGCCACCACTGCCCGGCTCGGCAACACTTTCCTAAGTGACACAGCCCATTAGTGACTGACCACGGGCCAGAAGCTGCATCCTCCTCCTCCCACTGCAGTGCTCACATTCAGCGATGAGGCTGAGCATCAGGTTCCTCATAAAGCTTCTCGGATTCCTAGGTCTGACCATCCCACTCTCCTGCCTCCCTACCAGAAGCAAAGCATCAGGGAGCATGGCGTTGACCGACCCTCCTTGTGGCAATTTCATGGCTGGCTCCTAACCTGCTGCCCTAGAACTCAGATAAGGAAAATAATTGTGAAACAAAGGTAGCAGAGAACCCTTGGAAGGAGAAGGTTTATTTCCGCTTTCCAGTCCAGGTCACAATTCCTCACTAAGGGAGACCAGAGCAAGAACTCCAGCCAGGAATTGATCCAGAGGCCATGGAGGAATATAGCTTTTTGGCTGGTGCCCTCTGCCTTCCTGGGCTTGCTTTCTTATGCCTCCCTAGGGATGGCATGCATGCACGCTCTCTCTCTCTCTCTCTCTCTCTCTCTCTCTCTCTCTCTCACACACACACACACACACACACACACACACACACAGCCCAGTCTGATCAAGGCAGTTCATTAGTTGGTCCCTCTTCCCAGGTGGCATTAGCTCATGTCGAGTTGACAAAAGCTCACCGGCACAGACCAGAGTGCCCACATCTTCATCTTCCGTTTTGTGCTATCTGAACAGAGAATGGAACACTCGGGTCTCAGACGCCAAGCCCCTAGATTAGTGACTGGAGAGTAAGAAAGGCTGCTAAATATCTCTCCTCTGTTTCGTACCTCTGAGGAATTAAACACCCACAGCCCTCCCAGTCGTACAGGATAGACACTGTGTGGCTTAGGCTGGGAATTGCTGTGTCTCTCACCCCTCACTAATGTGCCAAAGCAGAGTAAAGCAAGCTTATCACCGTTTGTTAAGTTTACCTCATTAACACATGCACATATTGTGCATTTCAACACAAATGTACCCAACAATGGAGCTTTTTAACTTTCTGAAACTCACGTTCATCAGGATCCCCACTCCACAGGGCAGGGGTGACTGAGGTGAGAAGCCAATACACAGAATTATAGTCTCCTCTGTGCTAAATCTCTCTTATGTCTCCTTCCTCCTCTCTCTCTCTGAAACAAAGCCTTATGTAGCCCAGGTTTGCCTTGAACTCACTATGTAGCCCAGGCTAGCCTCAAATTTCACCTTTTCTTCTCAGTGCTGGGATGACTGCAGCACAGCACCCTGCACTGTTTAAACTAGCTTTTCCAGATCACTCGGTCTCTGTGGGATAAATAGTCCTGCCCTTAGATTCTCTCCATTTTCCCTGACTGCCCTCTAAGTAAGAGGGTATCTGGGATGTATGTGGTTACACAGCAATAGGGAATGGGGCCCCAGATTCCAGCATGCAGATCAGAGTCCTCCCCGTGTCTTAGTTCCAGATCACTTAGACTCTACTAGTCTAAGGGATTCTGAATTCTCAGGGATAGATCAAGAGAGCAAGCCTTCCCATGGCCGCTGCTGACCTGCTGTTGGGAGACCTTGTTGTCGCACCCCACAAACCCCAGCAGCTTTCCACCTCCCACCATAGTGTGGGGAGAAGCTTAAGGTGTTTCCACAGCACACAGGAGAGGTCTGGGCTTACTGGCTCTAGCCCTCCATCTACCTGGTGCCCACAGCCCACCATCCCTATGCCACCGTCTGGGTGTGACATCAATTCTCTTGAGAACCTAGACACATTTCTGGTTACATTCGGGAAGCAAAGCCGTGTCCCCAAATGTTTCAGTACCCCCTGTGTTCTCCTGGCCTCTGTCCCTGTACCCTACTGCCACCCCAGTATTGACACAATCCCTGACCCTCCCCACTCAGACCCTCTGTTCTTCCTTTTGACAAGTCTTTCTCCGAAAACACAGAATTTTTTCAACCCTCACCCTCCTGTGCCCTCTCAACTCTCACCTGGCTTTAATGGTGGGAAGCAGGGGAGAGCTGATATGAGGAAATCTTACCAAGGTGTCCATCAAAGCACGTGCGGGGTGTCCTGGCCACCGCCCACCCCTTTTCATTGCAGACCAGTTGGCAGCGCATGCGCAGGTCTCAGGTTTCCCATAGGGGGCTCTCTTCTCCGACAGAGCTTTCCTTAAATAAGATGATTTGCGGGATGGAAGCTTTGCTTCCCCAGGCTGGAGAGGTGGTGGCTCTGTGGTTAAGAGCACAGGATGCTCTTACAGAAGACCGAAGCTCAGCTCTCAGCACCCACATGGCCAATCACAATTGTCTGTAACTCCCGTTGCGGGGAAATTAAATGCCCTCCTCTGGCCTCTGAGGGCACTGCTCACACATGATACACATAACACGCATGAAGGCAAAACACCCACACGTACAAAACAGAATGCTGTTTAGAGAAAGGGAAGCTCCCAGGCAGTCCCCCTAGCACCCTCCCAGGGTGTTAAGGGACTGCTCATGCAGCTCAGCTTCCCCCCCCCCGCCCCCAATTAGGAAAATCCTTCATGCTTTATTTTTCTTGTGCCTTTCAGCTTTCTCCCCATCACACTGGTGTTTGACACCATCTCTCCATCTCCCTCCTAAATAGCCCTTGCCAGGAAAAGTCTGCCCCTTGGTTGCAGCTCTCGCTCCCTGTCTATATGCATCCTGCCTGGGCCCTTCGCTCACCCGTGCTTTCTGAGCAAGCCTCAGGCTTCTCCACCGCCATCTTGACCACACCTCCCCAGGGATGTTTCCTCCAATTACAAGTGGAGAGGGCCAGTCTGAGGAGGCCCAGCTGACATCTTAGGCTCCAAGGTCACCTGACTTTGCACTAGGATTTTTCCATGTCACAGTCACTTGGAGGCCAGGGTCAGTGTAGCAGCTCCTAAGTGCACTGTCTGCCTCTGGCTACCACGCATGCTTAGAAACTGCTGGAGGGACCCACCGGAGCCATTCCGTGAAATACCTCAGTCTGTGACTGCCCTCAGGGGTATAGTATGTGGACAGCCACACAGCAGCAGACCAGAGAGAGACATGTCCTTTGCGTTTTTGGGTCTAGTCGGGGACGTTTTATGAGTCACTGAGACAGACAGACCCTCTTGGGAATTGTATACTGGGAGACAATAGCTAGGGCTCCTGTCTTAGTTAGGGTTAGGGTTAGTCAGGGTTTCTATTCCTGCACAAAATATGACCAAGAAGCAAGTTGTGGAGGAAAGGGTTTATTCAGCTTACACTTCCACAATGCTGTTCATCACCAAAGGAAGTCAGGACTGGAACTCAAGCAGGTCAGGAGGCAGGAGCTGATGCAGAGGCCATGGAGGGATGTTCCTTACTGGCTTGCTTCCCCTGGCTTGCTCAGCTTGCTTTCTTATAGAGTCCCACAGCTGGATCTCATGGAGGCATTTCCCCAACTGAAGCTCCTTTCTCTGTGATAACTCCAGCCTGTGTCAAGTCGACACACAAAACCAGCCAGGACGGCTCCCCAGACTCAGACGTATTCCCCAATGCTAACAAGATTGAGTCACAGGAACAGAAGCTCTGCTTACCAGCAACCATGGACAAACTTCTGTCTCCGGCTGTGATACCAGAGGCATAGACTGACCCCATCCCCATAGTCACCTGACTTGTCTCAACATCTGGGGAGGGGTTCGAATAAAGTAGCTGTTTTCTACCAGTGTGGTCAGCTCTGCCTTTGAAAAATTCCCTCTTCTGCTCCCACCCTACCTTGGAACACCAGTCGTGAAGATCTTTACCAGTCTGATAAGGATGCTGGCTTCTGGGAGATGCTCCCTCCCCCTCCACACATGCAAGACAAGAAAATCACTATGGGCAGTGGGGTGTTAGCCATGTCAACTAGTCAGCCCAATGTCATCCCCAGAAACTTCTGAGTTTGTTGGAAGTTACACACACACACACACACACACACACACACACACACACACACAAAGGCATAGGAAAACTACAAGTGCCAGGTGAGTTCAGAGGCAAGATGACCCAAAAAACTTTAGAGAAAAAAATAAAACCACATTCAGGACCCAGGATCGTTTTTAAATCCCAACTCTTCATATTAGTCATGTGTATTATACTGTGGCTTTCAAACCTGCCAAGTTCATAAACCATGTGCTTCATTTCCTAGCCGAGACACACCAGTCAGAATTTGATAACACTTTCTAAATAGACATGTGCTCATAACGACAAACCACCAGGCAACACACTGACAAATCCTATTTTATAAATACATACTGTTCTCTGTGTTTCGAATGGAGAAATAACTGGTCAGTGTAACAGTGCAGAAGCCCACAGGGGAAACATAAGCACAGGCTGGAGAGATAGCGTAGCAGTTAAGAGCACTGGCTGCTTTTCTGGAGAACCCGGGTTCAATTCCTATCACCCACAAGACAGCTCCCGACTATCTGTGACTCCAGTTCCAGGGGATCTGACACCCTCACACATACATGCGGACAAAACACATATAAAATAAGTTTTAAATATATATGTTTTAATATATTTTATATTTATATTTATATATATTTTATATTTTACATATCTCTCTCTCTTTCTCTCTCTCTCTCTCTCTTTATATATATATATATATATATATATATATATATATATATATATCCCATCAAAGAAGCAGCAACCTCTTCTCTACCAGCAGGCGTCCACCCAGCTTCAGTGGCAACTTTGCAGCTCTTTGTGTTTTGTTTTGTTTTTGGGTTTTTTGTTTGGTTTTATTTTGTTTTGTTTTCTGTTTGGGTTTTGTTGTTGTTGTTGTTGTTGGGTTTTTTGTTTGTTTTTTTTTTTAAACAAAGTTTCTCTGTGTAGCCACGGCTGTCCTGGAATTCACTGTGTAGACCAGGCTGGCTTCCAACAGAGCTCTTACAGTAGTAACGTCACAAGTTTTTCTCTAGAGAGAGCAGTTAACAGTCATTTCAAAGTAAGCCCCCTTTTACACGCATTATTAACAGAGACTCCAGCATTGTTACTGCAAAGGCAAGACATTCACTGGCCACTGAAGAAAACCAGACAATGTATTAAGGTCCATCCAGATCTTGCCTGCTAACAGGTGAAGTCTCACAGGGCTAAGTGAGAGAGAGAGAGAGAGAGAGAGAGAGAGAGAGAGAGAGAGAGAGAGAGAGAGTTTGCTGCCGTTTGATTGGTCGGTATGCCTGAAGCCCAGAAGTAGACCCCTTGAGTTTCTACCTGTTGAGTTCCTCTTAGTTTCTGTGGCACCATTACCAAATGCGCTGCCAACTTACATCCGCAAACATCGACCTCTTCGGTATTGTCTCTCTGTGTCTCTAACCTCCACACACATTCTAGATGGCCTTGGACCACCGAGGGCTTCTGAACACTGCTAGAAGGATCCCAAACACCTACATTTGTCACATTAAGTTCATCTTCCTGCATGCCGGAGCGCGACCCACTCTCCTGAAGATAGTGTGATAGGTCACTGAGGACACAGGGACTCAGTAAGGAAAGCAGGACAGAGCCACCAGGAGAGAGGAAAGAGAGAGAGAGGAGGAAGAAAAAGCAACTGAGTGGGCAAGACTGGGTGATGGAAGAAAAAGCACCAGGCACCCTCTGCTCCTGCGCCGCCCCCTGAGGAACTGCCCTCTCCTTAAAGCTTTTTGAGCCCCACTGAACATGAAGCCATCCCGCCTGCTGACGACTGCAGAACCGGCCGCTGCTGGGTTCAGTTAACACGGCCACCTGGAGTCACAATTCAGCCTGCAAAAATTCATTCTTAATTAAAAGCCAGCCTGACCTTTGGAAATCCTTATTTCTGGAAGAGTGAGCTGACTTGTTATGACTAATGACTCCTAATAAGCGTCAAAACCACAGGACCAGCGGGCACACGTGCAAGCATATCTGTCTCTGATGAAGGTGTCATACCAACCGTGTCACATCCTCCTGAACAAGAGGGGGGTGGACTCCACGGTTTCAGAAATGCCCCCGACCCCAGGGCAGGGACAATGGGTAACGGTGTCTACAGAAAAGATTGCAAAAGGCAAGGTGTTGAGTGAGATGGGAGATGGGCTGACAAACGGCTGGGGTGGGCAGCTTTCGATAGTTCCAAGGATCTATTCCCACTTTGGCAGACAGACAGACAGACAAGCTCCACTTTCACCTGAGAAAAGCTGGAAATGGAGCAAGTCTTGAAAGTACAGCTTGGTTTCTTCTTTTTAAATTATTTTTAAGTGTGTGTGTGGCAGGGGAAGAATGTGTGTATGTAACTATGTGATAGAGTGTGTGTGTGTGTGTGTGTGTGTGTGTGTGTGTGTGAGAGAGAGAGAGAGAGAGAGAGAGAGAGAGAGAGAGAGAGACTGACTCCCTGCTCATGGATCTTCGGTTGTACTACAAGCCATCAGGACGCAGACCAACCTTACTTAGAGTGAGTCAAGGCTTATAAAGCTATGGGGGACTGAGGGTAGGGACACCCATGATGGACAAACATCATTGACTGGGGCTTCGGGTACCTAGAATGCATCGTTAGTGTGGAGAAGCATCTCAGAACTCTCAGGTGCCAGCTAGCTGAACAGGTTTTTGTCAGGAGAAAGGAAATTGATCCTGTAATCCAACTAAGGCTACAAGATACTCCTCAGTTACATGTAGACATATAGTTCTTACAGCCTACTTTAATAAGGGTTCAACCTCCCCTCTAGCCCACCACCCACCAGAGGTAGCGTTAAAGAACGGTTATTAGGATACAGGGGAAGTGGACCTGTTTAGAAATAGTTCTTTGGGAAGATTCCAATCTTCGCTGTTCTCAGTCCAGTCCACTAGCAAACACCAAACATGAATCAGCAGCTGCAGACCAGTCCACTCGGCAGACACCACACATGCCTCAGCAAGGGCATTCAATCCAGAAGAAACTGGACTGGATCGACAATCTGCCCGAGTCTGCAGATGTGGCAAGAAGCCGGAGGGTCCTCATAAGAAGTTCTCTGGTAAGTTTCTCTCTATGACGTACCACAAGCAAAGCTCAACAATGCAACGTAAGGCGAACCAATACATGCGTGTCATCAGCGAGGACTAGTGAGGCAGAGCAAGGTAATCCAACACTCACACTCACGCTGTCCGCAGGGTCATATTTATATCCCTTCATCACATGCCTTTTCACCTGTGTCTGCTGTAGGACAACACCCTTTCGCCTGTGTGTTTCAGGAGAACATTTTTTCATATTGCTTTAGCAAATCGTCCTTTCACCTTTGTGCCCCAGCTAAACATCATTTGACATAACTGACTTTCCAAACAAACCAGAAGTTTCCACTTTAGGTAGAGACGCATGTGTGGGCTTAGAATTCTTCAGACAAGGTCAGAGAAGGAGAAACCTCATTAATGGAGTCTCCCATATTGAGGTACTGAGCCCAAAGGTATCAAGAAAGACTGTAAGGTGTGGTCTGTGAACCTCAGGGTACAATTTCCTGTCGTTGAGATGAGAGTTAGAGAGTTCAAAGTCATTGTGGCTGGCCTCTGTGACCTTGGTATGTTAGATATGGCATCAAAATCAGAAGCAATAGAGAAAATAACAAACTGAACTTTATAACAATTAAATTTCTCTATTTCGAAAGACATCAACAAGAAAGCGAGAAGGACCAGGGAATGTAGGGAAAATTCAAAAGTTCATCTGGAAAGGAATCGGTACCTAGGATATGCAGTGAACTCTTAACTCCTCCAAAGTGAAAAAGACCACTGAATGTAAAACTGAGCCAAGACTTGAAACAGATATTTCTCCAGAGAAGATACACAAATAGCCAAGAGTCACGGGGAAAAATACACTGCATCATTAGCCATCAGGGAGATGTAAACCAAACTGGCGTGGGCCGAGCATCTCTATACTCTTTAGCACTGGGAGAATGGAAAAGCTGCACACTGAAAAGACCATAGGAACACAGAGGAGGCGGAGCCTTCGCACTGCGGGAACACGGAGGAGGTGGGGCCTGTGCGCGGCAGGAACACGGAGGAGGAGCCTGTGCACTGCCGGAACACGGAGGAGGCGGAGCCTGGGTGCTGCGGGAACACGGAGGAGGCGGAGCCTGCGGCCTGAGGGAAGGCTTGGGAAATAATGAGGTCACTTCCGGTGTTCTCTGGCCATCCCTCAAGAGACAATATCAAGTTAGCATGACTTGGCACTTCACTGCTATCCATCCAAGAGAAATGAAACCCCGTCTACACAAAGACTCACACAGCACTGTTTATAGCTGAAGCCAAAAAGTGTGAGCATACACACTCCCAGTAACTCTGACATGAACGAGTCTTATGCGGCATGTCCATAATGTAGAATACTATTTGACAGTTAAAAAGCACAAAATACTAGCAGTCACATAGGTGAGCCTTGAAAACATTATTCTTAATTTTAAAGTCAGTTGCAGAATATGTTGCGCTATTCTATTTTTATAGAAACGCCTCTAACCGAATAATTTACAGAGACAGAAAATGCTTCAGTGTTCTAGGCTGGCAGCTGATACGACAGAAGCTGGCTGTGGAGCGGCATGGGGTTTCTTTCTGGAATGGAAAAAAAAAATGTGTTCTAATAGCTGCTGACGGTTGCACGGCTCTTAATACAGTGGAAAACAACATGGAATTTCATATTTTAGTTGGTCCATATTTTATGGACTCTCAGTGAAACGCAGCATTGGGGAGAAGAGGAAAGGAAGAGAAGCCACGTGTGCAGTTCGTCCTGCATCTAACCCTGCTCCCCAGTGGACGAACTCTCCTGGGCAGCGGAGACCTCCCACGATACACAGCCAATGCTATATCACAGTGTATGTTCTACATGAGCCCCATAAGTGGACCTGTAGAAAATGCTTTGATAAATTCCCACTCAAGACTGTATTTACAGATGCTTTCCCTAAGAGAATGGAGTCAGTTGGTCTAAATCAAGCTAACGCTTGGCGACCAGAAGGCTTCTGGGAGAACATGACCCACCACAAGAATAGACAAGAAAAATGGACAAGAAAATAGACAACACACACACACCCCAGCTCAGACAGGGTCTCGTCTAACTCGGGGGATTTCCCAGCTACGGAATTGAACAGTCACAGCCTTCACATCTAAACATCGAGGCTTCCTGACTGCTTCCCAACTAGAGAATCCGAGAAGCAACTTGCCCTGAAAGCAACATCTCCCTCCCACCATGAACTCTGTTGCTGAAAAAACGGCCTCATCTCTCTCCATCAAATTGACTGCAAACCCAGAGCCAGGACTGTAGATGCAGCATGAGCCCATGTTAGCATTAGGAGACCCCGTAGTAGTTCTTGCTGAAAAGCCACTCAATTTATTCTTCTATGTATAAACTGTGTTTGTAGAAAATGCCAATTAATGTGAATTTAAAATTTTCAACTCTTTCATACATACCCTTAACTCAATGGTCAAGTTATTAAGCTACCTGTAATCAAATAGAGATTGTGTGTGTGTGTGTGTGTGTGTGTGTGTGTGTGTGTGTGTTCATGTGTGCACGGGTGCACATGTGTGTGCATGTAGATGCCAGAGATCAATCTCAGGTATCATTCTTCAAGCACCATCCATCTTGGTTGTTTGAGACAGAGTCTCTCACTGGCCTGGAATCGCCAAGTAGGCTAGGCTATGGCCAACAGGCCCCAGGGGTCTGCTTGCCCCCTCCTTCCCAATGTAAGGATTGAGTACAGGATTGGTTCAGGGGATTGGATTCAGGTGCTGCTAACACAGCAAGCACTGAGCGATCTCCGTGGCCCTCCAGATGGCGATTTCTAAATCCTTTTATCAGATTCTGGTAAGAAGTGTTCTGACAGCCTGTGAATGGACCTGAAGGCTGAGTCCAAAGAGATTCCCTTAATTGAAGGAACGGAAGGGGTGGAGCCTAAGAATGAAGGGAAGGGGTGGACTCTGGGTGTGGAGGCTGAGAAGAGCTCTGAGCTAAAGGCGGTCGAGCTTTGCGCGGGGCTGGGAGGAGTTGTAGCTAGTCCTCCGACCTGCGCATGCTCACTCTCCCCTCCCTTTATCAAAATGTCCTCTGTACATCATAACCAAACACGATTTTGTTCTTGAAATCCAAGCATTCTCTGCACGCTCATGTTTCCTTAGCATTTCTTCTACAGTTTTATGGAACTTTTTATACATGACTCATTTTTTTTAACATGCCAAAAATATGTAAGGTTTTGCCTGAATAGATAAAACCGTTATGAAATAAGTCTTCAAAACACAGACAGGTTTGTGGGTTTTGTTTTGGTTTGGTTTGGTGTTTTACATTTATTTAGTTAGCTTGTGATAAAGGAGGGTGAGGCACACATGTGAAGGGCAGAGGACAATTGAACAACTGGAGTGAGTTCTGAGGATTAAGTCACATCATCTGGCTTAGTGCCAAGTCAAAATATGCCCTATCTGCTTAGAGGTTTATGGTTTTAGTTTTCAAACATTAAGGAAGATGGCCAGCAATGCTTCTATTTATCGTGAAGAGCCACTATCTGCCTCACGTTATAATTTATTATATATGACCACACTGTTTCCAGTCACCGGATCCAGGCACGCATGGTTGGAGTGGCCATGTGAAATGAAGATTATTACCCAGGAGGACTTTAGAGTGTTTTATATTCATGGGTCTACTGAGCCAAACTGAAGTCTGTGCAGGTAGGCTGTCCTACAGGGGCAGGGGAAAGAAGGGTAAGAGACTAAGGAACGGGCTGCAGAAGAGAGATTTAGAAGGACCTGGGAAGAGAGAACAAGAACCCTCGGCCAGAGAATGTCAGGAAATCACTCCTGGGGCTGTCAGTCGAATGCCCAGAGACCATACACGCCAAGTCAGATGGATTCAAATCCTGTTCCCACACACACTAGCTGTGTGACCCCAGGTAGTGATTCCACTACACCCCAGATATCAGGACAGGGATCGTACTTGCTAGTCAAAGTGATAGCATGTCCAGCTGTCCAGCTTTTAGGACTTTTTTTTTAATTTGGAATGATTAAAAGCATCACAGATTCCTTGTGCCTGCCAGGCTAGCGTTCTGCCACTGAGCTGCATTCCAGGACGTTCACACAGACATAAAATACAGACATACATCTCAAATACACATCCGTTCCAAGCGTAAAGTCAGTTAAGTTCGACGCACTTTAGCCGACGCTTTTCTAAACCATAAACAATAACTTTTTTTTCTCAAGCTAGTCTGAGGATTTTAATTAAAATTCAAACTACATCTTATCAAGTCTGTCTCATAGTTGTTCTTGTAACTCACTATCATATTAAAAACAAACAAACTACCCCCAGAGCTGGTGAAATGACTCAGCGGTTAAGAGCACTGACTGCTCTTCCAGAGGTCCTGAGTTCAATTCCCAGCAACCACATGGTGGCTCACAACCATCTGTAATGGGATCTGATGCCTTCTGATGTGTCTGAAAACAGCTACAGCATACTCATATACATAAAATAAGTAAATAACTCTTTAAAAAAAACTACTCCCAAATTAATGATTAATGATTAATGAGGTAATCAACCATGATGCTGGGACGTGACGGGCTCAGCTCAGTGGTTCTTGCTTGGAGCACCTCAGATTCCAGACGGAACACAATTGGACCCAGGAGACATTTGCAGGATTAACACACAAACACACACACACACACACACACACACACACACACACCTAGTAATTGTACTTGAACACACAGTGGTTTCCTGCATGTTTGTCTTCAGGAAGTCTCTCCTTATAGCTGGACTGGGACAAAACGGGCCAGTTGAAAGCAGCAAGCAGGGTGTCGATAGCATGGTGCACTCAAGGTAGACTAGCTGTTGTATAGTTTCTGCATTCCCCAAAACCATATTCAAAGAGTCAACAGAGGCCGCAAGGCTGCTTGTGACTTGGAAGCATGATGATGTCATTTCTGACCTGTCGGTCAGGGTTAGTCACAGGCCACCAGCCTGTGACAGTTTAGATAAGGAAGTGAAATGGGTCATACTTGTCAGTGGGGAATGGCGTGTGTAAGAGGAAACAGCTTACAGATGCTCTGGCCGGGGACTCACATGGTGTCACGCAGCTCTCAGCCTCAGAGGATATGACGCCCCCTTTTGGCCTCCTCGGGCACTGCATTTCCGTTCCTTCCTCTCATCTCCTTCTAAAACATAAAATATAGCACAGAGGATGAAGGCAGAACGTCTCTGACTAGAATACCCTAGGTGGTTGTCTTAAATATCTTATTCATTTATTCTTATTTTACCTGTATGGGTGTTTTGCCTGCAGGTACATCTGGGCGCCACGTGCATGCAGTGCCCAAGGAGGCCAGAAGAGGGCGTGAGATCCTCTAAGACTGGTGTTACAGAGGCTTGTGTGACCGACACCACGTGGGTCCTCTGCCTGAGAATCCAGGGCTCTTAACCTCGAAGCAGTCTCTCCAGCTCCTGTTTGTATTCTACAAATAATATTCGGGTTTTTGTTTGTTTGTTTGTTTGTTTACAAATTAACATTTAAACCTAAGTAAATAAAATAAATGAATCCCCTCCACGCTGGGTTGGGTACCATTGCCGGTCCTCTCTACCTGATTGGCAGACTCCGCTGTTCTGTTTTCTCTCCTTTGGCTAGCAACATGGCTCGGGGAAGTTACTCAAGTGAGCCGCGGAGTTGGGAGCCGGCTCCCAGATGTCACAGCACAGCAGACCCGGGGCTTAGATATTGAGGGGCTGGAGGAGACAGATGGTTTGAGCAGATGCCACATTCAAGTTGTAGAGGGGAGCAACTGCCATCCGATTTGCTCAGGTGATTGACAGTCACAAATGGAGCAGCCCGTGTTGAGATTCAGCCCAGGGACACTAACACCAGTGATGATAGCTAATCAGACATGGAATGTGACACTGTGTCTCTAATTTTACAGGATGAAAGCCGAAGGTTCCTCCCCGCCCCGGTTTACTCCTGATCTTCAAGGGCCCGTGGCCTCATTCCTATTCCCGATATCAAAAAGAGCAAAGAAGAACAGCAGGCAGGCCTCGCTCGGTTCCTCGGGCTGCAGAGCCCAAATGCCCAGGCTTTGCTAGCTCAAAGTAACAAAATAAAGTTACAGTCCTCCCTAAAAATTATTTTTAAAAGGTTTATTTACGTTCATTCTATACTCATCAATTTCTTGCAGGCTATATGTGTCCCACACGCATGCCTGATGCCTATAGAAGCCAGAACAGGGTATGTTGGATCCCCTGGAACTGGAGTTACAGATGGTTCTGTGCCACCCTATGGGTGCTAAGAACCAATCCCAGCTCCTCTGGAAGAGCAGCCAGTGCTCTTAACCCCTGAGACATCTCTCCAGCTCCAAAGTTGTAATTCTTTTCTTTTCTTTTTTTTTTTTTTTTTTGGTTTCTTGAGACAGGGTTTCTCTGTAGCCCTGGCCGTCCTGGAACTCACTCTGTAGACCAGGCTGGCCTCAAACTCAGAAATCCACCTGCCTCTGCCTCCCAAGTGCTGGGATTAAAGGCGTGCGCCACCACTGCCCAGCTTAAAGTTATAATTCTTTATGGTGTAAGAGCTATCTTCAGTTCCCACCTACTGGGGGCGGGGCGGGGAACGTGTCTCCTTCTGCTCCTCTTGGGGCCCAAGGAACTGTTTCTCACTCTGCAATGCGGACTTACTTGCTGACACCTAGAAGGCTCTTGTTGCTGCCACCGCTGTCGCTGTCACCCCTGAGGACTTTAAAGTCCCCGAACTTTCTTTACATCTGCTTTTTTTTTTTTAACTGTACCATTATGCACGCCTAGGATGGACTTTTCCTCTGGCTTTTCTTAGTGAATACAGAAATTAAGCGTGTGCGCGCGCGCGCACACGCACACACTATATTTGCTTGATATGTTGTTTTAATATATTTTTAATTTTTTTTTTCAGGGGTGGTTTCTTGGAGTTAAAATAAAAGGGATTTTAAACAATGAATTAAAAGAATCTGGGCAATAGACACAGTCCTCCAGTGTACTAGCTAAATTCCTCCACTAGGGGCGCCCTGGAATAGCCTTCTGTTGATGGATCAGACGGAAGGTTGAAGTCCCCTGCTCCCTACTTGACTCTTAAACTTGTCCTGGTCCTAGATCCTGATTCCTTTTGAGGCGGATTGACAGTGACAGTGCCCCCAAACAATGCATTATCTCCGGAGACTTCTGTCTGTCTCTCTGTAATGTCCCTAAACGATCCAGTCTGGTGTGAACAATATTTTCTAACCTGATACCGTGACAGTGCTCAGGGGCTGGTGCCAGAGAAGAGGAAAATCCATGATTGGATGATACGCTTGTGAATGTTGTGGTCCATCCGACTAAGCTGTCAGTCCCCAAACACCATATTGACATTGGCTGTTGTTTAATTCTTCCTTCTCTTCCACCTCCTCCTCCTCCTCCTCTTCTCTAAAGCATCAGTGGGGAGAGGAGTCTCTGATGAGCTACACTGCCTGCAGACAGTGCAGAGAGCCCCTTGGATGTGGCTTTCTTAAGTCATCACCCATGTGGGGTGAACCTTGGTGATGCTTCTGCATCTGACTCAGTTCAGCTCCTGTAAGTGACTCCGACTTGAGTAAGATCTTACTTTTGTCTGTCACTAACTCTCTGTCAGGGCGAGCAGACACTTTTCACATCTCCCCAGGGACACGGGTCACACACAACGCTCATCTTTCCACCCAGCTGTCCACCAACTGGAAGAAGATAAACTAAGCAGCATGTGGGTGGAGGACTCCTGCGTGTCCGTGCTTCCAAGACTTTAAGAATGCGGAGCAGGGGTGCATTCCCAAAAGCTACAGGAGGGACTGGAGGAATGAACAGTTGGAAAGAACTGTGGCCGGGGACTTCTCCTCCAAACCTTGCAGTGTGTGAGTCTCCTACAGACACAATCCCTACGATTGTCGCCATGTGAGGACCAAAGCTTAGTGTCTGTAGCTACTTGGCCTTGCTGCTTTGGGTCTGAGATAGCACACAGTGGAGAGATCAGGTTGTAGTGGAGGCTGTTTCATTGTATACAATGAAACAAAATAACAGAGGGAGAAACCAGCGGCCTGACATCCCTCTCGGGCTCTCTCCCAGCAGCTTGACTTCCTTCTACAGATCCTGCCACCTCCCAAGAGCACTGCTGCCTGTAGACTAACAGCAGACAGGGGTGACAGACGGGCACATCAGGGACACGTAAGATGTAGCAGAACAGTGAGTAAAGTCACAGCAGCTCCTCAAACCCAGGGCACACAGAGCGCAGCTGTAGTAATGATTAACATTAGTATAGCATAGTGAAACATAATGTTATGTCATGTTGTAGTATATATAATTATACTATTCATAATATATTATATAATTATAATTTATTATATTATCATGTTATATGTAATATATATATATATTATATCACATTGAGTTTTCCAACTCCAAAGGAAAAAAAATTGTAAGAATCAAAGATAAACCCTTCTTACATAGCACACCCACAAACCGAGATCTAAGTGACATTCTTCCTCCACCTTTACGTGGGTCCTGGCATGAACTCAGGCCATCAAGTCTAGGAATTAAGTACCTTCTCCCACTGAGCATTTCCCAGGTTTCCCTTTTTGGTTTTTTATAAAGTAGGACCCTCCTAGTCACTCCATTTTCTTCTGAGGTGGGGAGAGGGAGGGCTGCCCACGCCCTCGTAATAATTATTTAATCTCAGTCAGGGTTTCTAACCCACCTTTCATCATTCAGTTCCCAGAGAAAAGACACACAATCTTAATAGCCTCCAGGGGCCTTTCATTCTTGTTTAACAATGTAACTCAAATGTATCTCCAGCTCCTGCCAGCTCTGTCCTGGATCTAGGTCCTTCTTAAAGCCAACCTTGCTGATTGAAATACATTGAATCACTTCGTTGAAAAAAACTTTAAGCCTTCTCTGTATGGGGGGCGGGAGGAGGTGCAGTAAAGAAATTGCCAATGTGACTGCTCCATGGTGTGTGTGTGTGTGTATATGTGTGCGTGTGTGTGTATGCGTGTGTGTGTGTGTGTGTGTGTGTCTGTGTGTGTGTCTGTGTGTGCGGGGGGGGGGGGGGAAGCAGGGGAGGGTGTGGGTGTGTATTCATCTGGAACAGTGAAAGTAGACTGAACACAGCCAGTAGTCTACACATGGCCAGGGCTATCTGCGAGACAAGGGAGACTAAGCAGAGACAGACAACAGAGAGAGCGTGGTGAGACCAGCAGAGGCCGTAGGGAAACCTTGCAGGCCTTGGGAGGCAGAGGCAGGCAAGTCTCTGATTCCAAGGCCAGTCTGGTCTATGAATGAAAGAGATAAACAGAGGGCAGAGCTGTTCCTGGGTGCGGTAGAGGTTTATTGTAGCTACCAGAGAGCACATGGAAAGGGGTGGAGACAGAACATCTGGAAGAGTCTAGAGTAGACATGCCTGACCAACTGGACCAGGCCATGTGAAGGGAGAGGAGAGGTAAGAAAGGAACGTGTAAAGGCCAGGAGACCAGGAGGCCAAAAGGCAAAGGGGGAAAAAGGGTCAGCATAGCCAGGTAAAGACTGAGGGAGTCTGGGAGAACCCGCAGCCAGAGTCTGCTTTGATCTGTTCATAGGCATCTCAGTGAGGTGGACCGGGTTGGAGAATTGAAGGTCTACAGAGTGAGTTCCAAAACAGCCAGTGCTACCTACCCCGAGAAAACCCTGTCTAGAAAAAAACAGAGGTGGGAAGAGGAGAAAGAGGGGAAGTGGAAGGAGGAGGAGGAGGAAGAGGGGAAGAAGGAGGAGGAGGAGGAGGAAGAGGAAGAGGAGGAGGAGGAGGAAGAGGAGAAGCGGAAGGAGGAGGAAGAGGGGAAGCAGAAGAAGGAGGAGGAGGAAGAGGAGGAGGAAGAGAAAGAGGAGGAGGAAGAGGAGGAGCAGGGAGACCTAGGGCGGTCAGAAGGCTACAATTGACTTCGAAATGAATTAACAGATCCTTGAGAAGATACTGCCAGTACCTGGAGGCAGGCCTGCCTGATTTGCATTCCTGGTAGTGGTTTGTGCCTTCTCCCAGAGGTAAGGAAAATGACTCCTCCCAGCAGATAGGAACCACTTTCAGTGTCCTGAGGAATGCTGGCTCCTCTCTGAGGTCCAGAAATCCACTGTGGAACAGTCCAGCTTGAGCTCGTTTCTAGATATTTGAAGTCCCTTTTGGAGTTTGGGGGATTGGGGTTTCCTTGGAACCCGGACGGTGACCCCAAAGTGAAAGCGTGCCAAGAAGAAAGGCGATGCTGGGTGCACACCCACAGTCGTGTGGTAATTGGGAAACGGAGGCAGAGGAGTAGCCAGAGTGGGGGTCTAAGACACACTTCAGCCGTTAGGAACACTCCCTGCTCCTCCAGAGGACTGAGTTCCTCTGGACTGAGGCTTAGCTCCTAGGACCCACATGGCAGGAGCTCTGTAACTCTTGTTCTAGGAGATCTCATGCTTTTATTCTGTCTCCATAGGTATGGGGCAGGCATGTGAAAAGAGCCATACACATAAAATAAACTATTAAAAGCAAAATAACCACAATAATAAAAACAGGTCAGCTAACAACTTGCCTTGACCCCCCCCCCCCCCCGTAAATTTTATAGTCTCTTGGTCTAGTTCACCAGAGACAAAATTCATTAGTTCATCAATATCTGGGAGGTTTTTTCCCTTAAAAAAAAAAAGAATTTAACCTCCACTTTGGAGTACCCTTTGGCAATTTAGTTACAGGGAGCCCACTGGAGATGATCAGTCAGACACAGTTTATAGGCAATTCAAAGTACCAGCCAGCATGAACTACACTCAGGTATCTTGGGGACCCAAGTACAGTCCCAAGCATTTAGACACAGGGGCTTTTACAGGCAAAAACCACACTCTGGTTTGTATAGCTGCAGGGGGGTGGGGTGGGGTTGCACAAGCATACAGTTGAACAAAAATTAAGATAAGTTAGCTGGGCCACCTTGACCTCAGGCTCCTAGAATAGAGGTGGGTAATTTTCCACGGGGCCGTCCATCAAAGAGATCAAATTCTAGTTAAACCCGAAATGGTCTCAGCAAGAACCGCAAAATGGAGTAACCTCTCCACTGTCTTGTCCTGAAACCATTTCCTATGGAGTAAAATACATACTTACCACACAAACTAGTGATTGTACACTTTAACATTTATCTAAGAGAAATAAAGGCACACATATCTATACAAAGTACACACACACATACACACACACACACACATACACACACACACACACACACACACACACACACACACACACACACACACGCGCGCGCGCATTGTACTTAAAATAACCAAAATTGGAAGTAAAATAACCAACATACCCAGGACAGAATAGAAGGATGACAGTGTGGCCACAGGACATGCAGCCACTGACCTGGGCCCCACGTGGATAAATCTGAGACCAGTGTAATTAGGGAAAGAGCCAGGCCCAAGAGAGCATACCCTGCAGGATTCTGCTTATGTAAAGTGCAAAAACTGGCCAAAGCCACTGACCGTGACCACAACTGGAACCACCATTGATTTCCTGGACACTGGGGTTGGTGGAAGGAGACGGGAGCGATCACACAGACAGACAAACAGACTGAACAATTTCTGGGAGTAATGTCTTATATTTCTATGGAGATATTGACATTGTGGAAAAAACACACTAGTGCCAACTCAGCAAATCGTGTTCTTAAATCTGTGCATCCCACTGAGCATAAAAATTATACCTCAGGTTAAAAGCTAGGACGGGGAGAGAGAGAAAGGAAAAGCCCGTGGAGGTGAGGACGAAGCAGAGGCCCTTGGTTTCCGTCCGGAGTCCAGGTTAGGTCGCTGTGTTTCTGTGAATTTTTATTACCATGGAATGAGTGAGCGTCGTCTCTGGACGGGCCAAAGACAACAGGGCCCATTCTACAGAAAGACCGTTCCGGGAGTGTTTTAAAATGCATTTTGCCAGTCATTATCTTGAGAGAAAACAAGCAGCTGGCTTTCTTCACAAAGAGATTTAATAGGATACTCGGGGAAAGGGGGGAGAAATTGAGGTGAACAACGCCTTTTTCAGGGCCAGCTGCACAAAGCCAAAGCTTTACAAGGTGGAGCGATGCCCCTTCTGCCAGCAACAGCATCAGAGACACCACGCTGGATAATAAAAATGAGTCCCTAAAAACCGACACGGCTTCAAACATAGCGCTCCAAACTTTCTGGAACCCAAAAACTGTACCAGCAAAAGCAAAGGTGGCCGCCACCCTCCTCTGTGAAAACTGCAAGGACAGATCACAGCCTTTCGGGTCCCTATGCGAGCGAGCGATGCGATCGACGCTCTGTCCTGCTTCCTTCTACCTGCTTTCCCATTTCCAACCCATCCCCATTTGAATTCGCAGGTTCAGAGAGTTTCCACGTGACTGCCAGGCCCACTCTGCTCACTGTCTCTGGCTTTGCCATTTCACACAAAATTAGCCAAGTACAAGTAATAGATGATTTATAAAGACATCACAGAATGTTCCAGAAAGTCAAAGTAAGGGACGCTCTGGCTTGTTTATCAGCTTTGTCTGCTCGTCTGAGAGCTAGCGTCGATGTGCCCATTTAATTGTTACATTTAGGTGTTGTGTGGTGGAGGGGGAACATCTGGTAATGAAACACAAAGACGCCTCCTAAGTTCTACTTAGGCTAAATTAACTACATGGCCAACAGAAGCAGTGCTGCCTTTCCCTTAAATATATGTATTAGCAGAGATGTCAGCTAAATAAATTCTGTTTAGTGGGAAATGAATTATGTAAATGCAATTTATACCATTAATTCAGCCTGTAAATTTAATCCACTCAGACACAGGAAGGTTTCCGTGCAATGAATATTTCTGAGGCTGTTTAATATGTTAAAATAAATATTGAGCAGCTGACAGAAAAAAAAAAAACATGTTCCCCACATCACAAAAGCTGTTTTGAAACAATAATTTAGATCCCTGCTGAATATTTACAGTCGTGACTTTTTATCTCTTATCTACATTTTCTCCCTGAAAGGCATTCCGTGTGCCAGCCATTCAAGCTGCATGAATCGAGAACACAGAAGGTTAATGAGGAACATGATGTTCACTGGGCAGAGGGGAGCACTGGGCAGAGGGAGCACTGAGCAGAGGGAGGACTGAGCAGAGGGAGAACTGGGTAGAGGGGAGCACTGGGCAAAAAAGAAGCCTGTTTAATGCCACCCAGAAGGCTGAAAGAGGCACGTGTATTTGGAAAATTTATATGCTCCCCTAAGGCATCTGCCACTCACCATTGACCCAGATGAAGGATTTATGATATTAAATATCTAAATATTAATGAGAAATCTAATCATTTAGAAGTACTTTATTTAAATGTAAACAAGACTTATATATGTGTATATATATATGTGTGTGTACATATATACAGACATATATGTGTATGTATATATATACATATATATGTATATGTATAAAACCAAAGAATGTGAAACAAAAATTTCTTGTTTTGATCTTTGGAAGAAAAAAGAAAAATATCAGCTTGGCTTTGGAAGCTTTCTTGCCGAGACCTGGGGATAGATATTCGGCTCCAGCATTGAGACCCCCATCCCTCACTTACTCTGATTCCTTTCCAGAGAGGCCTTTGCCGTGGCTCTCAGGGGGGGCTGGGGCAGTGGAGCAGAGCCTCTATGAACAGTTTGGATGTGAGTTCTCATCTGTCCCACATCCCGACACTCTGCACCACAGGGTGTCTCCGAGAACTGAGACACCAGGAAAGAAAGGACCTGCATTTTCTCTTTTATGACTCCAAGTGTCTGTAGAGCCAGGCACACTGGTGCTCCCAGGCACACTGGTGCTCCCGTTGGTGAATGGGCTCCATCCCCCTGCCTCCTCTCAGAGCTGGGTTATTCTCACAGTTTCATTCTCAAACGCTTTGACCTCTAAGGTTCACAGAGAGTGGAAAGGGGCATGTGGAGAAGTCGCTGTGACAGAGACAGACATCTGCTAGGAATACCGCAGCGTCTCTTATCTAAACGTCCAACGTTCCGTTATCCTCGATCAAAGACACAATAGCCAGACAGGGCTACCTACTGCCCTAGTAGCAGAGATGAGACTGTTGTAGAACTGCCGAGTCCTGGCTTTTATCGAGCACAAAGAACAACCCTCTCCATCCAGGGCAAGTTCCCAGCGCTCACTGTTCAGAGCGTAGAAAGGGAGGTTTAAAAAAGTTTAATGTAAATGGCAAAGATCACATTTACTTTAAAATTCCCCGGGAGCTTTAAAAGGAATCCAACTGTGCAGGTAGCCAACTAAAATAGTCAACATTAAAGTAAAATTTAAAAGGGTAAGCAACAGCTGAGATCCTTGGCTGCTTTCTAGCTCTGGTTTTCAGTCGCTCACACCAGGCATGACGCCTTGTCTTGCAGTTTATGTACAGGTTGCCATTGACTCTGAGGGCATTTGCGTGCGGCAACTCAAGGGGCGGTATAGACACAGATCACAATGTGAACTCTAGAACAGAGGGAGGTACAGACGGCAGAGACGCATCTCCCACCTCCTAGGTTCCCTCAGACCAGTTAGAGCCCAGAACGTTGCCCTCGATCACAAAAGGAAAAGTTAGTAAGCTGGGGACGCAAACCTCAAATGTTGCTACTTCTAAAAATTCCTTTAACTTCCTGTGCTGGCTGGTTGTGTGTCAACTTGACACAGGCTGGGGTTATCACAGAGAAAGGAGCTTCAGATGGGGAAGTGCCTCCATGAGATCCAGCTGTGGGACATTTTCTCCATTAGTGATCAAGAGGGGAGGGCCCCTTGTAAGTGGTGCCATCTCTGAGCTGGTAGTCTTGGGTTCTATAAGAAAGCAAACTGAGCAAGCCGGGGGAAGCAAGCCAGTAAGAAACATCCCTCCATGGCCTCTGCATCAGCTCCTGCTTCCTGACCTGCTTGAGTTCCAGTCCTGACTTCCTTTGGTGATGAACAGCGATGTGGAAAAGCTGAATAAACCCTTTCCTCCCCAACTTGCATCTTGGTCATGATGTTTTGTGCAGAAATACAAACCCTGACTAAGACACTCCCAGAATCTAGTTTCTAAATATGCAATCAAATGTCTTCCAGGGGGTTGGAGATGTGGTTCAGAGGTTAAGAGCACTGACTGCTCTTCCAAAAGTCCTGAGTTCAGTTTGCAGCAACCACACGGTGGCTCACAACCCTCTGTAACAGGATCTGATGCCTTCTTCTGGTGTGTCTGAAGACAGTGACAGTATATACATATAGATAAAATTAATAAATTTTTTTAAACTGTCTTCCAGGGGCCAGCCTCCTGACAAACAAGGTTGCTCTACTGGAATCCAGAGCCAGACATGTCCTCCTGGGCTGTGAAGAGTACAGCCCTCTCCTGACCCATAGGCACCTTCCAGGGGAACGACAGGCTTCACAGTTACACGATGTCCCTCACCCTGGGTGCTAAATCTGGAAACGTGGATGTTGAGACTGCCACCAGCCTCCTGTACATACATGTTTACATGTGCCTAGAAAACACCCTTGACAGCCATGAGAATAAGTCAGAGCATCTCTCCCCTGGACGATGGGACCATAGGACTATGGGACACAGCTACTATGTGGAAGAGGGGCTATCTCATCAGGGCTGTGTGGCCCTCGGAGGGAGCAGGACCTCAGCTGAACAGATCACCAGCTTTAGGAACAGAGGACAAAGGAATCCCAGTTCTTCCACGGAAGCGGAGGGAAGAGCTCTGGCTAATGCAGGGCTGAGCGCGGATGAGGCAGAGCCCCTGTCATCAGGAGCAGTTCCAGATAAGACCAGTGACTGACAAGAAAGCATGGGGCCTGGGCTTGGGGTCTGCTAATGCAAGCACAGAGCAGGCAGGGATGTTCCAAGCAGGGAATGAGTGGGCGGCCAAAGACTTCTCAGACTCAGGATGGGACTTAAGTCTGGGCATTTGGATTCCCAGCCTCAGTTTCACTGTTTCTTGTGAATACATCTCTAACCCTAAAATCACACACACTCACACACATATACATATGCACATATATACAGGTACATATACATACACACACATGCACATATACACACATACGTATATATACACACATACACATATACATCCATACACAGACATATAACATACATACACATATATACACATACACACATATATATACACATGCACATTTACACATGTACATATATACACACACATACATACACACATATATACCCATACACACACATACATATATACATCCATACACAGACATACAACATATATACACATACATATACATAATCACACATACATACATACACTTATACACACATGTACATATATACACATACATATATATACATATACACCCATACACCCACACACATACAACATACATACACACATATACACATATACATACACAAACATACACCCACATACATACACCCATATACACACATACATACATATACACATACCCACGTACACATACTTACTTACACACACATACACACACACACACACAGCTCTCTGCCCCACCCAGTGCACTGACAACTAACTGTACCAGCTTTGGCCAAGGTTCTACCTCAGCCCTTCATGGGCATGCCTGCTGGCACAGAGGCCTGACTCCAATACCCACACCTGTGTTCACTTACCTGGCCCCTTTCTCTAACTATTAGAACCAGCCAACTGCCTAATAATAGGTCCAGAAGCCCTGGAGCAGTCCCCTGCCAATCACAGACAAGCCTACTCTCTGGCTTCCCCACCTGAGTCCCGCTGCCCACAGAGATGACTAGCTGGAAAACACTCTTTACTGCCTGCCTTCCCCTTCCCAGTCCCACCTCCCCAAACCTTGCCTTCGTTTCTTTTACCAGCTTACAGCAGGATCACCTAGGGGTGGGGATCCAAACCAAAATAATGTCCCAGCAAAGATGCCCCTTCCAATACCTGCCTGCCCCCTGATTCTTTCCGGCAGAGACAGAGAGTGACTGGCAGGTCTCTGGATTGTAGCTGTGCACAGCTTCCCAGCAAGTCCCACAAGACACACTCTCTTCTCCAGAGGACCATTCAAATTCCTTTACACTGCAGCATGAACACTTCAAGTGCTGAATGTGAGATGCCCAACTCAGCATTCATCCCTTCTGTGATGGCTTGTGTATGCTAGGCCCAGGGAGTGGCGCTATTAGAAAGTGTGGCCCTGTTGGGGTAGGTGAGGCCATGTTGGAGTGGGTGTGGCCTCGTTTGAGTAGGTGTGGCCCTGATAGAGTAGGTGTGGCCTTGTTGGAGTAGGTGAGGCCTTGTTGGAGTGGGTGTGGCCTTTTTAGAATGGGTGTGGTCTTGTTGATGTAGGCTTTAAGACCCTCATCCTAGCTGCCTGGAAGTCAGTCTTCTGCTAGCAGCCTTCAGATGAAGATGTAGAACTCTCATCTCCTCCTGCACCATGCCTGCCTGGATGCTGCCACGTTCCCACCTTGATGACAATGGACTGAACCTGTAAGCCAGCCCCAATTAAATGTTGTCCTTATAAGAGTTATCCTGGTCATGGTGTCCATTCACAGCAGTAAAACCTTAAGACACCTTCCAACTGTGACAGCAAAGCCACGCTCCACCTACTGACAGTAGATGAAGGGTTTAGCATAGGGTCAAAGGTGATCATCAAGATACTTCCTACAACCTCAGACCAGTCGGGACAGTTGCCAACAACAAGCATCCGTGTGGCAGTACTGGTGGGAAGCAGCTGACTATGCATCCTCCAGCAAAGGAAGTCTCCAGCCCAGAGGCAGGCAGGAGGCCAGAAGCAAGGCCGTCCAACTAGCGGCCCTGTGCATTCTGATCTCATAGGGGTGAGGAGGGCTTCCCTTCTCCTGCATGCCAATCCAACACCCTTTACACACAATCCATTGGAAACCATTTCACCTTTGAAATGCCCTCAAATATGCAATCCAAGCACCCTTTCCAGTCTTGACTGCCCACTGTCTACATTTCAACCTCTGGGAAGCGTTTGCAAACAAGGGACGCTGCCTTGTGCATACGTACTTGAGATTCTGTATGCAGCAAATCCGATACCAGACCCCTGGGAATAAAGCTTAGAATCGTCTGAGGCCACAGAGCAGTGGCTCCCAGGTTCTGCCATCAGACCTTCTAAATACATGAATATAGCCCGAGTGTATGTGTGTGTGTGAGTGTGTGTGTGTGTGTGTGTGTGTGTGTGTGTGTACAAGTGATGACCGCCTCCTCTCAAGGAAATGCCATCCCAAATTCATCTCTGATCTTCCAGAGTCCTGAAGTCCGAGGACGTTCTGTTCCATCTCTGACAGAGTGCCTGGCCTTGAACACCCTGGGTGCCACTTTTCCAAGTGCCCCTAAGTGCTGCTAATGGCAAAGTCCAAAATGTAGGAGGCAGAGCCGACGTGGTGGGCGCGCAGCAGGCCCCAGCCACTTTGCTTGCCTCTTCCGGGTAGATCTGCAGTCCACGCTGTGTTCAGGCAGAAAGTGCTTCTCCAGCGGAGAGACGCCTTCTTCTGAAGCGCAGCCGGAGGGAGTCATCGGGCGGAGCGGCGGGGAGGGTGGTAGCTACTGTCTCCTCTGTGAGTCTCCGCTCTTTCTCCAAAATGAAGATGTCATTACCTTCTCCCCAGGCTATTACTGCAATTACAGACAGCAAAGAAAAGGACTCGGCCCAGCACCTGGTATCCAGACTGTTTCTAGGGCAGATAACCCAACGGCTTGGTTATTATTTTAATGTCTTCTATTTCAGTCCCCTGCAAATGTCGGGAGGATAAAAAAACATGGAGATTTTTTTTTCTGTCTTCCCCTTTGAATAATGAGAAAATGGCCAAATTATGTTGATCAGAAAAGAGAATAAAGAATCTGGGTGACTGTCGCATAGGCTGAATTTTGCCCAACATCAGACAGAAAGGCAAACAAAACATTGCTTTCTCTTTCTGAGCATCAGCAAAAGTTGAATTAGGAGTAATCTTGGGGGCCAGGCAAGGTCGTCAGTACACTACACAGGACTAATGAATGGCTGAGTAGCGGGCCAGATTTAACTACTTGTAACTACCTGTGAGTGGGTCAACTGGATAGCTACAGTGCTGGTGTCACCCACTTCCTGCCCTGTCTCTCTTGGTTTTCAGTAGGATGCTTTACTGAGCAAATGGTCTCCCGAAATAAAGACTAGCATCCCTTGTTAATTTTAGCCAAGCTGTCCAGTTCTGGCCAAAGAAATGTAAGAGGAAGTGGCATGGACGATTTCACAGACATTTAGCACTCCTTCTGGTGCTGGAGTGCGGACGTAATGGCTGGAGCTGCAGCAGCCTTCCTGGACAATAGTGGGACGTGAGAATGGAGAGCAACATGGAGACCAGTCTCAGACCCCCTGCGCGGTGAATTACCACACAAATTGGAGACCATTCACCCAGAATTCCATGTGAGAAAAACAAACAAACAAACAAAAAAACCCAGTTTCTTGCAGGCGGTTGTTATTTTGGAGTCTCTATCTTTTACAGCTCTCTCTGATCCAGACATGATCATTTTTGATGGCGCAGCACACAAGTGTCTGCGAAGTGATCAGCTTCTTACATCTTTCTTTGTAGCAGAAGCAGGCACTAAGACCCATTGCTTGGGTCCCGGGGGTCCCTGGTTCTACGGTGAGCAGGAGTCTCCCTTATAACCCACAATGCCATCACGGTTATCACTTAGATCAAAATTTGAAAATCAAAATGATAGTGTGTACACACACACACACACACACATATATATATATTAATTTTTAAAGAAAAGAAGCCTGCTTTGTGGTGTAAAAACAATCTCATTTTCCTTGATTCTTGGGGCATCTGTATGCTTAGCAATTCTTTTATGCCAGCTTCCCTTTCTCCCCTCCCTCTCTCCCCCTCCCTCTCTCCCCCTCCCACTCTCCCTCTCTCCCCCTCTCTCTCTCCCTCTCTCCCCCTCCCACTCTCTCTCTCTCTCCCTCCCTCTCTCCCTACAAGTGTCTCCCAGTTTCAATGGCGGATCCCTCAGGATTCCCCATCAGAGGATCTAGATTTAACAAGGCTTACTAGATTAGGATTTTAGTTTGTGCCCAACGATTGAGTGACTGTTGTTTAGGAACTAAGTTTGTGTTGTGTTTTCCTTCACACGGCAGCTCGTCTGGGTTCCAGAGAGAAAGGTACGGTGGCAAAGCGTGTGTTTGCCCGAGGTGCCCCACAAAGGCCTGGGAGGATTTGGAGCACAGGATTGGCATGGTACCGACCTACCAGAGGGAACCTAGTGACCTGGGTGGGGACGTTTCAGGAGCTCCAGGCCAGAGAGTCTCCACGAGATATGAACAGGCCGCCGCACTGCAGGGGCAGAGAGTTGGTGGCATTAGTGTGGGAACTTGCCAGTCTTTTTAATATTTCCCGAAACCTAGAACTCCCTCCCTCACATGGCTAGGCTCCTGTATTCAGTGAGCCAAGCCAACTCCTGCCATCTGAGAGACACCCCGTCACCAACAGGCAGTCACAGACCCACATGGTTAGAAGCCATCAGCAGAGAGGAAGAAACTCCATGTCAGCACCCTCAGGACACCAGACACATCCGCTACACCTGTCACACGGTCACTAGAATGTATGTGGCACTTTAGGATGTGCTAGTGAAGTGACCGGAAGAGAGTGCTCCTCTGCATAAAATGGCATTTCCGTCAGGTGGGTTAGACACCTAACTACATACCATACTTTCTGACATGTCCGGAGAGGTTTCTCCACAGAGATCTCCTGATGCTGCTTCCTATCCCTCTGCAAGGCTCAAATCCTTCAGGAGCTGACAAGTCCCTTCTGACAGCCAATGGTAAAGAGTTACAGCAACAGCGGGGAGTTTCCAAGCATCTGCTCAGCTGAGGAGGCCAAGCCAGGAGTCCCTAGGTAGGATCTTTTATTGCACGCACCATGGGCAAAACTAAGACTGTCCTACTTGGCTGCGTTCCCAGGGTGAGCTCCTGGCATGGCACAAAACAGTGTGTGGCCAACACTCACAGGGCGGATGAGAGAGTAAATTCAACAACAGGCAGGGCTGATGGAGAGAGCAAGAGGCAGAGGATTGAGAGCAGGTGGGTGCTTCCGATTTTCCTCTCAGGTGGCAAGGGGTGTTGAGGGAGCAGGGGAGGGATGAGGAGATTCTCACTTTCTCCGGAAGAAGGTTTGCGTCGGTGGGCGAATGGGGAGATGGCTCAGTGAGCAAAGGCACCTGTCACCAAACCTTAGGACCTGGATTATTCCATGGGACCCACGTGTTGAAAGAATTGATAACTCCAGCAAGGTGTCCCACTGTCCTGCACACGGGCACCATGGCACCCTTGTACAAACACACATACTCGAGTGCACACACACTCACATGCACATGTGTGCACAAACACACACACACACACACACACTAAATATGTGTGATTTTTTTTTAAAGAAAGCTTGCCTATTTCAGGTTGTGGAGAGAGCTCAGTGGGTAAAAGAATCTTCCACAGAAGGTAAGGACCTGAATTTGAGTGCCCAGACTCCGTGTTAAAAACAGATGACTAAAGGGCATGACTGTGTTTCCAGCACTTTATGGGGAAAGGGAGGTGGAGGCAGGAAGTACACAAGCCAACTGGCCTGGTGTGTATCACAGAGAAAAATGGAAGGTAAGGACCAACACCCAACACAGAGGATGTCCCCTGACCTCCACAGCCCACAGTCATGACATGCACATGCATACATGAACACATTCTTGTGTCTGTGCATACACACACACACACACCACACACACACACTATACACAAAGGATAAATGAAAGGAACAATTATCTTTTAAAATCTCTTTGAAGTAAAAAAACCCAGGAATAACTTATTTGGGGGTAACATGCACAGAGCTTTGTAAGCGGCAGAGCATGTGGCCTGCGAGATGCTGACTATGGCTTCTTTATTTTACGACATGGTACATCTACGTGAACTCAGTGAGTGCTCTAGATGATGGAGACTCTGACAGCCACCACTCAGATGCTGGCTGTGCTCTACGAATGCTGAGCATTTAGCGCAAACCAGTGCAGGAAGGGCCACTCCGTGCAGGAGCTGTCTAAACAGACTCCGAACCAGAATCCGCTAGCTTGGGGCCTCCACTCTGAAATAGTGAGATTCCCGAGAGACTCAGGTGAAGTCGGTAAATCTCCATCTGTGGGTACTGGCTACTGAGGAGGCAGAGATGACATGTTCACAAGGACTTTGTCATCTCAGTGGGACAGCAAGGCATGGACACACGTCACAGATTATAAGTCAGAAGACAGGTGCACACCATAGGGTATAAATCTGGAGAAAGGCATTTTGTGGCAGTGGGGCTGTCCTGGGAAGACTCCACCTAGGAGGTGGGGGTTCATCGCTAGACAATGTCAGGCAGGTAGATCTATGATGGGGAACGAGGCCTGAGGAAGTGCATTTGTGGGTGGGATTCAGTCTAAAAATTATGCAAAAAGCTTGTTTCCATTAGGCACAGTGGTGGACACTTTTGAACCCAGCCCTGGGGAGGCAGATCTGTGAGTTCCAGACCAGCCAAGACATAGTGAGGACCTGTTTCAAACAAAATGAACAAAAAAGAAAGAGAGAAAGAGAGAGAGAGAGAGAGAGAGAGAGAGAGAGAGAGAGAGAGAGAGAGAGAGAGAGAGAGAGAAGAAGAAGAAGAAGAGGAGGAGGAGGAGGAGGAGGAGGAGAAAAGAAAGAAAAGAAGCTTCCGCTTGTTTTGGTTGTGAAAGTCCCAGAAAGGCCCTGAGATTCCTCCAGTGTCCCTCAATGGCTCAGAGGCAAGAGCAAGAGATCAGGACTGTTACAGTTGCGTTCCCATGAACGCATGCGTGGAGACACGCATCTCTAAGCTCCCCTCACGAGGCCCCCACTGCCCACTGCCTTCCCTCCCCCGTCTGCCTGCATCCAGAGTGGGGTAAATGTTTCACTCCAAGAACCTGCTTGGCCAGCCCTCAGGGACACAGGGCTGACTGGGACCAGGTGTCAGGACCAGCCTCCTCAGAGCCAAACTGGCCACGGGGCGGCTGCCAGGCTTGCCAGCTCTCCACAAGGCCCTGTTCTACTCTTGGCTGTCACTCACTGACTCTGCAGATACAACAGTGTTAAAGATGAACACACACACACACACACACACACACACACACACACACACTTAATGGGTAATTTCACAGACACTTCAATGCCACAGTGCTTGGGATAGTGTAGTGGAGTCACATACCAGAGAATTTTTTGCCAGATTCTTCACATACTTGGGCTACGGGACAAAATACACACAATGGCTCCCTTTCGCCATCGAGAACCTAATGGGACACCTCATCAGACCAACCTGTAACAAACTGGTCCTGGCCAATGGGGCTATGATTGGAGCTGAGCGGCCGATGCAATCTGATGCTAATTTCAACACTGCTCTGCCAAGGCAGCTGCACCTCTGTGAGTGACAAGAGCTCTATGAAGGCTGTGAAATCAAATTGATACAGGAACAACAGACTTTCTAGCCAGATCCGCTGGCATATGCCTAGAATATCAACACTCTGGGGGCTGAGGTAGGAGGACAGCAAGTTCAGGGTCTGCCTGGGATTCACAGGGGACCCTGTCTCAGCAAAGGAGGAAGAGGGGGTGGGGGGAAAGGGAGGAGGTGGGGGAGGAGGAGGAAAAGGAGAAGGAGAAGGTGGTGATGGAGGAGAAGGAGGAGGAGGATGGGGAGAAAGACGGGACAAACAAAGCCTATAAATACCATATACCCAGCATCATGGGGCAGCCATAGCCAGCTAGCCTTTCTTCAAACACCCTCTTTGGCAAACTAATCATCTATGTCAGAGAGAGAGAGAGAGAGAGCGAGAGCAAGAGCGAGAGCGAGAGAGAGAGAGAGAGAGAGAGAGAGAGAGAGAGAAAGGTGACCAACCTCCCTCCCTCCCCTCCTTTGACATTCAAAGCCGGCAGATGGCTAGCAAGAAATTTCCACAAAATTCTTTGCAAATTATAAAAACAAGAACCCAGAAAGCATACTTAACAACAGGACTTGTTAGGGCTAAATGGGGGCAGCTATTGGGCTCAGAGGTCACTTGCTAAAAAGAGCCTTAAATTTAGCACTCTGCCATTATCTCCCAGGGATGCTGATGGACATTTAGACACAGGCACACTGATGGGGCCGGGAAAAAAAAGTGCCATTGTACAATTTTAAAGCTGTTCCATTTCTGGACTGTATCACCTATCATGGATTAATAGTGTAAAGACTTCTTGTGCATTAAAAACTAAATGACCTCATATTTTTGCATGAAATCATTGCACAGTTAAGTACAAGCTACATATCTCTACACATACACTTACAATACGAGCTTTTACGTCAGTAACCCTTTGCTGGCTTGCTCTATTTTTTAATAAACCTATGTCTGAAAGCTTTGGACGCTGGGGAGAAGCCTCCATAGATGAGTGGTTGTTATGCAAACATGAGTAACGGAGTTCAAGTCCCAAATCCGAAGTACCCACGTAAAAGCCAGGCACAGCCACCTTCGTGTCTCCAAAATTTAAAAACAATAAAATAACGTCTCTAGATATTAGAAGCATCCCTGGCCTCACAATTTTTTTTTTAAACCCAAATCCTTCATAGTGACAGCCGGAGAAGCTGCATCCTCCAGGTTCTGTGCACAGCTGAGAAAACCCCTGGAGACTAGGGAGGCAGGTGGCTGAGAGGCCTTCCTCCCAGTGAGACTCATTCTAAAGTACTCTATTCTTGGGACCATTAACGCGCCCCCATGGTACTTCAAAGGCATCCCTGTACTGACAGACCATCCACTTGCCAGACTTCCGTTCCGCCTTCACTGTTATCCCAGTCTCGCAGCTGTCTTGACGGTCTAAGTGTCCTTTCCTTCTGATGGAGGGGTGTGTCCCAGGCAGGGGCTGGGGCCCAGGGTACCTTAAGGCATGGGCATTGTGGCATTCACCTGGCTCAGGCCTCTGACACAGGCTTTCTAGGGCACAAGCAGAGCTTCCCTACCATCACACGCCCCCATTTTTGAGGCACTATTGAGATTCTTACCTTTTAAAAAAAACAAGCGTTTCCATACTTCAGCCCATGATCTGTATCCATAACGCAACGCCTGAGACTTGATAATGTATAAGGATAGCTTTCTGTAGCGAGAATTTTGTAATTTTGGTTTCTTTAAAAAACAGAGATATTGCAGGAATATGTTTTTGTTTTAATCCCAGGTGTGGGATATGGGGCTGCTTCAGATTGTCCACAGCAGCCAACTATGATTTGCCTCATGCTCTAGCAGGGGAGTGGTTTTGCCAGCTGCAGATAGTTTCTGTGATTGTGTGACGTTTGTAATTGTGGGGACTTTTCAGTGGATATAAAAATACCAGAGCCCCAATAGAAGGGGTTGGGTGGCCAGTTAGTGATTAATTGGGGTTTGTCAAGTAGTCATGTGTGAAGACACAAATAAGAAGCAATTAAATATCCTGACTGGAGATCAAGCAAGATCAAACTTGCCCCAGGGAACTCAACACCCCTAATCAGCAGGAAGTAGTGTATTGATGTCATTACCCCCTTTCCCCTCTATCCTGCTCTCAATCCTATCCAGTGTTAGGGGTTGACAGGGTGGAGAAGTGGGGGAAGAAAACCCACAAGGGACCCAAAAGTCCAGCTTCACCCTTGACTCGTGATTCTGCAGACTGGGAACCCCAAGAAGATTTGTCACACTGGCAGCTGCCTCTTTTCATTAAAAAGAAAAAAAAAAGCAGGTTAGAATATAAAATATGGATTGCCATTCGTGTGTGTCATTACACTTTGTTCTAATTCATTTTCTTCCCTCGCTCTCCTCCTACATTCGTTCATTCTCCCAGAGCCCCCTTCTGCTCTCCTGGAGCCCACTCCTGCCTTCTCATCAAATGTTCCACTAGACTGACTTTTTCTCCCTCCTGTCTGTTCACATCTCTCCCTCCCCTCTCATGCTCCACTTCTAGCTTCACATCCTATATATGTGTGCACATACACATACAGACACACACAGACACACTCACAAGACACAGACACACAGACATATACAGACACACTCACATAGACACACACAGACACACTCACAAGACACACACAGAGTCACACACAGAGTCACACACAGAGAGACACACACATGCACAGAGACACACACATACAAGCATGTACACACAAACATACATACACACACACACGCACACACAGACACACTCAGACACACACTCACACATGCACACATACAGACACACTCAGACACATAAGTGCACACAGAGACACACACACATACAAACATGTACACACAAACATACAGACACACAGACACACACACAAGCTTAACTCTAGGTTCCACCAGCATTGTACTACACATCTTTACCCACAGCACTGAGAGGCAGAGACAAGCAGATCTCTGTGAGTTCAAGGTCATACTGGTCTACAGTATGTTCCAGGTCAGCTAAAGCTATAGAGTGGAAGCCTACCTCCCCAAAACAAAATAAAACAAGGTTCAACACATAAGATATCTCTCTCTCTCTCTCTCTCAATCTGACTTATTTAACTTAGCATGATTTCCTGGTTCATTCATTTTTCTGCACACATCACAATGATTTCCTTATGGTTTTATGAAATTACATTGTGTATCAGGGCAGTGACTATTCTAGGTCAGAAACACAGATGATCATGTAAGACCCTGACCCTCTCAGTCAGTGGTACTTACTGCCAGACACCCCCAGATGAGACACTGAAATGCAGATCAATGCAAAAGCAAGAGAGGTTTATTTTCCTGCACACCGGGGTTAACCCTTAATCAGTCCCTCGAGGCAAGTGACTAGAATACAACCCCAAATGGCTATTACAAGTATTTTTTATACATTTTAGGGGCAAAAGTTACATCAACTTCGATACAGTTCAAACTTATTGGCTAAGCATATTGACCTTTAAATCTACTGGCTAGCAAGCCTGACATGCATTTGAACTCTACCTGGGACTTTTCAAAGGGTCAGGTGACTATCAGTACATTCTAAAAATTTTTTACTCAAGAATGTTCCTGTGGGTGGAGAATGGAACTTGACCTAGACTTGACCCCAGGCGGGAGTGGGAAGCTGTAAGGAGGGTGTGGGAATGGAAAACCCCTAGGGTCCCTCAGTAGTGTTCATTTCCTGAGAATTCAGTGAATAACAACGCATTCACAGGTGCAGTAGTTCTCTTGGCTCAGTCTGTGCAGGGCTGGCTTTGACTCTCTGCCATTGGGTGCCTTTACCAATGAGGTGTGTTTCTTAGAGACATGGATAGTTAAATCTAGTTTTTCTATCCACCAGCAAGTCTCAGTGAGTTGTTCACGTTTAAGGTTATTCCTGAAGAAGGTTCTTTTTTTACTATTTCCTGATTTTTGTTAGCTTGTTAGCTGTTCTCTAGTTGGTCAGATTTTCTTTTTTTAGAGATTCTTTATTATGTATACAGAGTTCTGCCTGCGTGTATGCCTGCAGGCCAGAAGAGGGCACCAGATCCCGTTACAGATGGTTGTGAGCCACCATGTGGGTGCTGGGAATTGAACTCAGGACCTCTGGAAGAGCAGTCAGTGCTCTTAACTTCTGAATCATCTCTCTACCCCCAGATTTTTTATTTTTAACTTTACTTCCTTCCACTTAGTACAAGAGGATTGTTCTCTTTATTGCATTAGGCAATAAAGATGTATTTCTTCCGAGTGTTTTTATCCTCTTCTTTCATACTCTCAAAATTTCCCACACATATATACAGTACCTGGATGATATTTAACCCCATTCTCCTTCATTCCCCTCCATTCCTCCTAACCCTTCACAAGTGTCACCCTACATCAGTCTTTTGTATGTGTGACTCCCTGAGCTTAGTTAGGGTTTCCTGCTCTTTACTTGAGCAATGGTAATTAACCCTCCAGGACTGGTGGGGTCCTGTGAGTCCCACCCACATCTGTGATACAAACTTATGCTCATAAACCTGGTGACACCCAAAAGGTATAAGCATGAGGTGACGAAGAATCCATACTCCTCTGGGAGTGCACTGTGATATGTTAGGGAAATGTTTTGACAATAATTAGATCAAATTATTTTCCCAGAGCTGTGTGCATGTCCTGGATGTTGTGAACAGAACAGCAATAAATACCGATGTGTGAGAGTCTCTGCAGTAGGGCAGGGGCCTTTGGGGTATGAGCTCAGGGGAAGCGTCTTGGGATCACACGGTAGTTCCAAGCTTCCTGAGAAGCCTTTGGGCTGGTTTCCAAAATGGCTACACCAGTGTCTACTCCCACACACACTTTCTCCACATGGACAGTGCTGGCTATCCTTTGTCTTCTTCATGGTAGTCATTCTGTCAGAGGTACCAGGGCATCTTGGAGTGGTCTTCATTTGCATTCCTTTCGTAGCTAATAAAGGTTAACATTTTAAAAGCAGTCACACGACGCTTATACTTCTTCCTTTGAGAATGCTGTGCTCGGTTTATGCCCCCCCCCCCTTTTTAATTGGGCTCCCATTTTTCCTTGCTTGTTTTTTTCTCCAGTTCTTTGCATATTCTAGATACTAATCCTCTACTGTGTAACACCTATCAGAGGTCGTCTAGCTGATGGGAAAGTGAAAGTGTACTAGCCTGATTTGAGCGCTGTGCATGCGTTATATATGCATTCTGGATATCACCATGCACCCCCAGAAATAAGTACAATTTATATTTTTCAATAATCTTAGATAGGGTTTCTATTGCTATAATAAACAACTTGGAGAATAAAGGGTTTTTTTTTTCACTAACACTTTCACAACACAGGCCACCCCTGAGGGAAGTCAAGGCGGGAACCTGGAAGCTGGAGGAGGTGCTGCTACTCAATAGCTTGCTCCCTATGGCTTATTCAGCTGCTTTCTTATAGACCCCAAGACCACCTACCCAGGAATTGCACCACCCACAGTGTTCTGGGTCCTCTCAAATCAGAAAGCATATCACAAGCTTGCCCACAGGATGATCTGTGAGGGGCATTTCTCAGATGAGGCTCCATCTTCCCAATGACTCTAGTTTTTGTCAGGTAGACATAAAACTGACCAGCACATCAACTAAGGACAACTTTGGAGGTGAGGGAGAGGCATATGAATACGAATAAGCTACAATAATATCTATGATTCAGATGCCAAAATTAATTTGTATATTAAATTAAATATTAATGAGCCGGGCAGTGGTGGCACATGCCTTTAATCCCAGCACTTGGGAGGCAGAGGCAGGTGGATTTCTGAGTTCAAGGCCAGCCTGATCTACAGAGTGAGTTCCATGACAGCCAGGGCTATACAGAGAAACCCTGTCTCTAAAAAAACAAAACAAAACAAAAAAATGAAAAGGAAAAAGTTAATGCTATAAAAGTAATAATATTGGATATAACAACAAACCTCTCCAGGTTCCTGGGCTGAACTCTCAGAACGTCTAAATCAGGAGCTCTTAAGATCGGCCAAGAAACTTCATTTCTTACACTCAAGGTGATTCCCATGCCCAGGCTGCTCACAGACTTCCTAGGTAAGTGCTGGGCCTGGTTTCCCATCTTCCTCATATCTCCCACAGGACAGATAGATGTAAGGTTAAAATAAGTCCCAGAAATTTTCGTTCTTGGCTTTGTGCAGCAAGATATCTGAAGAACTGTGGGTTTGCAGCCAAAGGCTGAACACTGTGATCTGAGCACTTGGATTTCTGAACTCTTAAACGTGAAGCATCTTAGGGATTCAAAAGGCCATCTTAGGGATAGCTTTCTTCCTAGTTTGCCACCTAAAATTACACACACACACACACACACACACACACACACACTCACACACACACACACATTGTAGGGAGAACTTTATAGAATGGATATTTCTTTTGACTTTTCAGCCTTTCCTATCTTCCCTTGTTGTGACAAATGCAGTTGACCTTTGGCCTACAAAACTTCAGGTGGTAAAAATGGATGAGTAAGTAGTTTTGTCCAGCGTTTTAATAACTACATAAGAAGTAGCCAAATTCTCAGCAGGGCATAGGGAAGGGACTCTAGCTGACCCGGGCATGTCCTTCTCCCTCATTTCCTCTACCCTGTAAAAACTGTTAGCTGACTTTCCTAAAGCTAGACACCAGGGTCCATTCCCTTACTTGGCCACTTCTTCCCCCTGAGGCCAAACCAGGTTCAGCTGTCAATATATTGAAGTCCATCAATCAAAAGCCCCCTTTGACTGCCCTAATTAACTCGTCCAATTAAAATCAGACACCTCATCCCACACAGGGTTTCCCCTTTACCTTTATAGCCCTCCATATGCCTGTCTCCTCTCTATCCAGAGTCAGTCATTTGTCACGTCCCTCACCACACTTCAACCCCTAAAAGTTACCCCTTCCCCCTCTCCCTTATGCCCTTCCTCCTTCTCCTTTGTCCTCTGTCTCCTGTCTTTGCATCTTATTCCCTGCCCTTTGGGGAAATACGTCTCCTTTGTGCTAAGAACTTGGTCTTGGGGTGTCTGGAACCAAAAGCAATACCGGCCCCTTTACGTGGTAGCTACACACCTTCAATCCTAGCACTCGAGGCAGAGGTAGGCAGATCTTTGTGAGTTTAAGGCCAGCCTGGTCTGCAGAGCGAATTCTAGGACAGCCAGGGCTATACAGAGAAACTCTGTCTTGAAACAAAACAAACAAAAACAAGGAACCAAAATCTTTTCATGTTTCTCTGTGACCTAAATATTTAAGAATTCATTCTTCAGGAATGCTCAGAACTAACGCACTTCTGTCTGGCCCTCAACATCACACTTCACCTTGGAGGTGCAGAATGGCTTGTTGTAAGCCTCACAGGTCTCCCTGGTCTGGGCCCTGACTGATGTGGTTTTCCAGGCATTTACCTCCTGCCTTAGTTTTACTACTGTGATCAGACACCATGGCCAAGGCAAGTCTTATAAAGGACAACATTTAATTGGGGCTGGCTTACAGGTTCAGAGGTTCAGTCCATTATCATCAAGGCGGGAACGTGGCAGCATCCAGGCAGGCATGGTGCAGGAGGAGCTGAGAGTTCTACATCTTCATCTGAAGGCTGCTAGGAGAAGACTGGCTTCCATCCAGGCAGCTAGGATGAGGGTCTTAAAGTCTATGCCCACAGTGACACACCTACTCCAACAGGGCTACACCTTATAATAGTGCCACTCCCTGGGCATATACAAACCATCACAGTCCCCATCCACCTAGCCTGCTCCTGGTTCCCTTTTTCCCAGATCTTCTGGAGCCAGAAGGGTTGGAGGGCCACATCTTCTGTGTGGAATGCCCTCATCTCCTCATGACTGTAGAAGAACACAGTCAACTCCCAATCCTGCTTTCATTCACTCTCTCATAGAAAAGCAAGCACAGTCATCCGTTCCATAACCCCAGCACTTGGTACAGGAGGATTGTAGGTTCTGAGCTAGCCTGGAGAGTACACCAAATACAGGGCCAGCTCGGACCATGCCTCAATGGAAAAACTAAAATAGAAAGAAAAGTTAGCCCATCCATATTAGCCCATCCATACAAACAAATCCTAAACTTACTGCAAGAACTGAGTCACCAAAAAGAGAGTAAGTAACCTTTGTTTAAGCTGGAAAGCAGTCTTCTCCACTTTCCCAATACAGTTGAGTGACGTTTTATAAAATGAAGAACCAACGCATGCCAACCTCTGATGTGTTCTATTCCCTGTGTATACAAAACCATGTAGCCTTTTTATTTATTAGATTTGTTAATTTTAAGGTCATATTTTTCTTTTCTTCATGGATTTGTTTTCTTTTTTTTTTTCTGTCAAAAAGCAATATTGAGTCGAAAGTTAAGGAAGAGCAATCATATCGTGTGGCAATATTTGTCCTCCAAACATCTCCTCCGCCTTGCGCAAACACGGAGTTGTGAACAGAGAAACACTGGGAGAGCCACATTCCCTTGATTATCGTTAATTCAGCGCCAATTTAAAATGCAGCCCCTGCCTCCACCGCGGAGAATGGGGACGAAATGAAATAATAATTCTGCTTTGTGAACAAAAACATCAGCCAAAGCAAGATGAGGTTTTTCTTAATGACCTAAAACTATGCGGTTTGTTTTGTTTCATTTTGTCTTTTTCTAGAAGAGGAAGGCATTTAAAAGGCACCGACAACACAGTGTTTTCCCCCCAGAGACGGTAATTAGAAATGAATTAGAGCTTCCCGACAGAGTGGAAACAAGAAGGTCTGTTTACATCTCACGCAAGCTACAGCCTGGTGGCTGAGCCTTCATTATGGAGAGTCATCTCCCAGCAGTGCCCTGCAAGTGGATGCATCTAAGGAGAACTGGTCACCTTCCATCTAAACCAACTTCAGCATCAAAGTAGCATTCCCACTTTATCTTCTTTGGTCCATTTGAAGTATTCTAGAGTTCCTGGAGACTTCTTTAGGACCTGAGACTCAATCTGTGTGTTTTACATAGACTCACATGGTAATGTTTCACTCTGGAAGTTACACTTAAAAAGGCATCCAGGGCTCAGCTGGTAAAGGCACCTGCCTCCACGCTTGCCAATCCAGGGCCAGTGCTGTAGAGGGGAAGAGCTGACTCCAACTAGTTGTCCTTGCTACAATGTTTTTGATTATTTGTAAGAATTCATCCAAACAGGAGAAGCACTTCTCATGAATTAACATGTATATGACCTTGCTACAATGTATAATTTTTTAAAAATAGAATTCATCCCAGCAGGAGAAGCACTTCGTGTGAATAAACATGTATATGAAAAACTGAGACAGTAGAGTCACAACCTTCTTGGGACATCTTCCCTTTCCCTCCCATGTCACGCTCTCTTGTAGTCATCCCGCAGACTCAGCTAGTCCGCCAGAGACATCGTGAAAGAGATTCCATGACTTAGAGGATCCAGCATGGCTGGCTTGGTAAGAGAACCCTTCCAGACTCCAACACTGAAAACCCCAGCACTGTCGGCAGAAGGAGAAAGTCGAGCATTAGAAAGAAAATAAATAAATAAACAAAGGCCGACTCACTGACCAGTTAAAGCCCACAGCTGAGAAAGAAAAACACAGAAACGGCAAGCTGAAACGGAAGAATCATGGAGCAGATCCCCAGAATGATCTTGGGTGTGCAGGAGGGCGGAGAGGGTCAGGACGGGAGTGCACGGAGATTTGATTCACAGCTGCAAACTCAAAGCAAAGACCTGGATCTTAGGCCCAAAGAGACCGTACCTGGCTATTCATGAATACATTTTTTAAAATGTTGCCTTTAACTTAACGTACAACAAAAAATAAATAAAAATAAAATAACATACAACAAACAAAGCCAACTTGTCTGACACACACCAGTAATTTCTTGGCAGTGGCAATGGAGCAGTGTGTTCCTGGGGCGCTGGCCCTGGAGACCCTGCCTGGCCACCATTCATGTTTCCTTATGCTTTTTCGTATAGGATCTCTAAGCTTCTAAGTTTAGAACTGGCTTCTAAACTTCCAAAAACACAGCCAAAATGACTCCTCAGACTCAGAAAGGGAGACATAACATTTACAGTGAGATGGGTGTGAAAAGCCCGGAAGAGGGGCCGGGGAGCAGCTTAGCAATTGGAAGCAGACAGCGCCCTTCCAGAGGACCCACGATGGATTTCCAGCGCCCACTCGGGAGACTCACGACCACCGGGAACTCCAGCTACAGGGAAGCCGATGTCTCTGGCTTCTGGCACCTGCCCTCACCTGAACATGACTTCCCATAGACATGACTTAAATAAAATAAATATTTTAAAGGAGTCAGAGAAGATAATAGCACGAACATAGAAGAGTGCAGGGCTGCCCTCTGAACTGTCTTTCAGGCAGTTGCTGAGGAGAATACTTCCGAGTGATGGTGCAAAACGCTGCTTCCGGTATCGCTGATATCCATCTCACGTGGATGTTTTAAGTCACGTGTTTAAAACACAGACATGCTCCTGTATAACAGCCAAGTGAACCACCATTTCCATTAAAGGCCCCAAGGCCTGAGGAAAGGTTTCATTACAATTATTTTAAAACTTTGGTGGGACACAGTATCTCGTGCCTATGATCCCAGCACTCGGGAAAGTGAGGCAGGAGGATCACAGCTTTGGCTACATCATAAAACCCTGTCTCAATAAATAAAGAAAGAAATAGACACCCCAGGCAACCGGCAAAGAGACACCTTGGTGGTGGTGGTCTTGTATCAGTCAGGGGCAAAGCAGACGGCAGTCTTTTGTCCACCCTGGCCTGATGCCTGGCTCGGTGGCCAAAGCAGTTTTGTGCCTAGGACTCGTAAAAATCAAACCAAAGCCAATCCAGCCAGCACAGCAGCACAGAAGGAGAAAGACAGACAGAGACCTGTGGACTGCCATGCTGCTCACAGACCCACCCTCCAGTGCACAGCACACACGAGCCATAGACGTCTGCTTGCCGACACACCACGGAGCCTGGATGGAGGATGTCACCCAGGGGCCTGGCAGCCCTGTGGCCAGGCTGCAACTGGAGTCACCACAACATGCAAGTGTGTGGTCCTCAAATGGGAGAGAAACTGAAGTGGAGTAGCTTGATCATTATGAAGAGAGATGGAACTGGAGGCTCAAAAGCAGAGAGGAGTGAGTAGACTATCTAAGAGGAGTGAGTGGCCAGCCCTGACACCTCGAGCCATATCTCAGCCCGAGAGGCTGCTGAAGGCCATGTCTGAGTTCATGGCTTCGAAGCAGCAGGAGTCGGCGCTGACGTCCATGGCCTGTATTACCACTGGAGAACGTGGGGACGTTCCTGGTCCGGCAGTCTCCGGGAACACCTGGATATCCAGGGGGCTGTGCAGAACTGGCCCCGACCATCACTGGATGGGCTACTCTGGAGAGCTGGCCCCATTTCTCATCACTGGCAGCACACGGGGGAGCAGGACCTGTGCCTCGCCCAGGCAATGCAGTAGAGCTGGCCCTGGTCAACACGAGGGTGAGCCAGCCCCAAGGGTGTGGGAACAAGAGAGCTCTCCCAGCCCCACACAGGCTGCAGCTCTTGGGAGAGTGGGCCCCTTGCCTTGACTGGGCAGCCTAGTGGAGATGGTTCTGCGTGCGTGGGTACAGTGAGTCAGGCCCCCACGGGGTGGGGGTGGGGGAGGGGCAACTAGAGCAGGAGAGCTGTCTCCAGCTGATGGCCTAAATCAGAGCAGTGCTGGAGAGCTTGCCCTGGTAGTAAAGAGATGGCCCACCCCCAAATCTAGTTCATCTGCAAATGTTGGGACACATGATGGGGCCATTCCTACAGTTCCAGAGCGGCAGGATCTCCAGGACCTAGAGTAACAACAGGATAACCGAGAAGAGGCCCAGTGAGGATCCGATGCTGATGGTATCACAGAAGCCAGCAATCTCCAACCAAAGCAATAACCCATTGCAACGAACGTTGGCAAGTGAAGATGTGTGGACGGAGGGATGTGCTATGGGACACACTGAGACACACTCCAGCTTACACAACGAGATGTTTTCTATGCTTTATTTGGTGGTGGTGGTGGTGGTGGTGGTGGTGGTGGTGGTGGTGGTGGTGGTGGTTTGCGTGGTTTTTTTATTTGGGGGGAGGGGAGCGTTAGGATAACCTTCCCTCACACTATATGAAGGTATGTATTTTCAATTGTTAGTTACTGGGCCAGCAGAGAGCTAAATGCTGGCAGGGTTTTAGTATTGCCATTACCAGTTTTCTGTCTGTAAATGCTTGTCCTTCCTCGCCTGCCCAAAAAGATGATTCTCTGGTATTATTATATTAAAAAGCAAGCTGCCAGGGCGAAGGTCCGGCAGTCCTCCACGCCAAAGGGCAGCCCTAAGAGACGGATCCGTCTCATCTCGCCGCTGATTGGCTCAGACTGGAACCTGGCTTTTTGCATAATAAAGAACTGAGGGTAGGAGCTGGGACCGGAAGTATGGGGCAGGCCTTCCCAGCCGGCCTTTACTTCGGAGAAATGGTGGATCCTGAGAGACAGCAGAGACCTGTGGAGCAGGAAGCAGGCCATGAGGGCCACGTGGAAAGACGAGATGACTGGAAAAGTCAGGCTAAGTTTAGCTAGCTAGCAGAGATACTGCCCCAGGAAAAGGCCAACAGCTTTAAACTCTATAGATGCCTCTGTGTCTTAATTAAACCTCAGAGCGGGATCTTCGAAGAAGTTTGCAATAGCGAAGGGTAGATATGAGAGGACTGGGAGTTGAGCGGGACTGGGGTACAAAATGGGGAACTCACAAGGAATCAATAAAAAGGTGTTTTTCAAAATAAATAATAAGTAAATAAATAAAGTCATCGACTTTAGGGAAATTTAGGGAGTGGCTTATGATGCCTGTGATCACAGCACTTCACACACAGAACTGAGCCCCACCCCCGTCATCTGTGGAGGAATCTTTCTTTGCCTTTGTGCTCTTCGTTGTTCTGGAAAGACGTCTGCCTTCCTGAGGGTTGTCCTTTAGCGAGAGCTGCGCTTCCTTCCCCGAAGCAGGGTCAATAGAGGACTCAGATAGCACAGGACAGGCGGACAGAGAAAAGGGCCATAAATAAGCAAGAAGGCATGCTCCTGGTTTTGTCTTCAGCCAGGGCAGTCCTGGCAGGCTTCCATTTACCCGCTGTGGGCCCCCTTTCTGCTGTCCTCGTGAGCAGGCCCTGTGAGACAATTATCCCACTCTCTTTGTCTGGGCTGACCAATATAAAAAGGGGACTACCCATTCCAAACTACCGAAACCACTTAAAACCCTCAGCCTGCAGGGTTTTCAAATCCCCTCTCCATGTGGTAGGAAGTCTTTCGCTCTTTGTACCTTGGTGGGTGGGTGCGTCTTCTCTTTCAGTAAAGTCTGTTATCTGTTGCTGCCTGCTGCGCCTGAGACTTGTCCTGCCTTTTGATTCTTTATCAGCAGAGAAAACAAATCCCATCAAGACCCGCGAGGATTAACAGTTTTGCGTTTGTCTTGATTTCTAAACTAGGTTTCTAGGTTCGGATGCAAACAGTGCTAATTTGTTTCTGGTTTTAGCTTGATCGGGGTACAGGAATATTTGAGCATTCTCTTTTAACTCATCCAATAACTGACTGAGCAATAGACCTGGGAAAGACTACAAATGTCTGTAGCGGGCACCTACAGCCATTCTTATTCGCACAGAGTGAGATTAAACAAAAAGTCTTGAAAAAAGAATTTGTTTCTGTTTATCATGAGACAAATGTTCAAAAATATCTCAGACCGTAAGAAGAGGAAATCCGCAGAAGCTAAAGCAGGTTGAAGTCAGTGTCCGCCCATCATGAGTCAGGACTGACCATGTAGCCATGGGACTTGTGGACACCAAGTGGGTCATTTATAACAGTCCCTCCTGTATATAAAATTATTTTGTAAATAATCTCTATTTCCTTGACTTAATTGTTGCAATGGCAACTCTTTTTGACAGAAGAAAGAATCATTTTAGAAGAGGGAACTTCAACTGAGAAAATATCCCCCACCAGGTAGCACTGCAGGGCAAATCACAAATACATCTATTTTTTTTTTAAAGATAAGGTTATTGTTTAGTATCGTTTTGTTTTTAGGAGACAGGGGAATGGACCATCCGTAGATCTGCTTCAGGCATAGAGAGACCATAGACTAGGTTTCTTTGACCCAGACGGTGGTTGCCTTCTACACTGTGTACGGGCTGATTGTAGCACAGTTCCTCCTAAGTGGACACAACAAAATTAATAGGACTGAAATGATCGTCTCCCTATCTTCCTCCCTCTCTCCGTTCCCCCGCCCCCCAGCTTGAAGAGTCATAGAAAGGGGGTTGCTCTGGTTACCATTAAATCAACCTAACCTCATATCCTTTCACAACTATAAGATTAATTCAAAGTGATTCTGATTATACCCCAGCCCCGATCAAACCTAATTACAGTTTGATGCAGGGTCCCCATCCTGGCTGTGTCTAGGTAAAGGACCCTGTGTTCCAGCTGACTGTGTTTTGTTAATGAATAGAAGCCATGAGAGGCTTACACATTGTCTCCGGTGACCACTTCTGCATCACGGAGCGAACCGCATTGATCAGCACACGAAGACAGTCATTATCTATCATTCTGTTTCATAATTAGCAAGCACCTGGCACACTGGCGGTCAGGAGCGCTTTGCTCCTGACTCCAACAGTACACCATGTCTGTTTCCTTTCATTAAAGGATGCGAATTCTGAGACGGGGGCTGGGGGAGGCTTAGAGATTCTGTTGCCGGTTTTTTTTTTTTAAGTCTCTTTGTTGTTTGTAAGCAGAGACCAATGACAGAGCCCTTGCAAAGATTAGGCACAGGTTGGGTAGAACTGGACTTTTAGATATTGTCTTTTTACTTTCAAAAGAACTTGGTGGACCAAGTTGCTCCTGGGTCTGGTATGCTTCCAGATGAACAAGACCAAGAAGACCCACAAAGGCCAAAAATGGCTACATTGCCATCTTCCCAGCAACAAAAGACCAAAAAAAAAAAAAAAAAAAAATCTGATCACATTTTGATAACCTACCTATGGCTTTCAGCTGACTCTTCTTAGAGGCTTACAGTGCTGGCCCCACTTCAAGACATAAAGCAGTTTGCCTTGCCATGGTGGTGATGATGATGATGATGATGATTTTTAATCTTGCATAACTCAGTTCACTCACGATCATTCTGTTGCAGGAAAGAGAAGCTTATTAAAGATCAGCATGGACCTCCAGGACAGAAAGACTCTGTTCTCTCAGTGGCGCTGGGTTAATTTTGTACGTAACAACTCAGCGCTTCAGGGCATGGTTTAACCAGTCTGCTGCCTCTAAACCCAGCTTAGACAAGGGTTCTCAGAAGCCCCCGAAAAATCAGCTTTCTACCCAAATCACCAAAGGACAAACAGGAACCAGAGACAATTTGGATTAGCTTCGGAAAGCAGCCTATCAGATTCACAGGTTCCTAACTAGAAACACAACCTGAGAGCCTCACTGACTGCACCTCACGGAGATCAGTCCCTGTCTCCAGGTGCTGGCGTGAGTGTGACCTCGGCCTTCTGTCCCAGCATCAGAAACAGCCCCCTGAGCACGGTGAATATGTGAGCCAGGAAAGCTGGGGCCTTCCCATGGGAAAGAGGAAGAGGAGGAGGAAGAGGAGGAAGAAGAAGAAGAGAGGGAGGAGGGGGAGGAGAAGGAAGAGGAAAGAGAAGGCTGATTTTCACCAGGCAAATGTTAACAGTAGATATAGTTCTCCAATAATTTTCCATTGTCACAACAAAATTCCTGAGATAAGTTGTCTTAAAAAAAGATTATTTGAGGTCACAGTTTCTAGGCCTGTGATAGGGGAGAGAAATCGCAGCAGAAGGGAAACGCTGAGGAAAGCAACTCTGTGGCAAGCACAGAGCAGACAAAGAGGCGGGAGTGGGAGGAAAGAACACGCGGACCCTTGCTTGGTTGTTCTAACTCGCTTTCTTCTCTCTTATGCTGTTCAGGACCCCTGCCTAGGGAATAGCACCACCCACAATGGGCTGGGTCTTCCTACACAAATTGATAATTACGACGATCCCCCACAGACTGGCCCAAAGGCCAACGTGATCTGATTGATTTCTCATTAGGATACTCTTCCCATGGCATTCTAAGGGAGGAAGAAGAGGAGGAAGGGGAGGGAGAGCGAGAGAAGTGGGGAAGAGAAGAGAAAAAAGGAGGGGGGGAATGTGAGGGAAAAGGAGAGAGAACCCCCCCAAGGACATGTTTTTTTTTTGTTTTTTTTTTTTTTTTTTTTGGTGTTTCGAGACAGGGTTTCTCTGTATAGCCCTGGCTGTCCTGGAACTCGCTCTGTAGACCAGGCTGGCCTCGAACTAGAAATCCGCCTGCCTCTGCCTCCCAAGTGCTAGGATTAAAGGCGTGCGCCACCACAGCCCCGGCAAGGACATGTATTCTTCAAGGATATAGTGGCTATGAATGGACAGTGGGATTCTGGTAAGTATTTGATTTCTATATATTCGTCTTTATTTTCTGATTTTGAAACACTAAGCAAGTTCCAGAGGCCACAGCCTGGAGCCGGTCTGCTGTACCTGGGATAGGACAGAAGCCAAAGAAGATGCAGCTAATGCCTTCCATAACTGCAGCCTCTGCGACCCAACGACCCCACATCACTCCCTGCACGGCTGCCTGGTGTGCTGCTCCCTTCAGACCCAGCATTAGGCAGATGTTCTGTATGTCAACAGCTGTTCTGTATGTTAAGCCTGGGCTACCTCAGAGACCAGCTGTTTGCTTCCGTCCTGAAAGTCTGTTCCTCAGGCCATCTCCCGGTTTGTATTTTTTTCTAGGAAGGAAATATATGAGATGTCATGGCCCGGGATGTGGAGAGGGAGGAGGTAGTGACTGTGACCAACCGAAAGCAGTGAGGTCTAGCTTCTGGGAGCGAAGGAAAGTGATTTTTAGATGAAAGTCTACCCAACAGAATTCTGCAATCAACAAATTAATCAATGAATGACATCTGAAAACATTTTCCTAAAATCCTCAATAAGTAAAAACCACACGGGAATCATCTAAATCTTATAAAACTATTATTTAAAAAAAATGTTTTCACAAAAAATATAAATCTTAGTAGCCAAGGTCTGACTTCTCTTACAAGAAATCTATTAACAAAAGCTGCCATTTGAAATAACGCATCTCGTCGATCCATAGTTTCTTCTCCCTCCCCACCGCCCGAGCGAGCTTTGACCTAGTTTCATTTCTGCTGCTGTGACAAACATCCTGACCAAAAGTAACTGGGGGAAGAAATGGTTTATTCAGCTTATAATTCCAGGTCACAGCCTACCCTTCAGGGAAGCCAAAGAAACTTAAAACTTCATGCTCACAGTCAGGAGCAGAGAGGGAATAAAGGTGCAGACCCTTGCTTGGTTGGTCTCAACTAGCTTTCTTCTTTCTTATGCTGTTCAGAGCCCCCCGCCAAGGGAATGGTGACACCCACCGTGGGCCGGCTCTTCTTACACAAATTAATAATCAGGATGATCCCCTACAGACAGCAACTTGTGCCCTTCCCCCACTCCGCGTTCTGAGCGGGAACTTCCAGACCTCAGGGAGCCACACCTCCCCCACCCGTGGAGCTCTAGGACCAAGGTGGAGTCCATTGTTCTTCAAGCATCTGCAGTGTCCTGAGAGAGAAGCCAGCTGCCTGCATCCTTCTGAAAGACACCTCAGCCTCCCGCAGAACAGCAGAGCCTTGGAACCAACATCCACTGAGCCGTGGAGCCGAAGCCCCGCTGAGCAGACTCTCACCTCTGGGGGAAGGGTCTCACCCCCAAACCTTAAATTGTCAGTCCCCAAAATAAACCACGGACTTTGAACGGCCATGTCGTCTTGGTCCATGTTTTTCCCTCGTCACTCCGTTTTCTTTCCCCAGCTCTCCGTCTAGAGAACCCGATAACCAGTTCATATGTAACCGCTGGGAGGTTACAGCAACTTATACTTGAAAAACAAATTTAGCTTCCTTAACTTTATCTGTAAAATGGACCTGAAAAGGGTTGTTCCAAAGGAAGCAGAGCCTCAAAGCGCCTGTCCCCTGCACAGTAGCTAGCCTGTGTATTCACTGGTCAACTCAGTGACACTAACAATCTGGTTTTATTATCTGCATCTTCCAGTTTTATACCAGTTCTCAGAATATAAAGGGGAGCCCAGGAAATCTTATCTAAGGAGAGGAGCTGAGCAGTCTGCGTAACACTAGGCTGCCCCCGTATAGACGGACTCCCGTCTAAGGCTTTGCAGATTTAATCTACAGTAATCTGCTTACATTTATTTTTCTGCTCTTGGATCCACTAGTCACTCAATAGCAACAAATACTTGTTGATAAGTGCTGGGAACAAAGGAGTGAAGAAAATATAAATGGCTTCTATATTCCTAGACTCTATATGTAGTAGGAAGCGATGAGGCAACTCATTAGTATCCATTTGGAGATAGAACCTGTCTATGAGACAGAGCCCAGGCCCGGCTCCATTACTGGGGTCAAGGACCTATAGCTAGGTAGGTCGTACCTCCTAGGGATAGACTATTATTATTCTGCTAAGTGGAGATAGTACCAAACCGACGGCTAATGACTTAACATTATATCCACAGATTAATTTCTCTCTCCACCATCATCAGAAAGGCTTCTTTTATAGTAGATACAATTAGCACAGAGACCCTCAACTGGTCAAAGTGCAGACGGTAATACTGCAGAGTACTCAGCTCTAAGTGGGACTTCCATATCACAGCCCCTCCTCCCAAGGCTGAGGGTCATAGTGGAAGAGGGGCAGAGGATTGTGAAAGCCAGAGGCAGCAGATAGCTACATTAAAGAATGTTTCCTGGGACAGCACATTTGCACAGACGTCAAAGCAATGCTGACAGCCACTTAAGAACTGTGTAAGATCGAGCCAGACAAAAGCCCAGCATGGGGAGGGGCCTTAGTAAACCCCACACCTTGCTGAAAGGTTACTGGTAACTGGTTGGTACTAGTGAAGGGAGTCTGTTTTCTTTAAGGGTGTGGCCCTTGGTAGATCAACTAAGCTCTAGCATATGGCCACACACCCCGGAGTATATGAGAGGCACAGATTGGATTCACTGATTATTTAAAAAGAAAGAAAAAAGAGGGCATGAAATTGGGAGTGGGGAGAGGCAGGGCTGGATCTGGGAAGGGCTGGGGGGGGGGGGGGGTGAAGGGGGGCGGGGCTGGACCTAGGAGGGGTTAGGGGCGAACAGGGGTGAGTATGATCCAAACACATCATATGGAATCCTCAAAGAAGCAAGTCAGGCTGATTCTTTCAAAAATAACAAGATTTCCGAGTGTTCTGCATGCAGATGAGAGACACCGTGGCAAATCTGGATGTGAATTTGCACCCGTCAACCATCACACTCTGACCTCTGCACCTTATCAAGCTGGAGCGCTCCTGGGGCCTCGTTTAGTGTTTGGCTTGGTTGCTGTTTGCTGTTTTTAAGTATCAGTTAATGAATTTGACTTAAAATTTTTAAATGAAATATGCTTTGGGAGACTGATAAGCCCTTCAAAGAGAGAAAATGTACACAGAATAAGAGGCATGTATTATTAAGATGATCATTTTAATACATTTTGCTAAACACACGTGCCTGTATGATCACTTCCCCAGAAAGTTTTTTTCTTTCTCCTTTTACTTAATACGAGATTTACTTAATACGTCACAATTGTATAGAGCCCCTGATATAAGGCAGTATGGTACGGGCATGTACGCATACGCATCCACCCACGCAAAGGCCTCTAGATAAGTCCTGACACTGAGTGACTAAGCGCTGGAACGGATGGCTCAAAGGGAGGTAAGGTATGTGCTGACTCACAGGCTCAGGCTGGTTAGGCAGAAGCACGTGATCAGGTGCTCCAGGAAACCCCAGAGAGGCAGAGAGAGGGGAGGAGTCAGGGGCACACCCACAGACCGCTTTATAAAGGTTCCATCACCTCCCATAGGGCCACAGACAAAGTCTCTGCGGAGCATTGGGGATCAAAACTACAGCTCAAAGTAAATGTTGTGTGAGTAGTTTCTACACAGCATTTCTGCACAAGCTCGGGGCAGATGCAGCTGTGTAAAGATTATGAAGGCTAGGCTGACTCCACGACAGGCTTCAAACGGGCAGTTAAGGAGACTAGGCCTAAATCTCTGTTTCCAAGAACTGGGCAATTTAAGGCAAGTCCAGGCCTCAGAAGCTGCCTCATCACCTAGCCTGAGGCAAGGACAATGGGTCAGCAGCAGTTTCCAGACCTCCCCAGCAGGTCCCCAGTCCCTATGCCCCAGTAATGGGATGTCCATAGAGATGGACTCAACAGATTAACACAGAGGTCATCTACCCCGGGATTCCCTGATGTACTTTAAATCAGGCCTACAAGCTCACTTGGTTGACTCTCTGTCTTGGTAATTGGGAGACCACAGCATGCTAGACTTCTGCAGAATAAAATACTCTCCGCGTTTACATACTATTTGAGTCCAGGGTGTCATTCTTTGGTGAATCATGGATCCTTACAAGACGTTGCTGATTTGCAGGCTTGTTGGCTCCACAGATGCATAATGGAAGGCTGACTGAGTTTCCTTCCTAGTAACCCTTCCCTCATGCCCAGTGGCCTCCGGTGTTCAGATTTCTAACACTGAACGTTTTCTTTTTCTTCAGTTCATGAAAATGGAATCCTGCTCTGTGGCTCTTTGAATAGTTCGCCTCCCTGACAGGAGCATGCTCCTTGATGCGGCTGTATTGGCACTTTATGTTCATTTTTAACTGATGAATAGTATTCCACTGAGTAACTACAATGAAGTCCATCAATCCTCTTTCTTTGCTGGTAATTAGGCCTCTTCAGATTTTACTACTTAGGAATTAAGTTGACGTAACCACCACTCTTGCATGGTCTTGTGACACACACACAAATTATAGCCTTTGGGCAAACACCTGGGAACAGAAGGCCAGGTACTTAAATGGACACAAAGTTTCCCAAAGCTGTTAATACTACAAAATATCCACACCTGCAAATTATAAAAAATGTGGTGGATTCTTGCCAACATTCATTGCTAAAATTCTTTCCCTGGAGAACACATAAACAATGTATTCTTCCCCTCCTCCTAAGATCCCAGTGAAAAACTGACGTGGGATCTGCCAAAATCTACCCTGGGAAACCAGTGATTTTGTCAGGGTTACTTATAGAATGTAATAAGTATATATATATATGTATGTATGTATGTATGTATGTATGTATGTATAGTGCAGGTGAGCCCATATCGGTCACACTAGAAGGTCTTCACGAGGGTGGATGACAGTGTAGATGCGACTTCACAGTTGGAGCCCCTCTTTGCTCCTTTCCAGACTATATCCTCCAGTCCCTCCTTAAGGCCATGTGCAATCAGGGTGGAATTGCACACAACTGGTTGGGAGGAGTAGCTGGAGGCTCAGGTCAGGGTTCACGTGAGGGAAGGTCAGCAGTTAGCTGGCCTAGCTGTGATGTCTTTGCCAGTGGGCACAGATGCACTTAGGAAGATGGTGGCAGTTTGGCTCAGAAGACAGTCCTGAGCAACACTGATGCTGTCAGACTTTCATCCCAGCCATTCTGCTAATATTGTGGCATCTCATTGTGATTCGAACTGATATTCCCTGCCACTGTTGCTGCGCAATCATTACTGTATCGGTGGCCATTCATGATTCTCCTGTGAAGTGCCATTTCTAATCTTTTATCTGTGTCTCTAATGCACAATTTTTACTTTTGCTACAGATCTGTGGGAATGTTTAACACGTTAAGATGCGAGTCCTTTCTTAGCTACACTTCCAATCCTGGGCTCACAACTCGTGACCCGTCTTTCTTTTATTAATGATTCTTTTGACTTAGTGAATTTTTAAATTCTTGATAGCATCTACTACATCAAGGTCTCAGGTTCTCTAAAGAAATAGAAGCAATGGGATGAATGCTTATTCAAAGGGGATTTATTAAATGGACTTGGATGATATGATCCAGGTAGTCCAACCATGGCTGTCTCACACCTGGGAGCTGGGAATCAATCGGTAGTTGTTCGGTCCAAGAAATTTTGGGCTTAGAAATGGCAATGCGCAGCCATGGCCTCCCTTGACAATAAAAAGGAGTGATGTTCCGATGTGGGCTACCATACCGATGAACCTGAAAAATTATGATAAATGGAAGAATCGGGTCTCAAAGACCATGTATTTTATGATGTCGTCGATGTAAAATGTCCAAAAGAGACAACTCTATTTAAAAAAAAAAAGTGAATAGGTTGACTGTTCAGGGAAGAGAGGAGGCTGCTAAAGGAGATAGTTCCTGTGGCGAGGAAGTGCTCTTACCCTGACTGTGGTGACGGCCACTCTAAGCTGGGGAACTGTGTGCAGTGTTTATTTTCTGTGACTGCTTTCACAGGACAGCACAAACCTGCTATCGAGAAGCCAAAAGTATTCTCCCACCCTCTGGAGGCTTGAAGTCCAACGTTCGCATCACTGTGCCATAGTCCAGGTGTTGACATGGCCAAGCTGCCATGGAGGACAGGCCTTTGTGTCATTCAGCTCTGGTCACCGCTCACACTCTGGCGTAGCCCTGTCAGCGCTGTCACCGGATCCTCACGTGTCTCTGCATGACGTCATTATGTCATTATGCAATAACGTCATTACGTCTCTCTCTGCCGTTTTTTTGTAAGGGTGTAGATGGCATCAAGGCCCACTCAGATCATCTCCCCATGTCAAAATCCCAACTTGTCACACCTGTAAATTCCTTCCTTCTTACAGGACAACCTCCGATTCGGCATTAGACCAGCTAATGTGAACGGCAGAAGGGTCCTTTCTTAGCCTTCCATACTACGTGTGAATTAAATCTCAACAAATCCTCTATTCCAATTGGCAAAAAATTGTGAATAAATAAAAATATACACAAAGACATACTTGTCTTATAGACTCAAAGCATTCAAGAGACAGTGAGATTTGCCTGTAAATGTCGTTATCTTGATTCAAATAAACCAACAATAAAAGGACATTTTGGAAACGAATGAGGAAATCCAACACGGACTGGATCATAGATAACAGAGAACTTATTTTTGAGGTAGGAGTGCAGAGGGTGTGGTGTTTAGATCCTCTCCACTATAATGTATGCAGGACCTGATATCTGTGGTAGCCTTTCAGAATTCTGGCAAAGGGAGAACAGGTTGAATGAAATCTGGAAGACAGCCCGTGGAGCGCAAGCACAGGCAAGGCTGGCCAGGCTGGGAGAGGGTTCGTCTCTTCATTCTTACAGATTTGGGAAAAAAATAATATATATATATATATATTATATATAAGCTTAATATATATATTACATATAAGCTTAATTTTCTGAATTCTGAAAAAGAAATTTATATGGGAGCTTTAACCAAGTACAAGATTTCCCTGATACTTTATATATATTTTCATAACACAATTCTAGCATTTAAAAAGTTTTTTTTTTTTTAAAAAAAAAAAGGACTTTTAGAAATGCACTCAGTTTCCCTCTGGTTTTACCCCAAATCTCTTCAATTAACGTCATTTTCTGTATGCATGACATAGCGGGGTGGTGAGGCTTTTCCCTAAAGAAATTGATTTTTCCCCCCAAAGAGTAGATAAATAAAGGCTTTCAAAATGTCTCATTTCCAAAAGTACTCCGGGCTCTCGCTCTCTCCAGCATTTTTAAAGCGCTTTCAGAAAGCGCAATCTTGAAATTGAATCAGGCTGCACCTGCAGCCCCGGCTTCAAGTGCCCTACTGTTTTGGAAGAAGCCTTGCACACATGCCCTTTGTATCGCTTTTGTTTCCAAAAGAAAAAGTCAAATCTACCGCAGTCTTCCTCTAAACGGAAAATGAAAGGCTCGAGGGCAGCCACAGAGCGGGGCAGGGCGGAAGGAGACCTTTGGCCGAGCAGACACCGGCGGGTAGCATCTCTGCCTGCACCAGGCAAGGAGAACTTGGCTCTGAGCGGCTAGAGAGCTGACGTCAGAGCCCGGAGGTTAGAGGGCTGGGGTGTGTAGCTGCTTCGCAGCCATGGGTACAGCACGCTGGTGTGCATCCCTCCAATCCCCAGACCTACCCCACAAGTGGAACACACCACGCAACTCTCCGCCGCTGAGCTCTTGCTCATTTCGCATTTGGTCTGGCTCTTTGGTTGTCTACTGAGGCTGTAAACATTTAAATGTAAACATTTTCAAAGCGCCTGAGGTGTCTGTGGAAATATGATTTTCCGGGTTTCAAACCTCTCTCCACACAGAAACAGCCACCTATGGCTCTTTTCGGAGTTTTGGTTCTTTTGTTTATTTTTTTAATTAATTAATTAATTAAATTAATGTTTTATTTTTTTTTAAATTGTGTAGTGTCTGAGTGTGGACATGTCGAGGCCCCTGGTCAGAATGTAGGTCAGAAGCACACCTTGCAGCAATCAGTTGACTTTGAGTGTCAGTATAGGTATCTTTTTAAATTTTTCTTATGTTACAAGTTATTTTATTTAAGAGAAAAATCAGATTCAACCTACATAAAGAGAAACATAAAGATCCGTCCTCTTGTAGAAAGGTGCTTGCTTCTGATATCTGATGCTCACCACTGGCCATTAGGACACCAATAGCAACAACATTCCGAGACTACACCCCCCCACCCCCCACCCCCACCCCCCTTAGCGTCTTAGCTCCTTAGCGTCTTAGCTGAACAGTAGAGGAGACTAACAATGCAGGCTTAAATTAAACAGCTTTGCTTGTATTGCAGATGCCGGGTCCCTTCTGCAGTGGCTTGCCAATCAGGGGCCTGGTGCTGCTCTGAAGAATTCAATCAAATTGACATTGAAGACTTGTCAGTCATCCCCATCAGGAAGGCCAAAGCCGCATAAGTGGAGATGTCACGAGGGGTGGTGGCGGCGGAGGGGTGGGGTGGGGGCTGTCAGTGTCGCTTTCTCAAATTAGTCTAAGCTTCTTCAGTGCCACATTTTCTGGGCCACATAACATTTTTCGTAGCTTTCAGGGTCAACCTCCAGTGACCCACTTTCTCCAGCGAGGCTGTGCCTCCTCAAAGTTCCGCAGCATTCTGAAACCCCCAGGTGGGAAGAGCAGTTGAGAGGTTTGTACAGTCCACTTGTCAGCATGGCGGGACTCAGGCAGACACGATGCTCAAGAGTTAGCTGAGAGATCTACATCTGGATCCGCAGGCGGCAGGGAGAGAGCCCTCGTCTTTTTGTTTATTCAAGTTTTAAGTCTACGTATTTCCCAATACAGATATAGATGGCTTATCTAAGTGACTCATACAGGTGAGTATTTGGGCTGTCTCCAGGGTTGTGCAATTCCCAGCAAACCACAGTGAACTTGCACACTCTCAAGCTTTCCTTGAAAAGACTTGCTCACCAGGCTGACATACCAAAAAAAAAAAAAAAAAAAAAAGTGTGTGTCTGCGCGTGCTCACACAAGCACGCGGGGAACAGCCCCAAACACTCAGAACACTCAGGAAAAGCCTCTTACCGCACCCCCCACTCCCCACCCCCCACACCACCACCAGCAGCCCAGCCACAATCAAAGCTGTGGAGAAGATTGAGACTCAGAACTAGAGTGACGCTCCCACCCTGACAAAAGACTTTGTTTTAAAAACCACCCATGCTGACGAGTAAAGCATTTTATCTGGGATCTTTCCCTTTCACCTCTGACTTGCCGCCTGGAAGCCCGGCTGGTTATGCGCATGCCTCTCAGCTTAAAACGGCCCCTCCCTCATTTCCCAGTAAACCGTTCTAAGAGCTGCAGGGCAGAGAGTGCAGGTCAAGGGGCCTCAGTAGAAACCAAACCTCCAGAGACAGATGTCAGGAAAGAAGCTGCTATAGCTTCCTCCGGGTCACAGAGACCAGGAGCCAGGAGACTCCTCGCAGTCTCAGGGACGGTTAATTCATTTGGGCAGATTTGGGATAAGCAGGTTTAAATTAGTAATGTGTCTGGGTCCTGTGAACGTTGAGCTAGAGCAAGCTGGCTCCACAGAGCTGGCCTTAAGAAACTATATTTAAGGACTGGAGAGATGGTTCAGCGGTTAAGAGCACTGACTGCTTTTCCAGAGCCCTGAGTTCAATTCCCAGCAACCACCTCACAACCATCTGTAATGGGATTCGATGCCATCTTCTGGGTGTGTATGAAGACAAAGCACTCGAATACATAAAATAGATAAATAAATCCTTTTTAAAAAATGTGTTTGAACTGGGCACATGCCTTTGATCCTAGCACTCGGGAAGCAGAGGCGAGGATTCTGAGTTTGAAGCCAGCCTAGGATACATGGTAAAATTCTGTCTTGAAGAGAGAGAAACACGTGTTTACCATGAAAGCAAAAGTTTCTGAAGCCCTTCAAAACAATCTACCTTATCGGGCTGATTAAACATTCATTCCCACAAGAAGCATTTCCTATTAATTTGGGTTACCAGATATCTTTTCTGCTCGATTAATATTAAAACTCCTGTTTCAAGTCTGAAAACTATTCCATATGGCATATGACTTCATAATTCCCTTGGGACAGGGTCTCACTAGTTTGGAGGAAGATTCTGTGTGGCCTTGATCCACAGTTCCACACACTCAGATTCAATTAAACATGAACAGATCGTGGGGTGGGTGCACACCTTTAATTCCAGCACTGAGAGTCTAGGCAAGTGGGTCTCTGTGAGTTTGAGGACAGCCTGATCTATATAGCCAGCAGGACTACATAGTGTGATCTATCAGAGAGAGAGAGAGAGAGAGAGAGAGAGAGAGAGCCAAGTCCTGCATGGAAGGGACAGAATGCGTTGGTTCCTACCCCTTGAACAACAGGCCTCCATGAGAATGAATGGTTGCTGGGTGTGAGGCTTGTTTGTGTGTATGTGTGGGGGGGGTATTTCATTTCATGTTCCTCCTTCTGGGAATATTCTCCCTGCCAAGACTATCAGGGAATGTCCTCTCTGTCAAGATTAATGACACCATGAAAATTGAGTCCAGGAAAAATTGAGTCCAGAAAGCAAGGATGTGTGTAATGTCTCAGGAAAATGGTAGAATGTCGTGACCTTCTGGACAGCCCTTAAGGCGTGAATGAAAACATGAGTTCAAAAATACATAATTTCTCAACTATGCAAAATTTAAGAATGGAATATAAATTATATGAGGGGCTTCACGAACCTAAAAGAACAGAGGCAGCTGTACTATGAGCCAGCTTGTCAGAAAGATGCAAAGGCAGATAGAATCCTGAGTTCAAGAGTAGCCTGGGACAGAGCAAATTTAGGTCCAGGAATGTTTGGAATGGTGATCTCAGAACAGGATCCCACCCAGCTAACTTAGTGGTTGTGCTTACAAAGGCAGGCAGATCTCTGAACTCATTTGCAATGTTTTTTGTTTTGTTTTGTTTTTTTAATGTGCTTGCTGTCTTTTTCTAAGGATGGGGGGGCTGGAGTCATGGAGTGACTGGGGTTGTGGTCAAAAGGGAACCAGGAGTAAATGACTGAATTGATATGTAAATAAAAGACTGGGCCTTGGTCTTTGAGAGTTGAGCTAGCTGGAAGAGCTGTCTGGAGATCTCCAGAAAGAAAGCTGTCCCGAGCAGAACACAGGCCGTCAGCTTGTACCCCGTGACTGACTTCAAGTCGTTTTATCCCGCAGCCCTCAAACCCCTTGCAGGAACCCCTCTCCAAGCTGAGGTCCTTCTGAGAGAGAGAGAGAGAGAGAGAGAGAGAGAGAGAGAGAGAGAGAGAGAATATGGGAGGAGATGAGTTGATTGATACACATACTTTGCTTTGCCTCTTATTTCTTAAACTGATAGAACAGTTATCTGTACGCCATGTATCCTGCATTAGACACTGTGAGCCATCTAGAGATGACCTAAAGAATGTAGAAAGACACACATGGGTTCTAAGCAAGCACTGTACGTTTTCGGACACGGAGTTTGGTACCCTGAGGTTCCGGGAACAGTGACTCCTGGATACTATGACACTACTGTAAATACTGAGGTCTTCCCAGGAGGAGAGTCAAAGCCAGCCCAGCTGCTTCCTGGAGGCTCCCCAGCAAGGACTTTGTCACTCCCAGTGCTGTCAGAGTGGAGGTGCCGTAGTCTGCAGACCCCTGGCTGCTGAACTCATAATTGGTGATTACACGTGGATCGCAGCACCAGATTTCAGAGGCTGGAGAACGGGCAGCCCTCAGCAGCGCTGCCTTCTCTCAGAGTTCATATCAACCCACAGAAGAGAGAAAGAGGGAGTAGGGGGAAGGAGCTCAAAGACCCAAGAGGCCCTAAGAGCTCCACTTCTCAGAAGCTTCCAAAAAAGGCAGGACGGTCCGTGCCTTAAGCTATGATTCAGAGAGATAGCATCGCGGAGCTGGCGAGAATTGTGGGTCAGTAACTCACCTCCATCCCATGGCCTGGAGCGCAGGAAGCACCCGTGGCTGACAAAAGGCAGAGCCAAGGCTAAAACCCTGCAGTCCAGAGTCCCGCCCACACTGGCAGTCTGCTTTTCAGAGCAGAACATCTCCAACTTCAGTGCGCATTTGAATCCCACCGCAGAGCTTGTGAAGTGGGATTCGCCTGCTGAGAGTATAGGGTTTGTTGTTGTTGTTGTTGGGTTTTTTGTTTTTTTGGTTTTTTTTTTTAGTTTGTTTGTTGTTTTGGCTTGGTGTGCTCAAGGACGTAGACACTGAAAAGCACGCCCTTACGGTTCTATCGCCAACTGTCTGCCTTTACAGAAGCATCCAGAAAACAGTCGGTCCTCCCCTGCCTGTGCGCTGACGAGAGCAAGTCCTGCGCCTAGCCTCTTCGTCACTCAGTTTAAGCCCCAGCTCCGTCCGGTCGTGGAACAGCCCTGGATTCAGAAACCGTGACGTTCAGATGTTTTGTTTTCTGTCACTGAAACGGCATGCGTCAGACTGTGTCATGTATAAATCACAGGTGTAGCTGTAGCCGGGTTTACGTAGCTCATTTAGGAGACTGGATAATCAAAGCATGGTGCACGCAGTCTGGTGATATCCTCTCTCTCTCTTCAGCCTAACACTGTAGAGGCATCACAGGGCAGCTAGTGTGGACTCCCTCTTCTCAAGCATACACTTACACCCCAGGGCCATCTCTGGGGATTCACTCCTGAGACCTCATCTAATCCCAATCCTCCCCCAAATACCACTAATATATGAATCCGGAAATTAACTTTCCAACATAAGAACTTGGGGGGGGGGGCATATTTAAACCCTGTGTTAACACCAATGTTCCAAATCTTCAAAAATGATGATTTTTAAGTTATTTTTGCAGTGCTGGGGATAGAACCCAGGGCCCTGGGTTTGCTAGGCACACGCCATACCACTAAGCTACCTCGCCAGCCCCTTTTTGTCTGCCACTTACCACACATACATTTTTATTAGATTTGATTTCGGCTAAAACAGTGGCTTTCAAGGTGTGGAGCCCGGACCACAAGCATTAGTATTCCTGGGATCGTGTTAAAAAGGCAAAGGCAGAAGCTACAAAAGCAGGGCCTGGTAACCTACACTTCAGCAGACCCTCAGGGGGCTCATGCTTAAGAATCACCAAGGGCAGATGCTGGGGCAGGTGCATGCCATCCAATCCGCTAACAGACAGCAATTCCCCTAAAGTAGAATCTACAGAAAGCATTCACTGTATAGACCGGGATATACATAAGCAAAACGTAACCACACAGTTTAACAGCCATGTACAGCATCTCTCTAACGGACCTCAAAGAGAGATTCTCAGAGATGCACTCGGATTCATCCCCTCGAGCAGGACACCTCCAGATTCCCATCCTTCAGGGAGGTTCAGCAGAGTAAGCACCCTGGAGTCACAAGTAAAGTCAGCGTGTTCTGCCTTACACTCTGCAATGAAAAGCCATGCTGAGTGCATACGTGTGCGTGTGTGTTTGCACATGCATTCATGTATGTGCTTGCACGTATGTGTGTGTATGTGCACGTGCATGCATAGATGTGTGTGCGCACTGTGGAACGCAGCCCATCCGAAGCCACTTCTACTCTGTAAATAGGCTGGAACGCCATTGGGTGAGTGTACAGCAACGGCCTCGTGTCCTGCTGTGGCAACAGCCTAGAAGTAAACCTAATCACATCCCTCAGCCCTCCATGCACCCCCTTTGTTTCTCATGGAAAACAATGAGAATGCCTCACTAAAACATTCTCTGTGCCTGTTAAGCTTGTGACAACCCTAAGGGAACATTTACTTCTCTGTCTCACGTATAGTTGTGGTTCTTCTGTATGCCGTTCCTCATTGTTTGTTGCACTGTTGCCATGGCAACGCCTCTCCTTTCAAATACCAAGTAAATCATGGAACAGCACAGACAGTGAGCTCCTACAAGTGAATCCTTCATTGCCGTCCACACAAATCTATAGGTGAATCCTTCATTGCCATCTACACAAATCTATAGGTGAATGCTTCATTACCACACACAAATCTATAGGTGAATGCTTCATTTCCACCCACAGAAATCTATAGGTGAATGCTTCATTACCATACACACAAATCTATAGGTGAGTGCTTCATTGCCATCCCCACAAATCTATAGGTGAATGCTTAATTACCACACACAAATCTATAGGTGAATGCTTCATCGCCATACACACAAATCTATAGGCGAGTGCTTTGTTGCCATCCCCACAAATCTATAGGTGAGTGCTTCATTGCCATACACACAAATCTATGGGTGAATGCTTCATTACCATACACACAAATCTATAGGTGAGTGATTCTTTGCCATCCACACAAATGTGTCATTTGTATCCATTTTCTTGACAAAACCAACTCCATTAAAATATAATTTTTTAAATTTATTTCAAGGAAATTCAAAAGGCTATCTCCACAAAAAAGAAAGAATGAAAGGAAGGAAGGAAGAAAGAAAGAAAGAAAGAAAGAAAGAAAGAAAGAAAGAAAGAAAGAAAGAAAGAAAAGGAAAAGAAAAGAATCCAAACTAAAGAGGTTGGGATTTTAAAACTTTAAAAAGATCTTCTTTATTCCATGATACTTCTGGGGGGTGGGGGGGAGGCTACTGCTACAATAAACATTTTAAAATTCAAGTCTAGAGATTAGTAACTGAACTCTTCTCCGTCGTAGACAGCAGAAACCCCAGCCTCACATCTTTGTGCAATAGAGTGATTCCGAAACTCCAGCACTGAATTCTAGCATCGAGCGTCACGAGCATTTGGGGGCGTTCATATGCTTGGCTAATAGCGTCGCTCCGCTGAGCCTCTCTGTGTGGGGTGAGTTACCCACCAGTGCCACGCTGTCACCTCCCCCATAACAACTACAGCAGTGGCTCCCACATGCCCCCCATGGACACAAGCATTGCCAGCACCCAGCTTTTAAAACAACATATTCCGTGCAGAGTGCTCATCGAGAGTAGACCTGTGAGACGGCCGTACAATGCTCTTCACAGAGGACTGTGAAAACCGCATTGGACCAAAAACGCACATAAAACTCGCCGCCCGGGGCTTGTCCAGGAGATGGTGAATAACTGAGAGCTCTGCTGGTTGGTGATAAAAGCATTTATGACAATATTATGGAGCACAAGATAGACGAGGTCATGATGGGATACAATGACTAGTGAAGAACTCTGTGGAACACATGCCAACACCAGGGAGGACAAGGTTGCTAGTCAGGACAGCAGGCATAACCCAGAGAGTGCCTGGCAGAAGGGTCGGATGGTATTCTATAGATCCCACTCTTTCTCCTCCTCCCCCTCCTCTCTTTTCCTCCCCTTCCCTCTCTCCTTATCTCTCTCTTTTCCTCACCCTCTTCTGCCACCCTTCCTCTCTCCCTGTGTCTTCTTTTTTTCCTAGAAGGATCCCAGTATGTAGCCCAGGCTAGCCTTGAAGTAGCAACCTCTTGGCCTTAGCCCCCTCCTCCCCACTTCCCGTCGGTTCCTACCCTCACCCCAACCCCCATGCTAAGATTAGGGAATTACAGGAAACTGCCACTCCACCCTGCCTCACTAATCTTCTCTTACAGTATTTTCCATGTCCAATCATATTAGCGCAGTGGAAGGCCTGTAATTGAAAAAGGAAAAAAGGGGCGGGGCTGAGTTTTGAGGAGAGGGCGAATGCGCGAGAGTCACGAGACCCAGAATGGCTTCAGACATTTTTCTGTGTGGTTTTTTTTTTTTTTTGGTTTTTCGAGACAGGGTTTCTCTGTATAGCCCTGGCTGTCCTGGAACTCACTCTGTAGACCAGGCTGGCCTCGAACTCAGAAATCCGCCTGCCTCTGCCTCCCAAGTGCTAGGATTAAAGGCGTGAGCCACCACTGCCCGGCTTTCTGTGTGTTTCATAAGGTTAGAAATATTGGGATAAGTTTTATCACTTTTAATTGGCTCTGGAATTACTGTATTGATATCTTGTAATTGTGTTTATAATATCTATAAATCTAATTGGCTAACTAAATAAGCATTAAGAGTCATGCCTCTACCTGGGGATTAGATGGTGAGCTGGCGGACTGTGGGTGTGTGGGGCATTGCGGGGTAGCGAATGGAACTCGAGGGACCCAGCCAAAGATATGGCCAGGCCAGCAGGACTGCCGAAGAGCTGTGGTCTCACGGAACAGGACCCCACCCGGACAAGGTGTTGCGCCACGGTGAGGCAGGAGAATTGGCATGTTGGTCTTTATTTAATACTTCCTGCAACAATCTTCCTTACACCCAAAACATGCCTGATTGGGTTTCCACGGAGGGGCTAGCTCTGGAGCAGATTAGTTCCTTTCACAGGCTATGCCCTTTGGTAAGCCCTCTATCCCCAAAGGAGGTGTTGCACCCTGTAAGGTGCATAGATTGTCACCAATACAGTGTGCTAGAGCAAGCTGAGCTTGTGGCTTCCTGAGAGAAGGGCACACCAACTGTGCAGTGTTGCATCTAGAATAGAAGACAGCAGCACTGGTGATCATGAATATTGCAAGTTCAAGGTTGGTTTCAGGTGGGACTTCTGGTGAGGAAGTGAGGGTCTTGACACCACAGTCCAGGATTGGTGGAATCAGTAAGGAAATGTCTCTAAGGAATCCAGACTCTCTTGAGACCTTTTCCATTAATGAGTCTTTCCAGAAACTCCTGTGCTGAAACCCACGGAGACAAGTCTGGGGACAGGGAGGTCACACTGCTGCAGAGGAGAAGCCTTAATGCTCTCTTTATTCAGCAGCAAGCTTACAGGGACAGTGGAGTCAGGCTGCGTGGGACCAAGGTGTGAAGTCTTGGTTCTCAGCCTTTTCAGAAGGCAATGTGGCGTCCTCCATGGAGCCTTAAATTGTCATCAAATGGACATCACAATTCTAGTCATAAGAACCTTAGAAAATAACCCGAAGTATATGCAGAATTCTATGTCATTATGCTCACACAGACTGAGTGGCCAAAAATCCCAAATTGGAAATGACTCAAATATTGAATGACAGGTAAATAAATTACAGTGCACAAAGCTGTGATTTCACAGAGCCATTACATTTTATGGAAAATATAATAATGGCATACATCTGTACTGTATATGCTAAGGGAGAAAGAGGTTTCCAGGGGGTCTACAGTTTCCAGGTTCTGCTATACACTTTTACGTGTACGTATTTGTGGATGAGCATGCGGTAAGTGTATGCACTCTTTGGGGGATGTGGCACATGCCGCAGCATGAGTGTGGACTTCAGAAGAAGTCTTTGTGGAGTCAGCTCCACTTTACATGTATGGAGGATCAAAGTCAAATGGTCAGGCACAGGCAACCATGTCTTTATCCACTGGGCTGTTGTGGATGGGCCTGGTACTGTTCTTGTGAACCAATCCCCTAATGAATAAAGGAGCCAATCACTGGGCGAGTAGGCGGGACTTCCGGGTTGGAGGGACAAAGAGAGGAAGCAGGAGAGAGTTAGGTTCTTTTGAAACCAGGACAACAGAGGGACAAGATCTTGCTACTGGAGTTTCCTGGTATCATGGCGGATCCACAAGAATTTGACACCAGAGGTACCAGATTTTAAAAAGGCTTACAAGATTAGGTTTTAGTTGTTGCGTCCAGAGTTACCATTGTTTCTGAACTAAGTTTGTGTTGTGTTTTCCTTCATGTGGTGGCTCATCTGGGTTCCAGAGAGAAAGGTACGATGGCCAAGCGGCCAAGCGTGGGTTTTCCTGAGGTTTTCCACAAAGGCCGTGGGGGATTTGAAGCACATGGTAGTGACTCGCCAGTGGGAACCTAGTGAGCTGGGTGGAGAGACTGTGGACTTCAGAGTCAGAATCTCCATGAGGTAAAAACAGGTCGGCCATTGCCCGCCAGTGCATGGCCGGCCAGGCCTCTGGCGTAGAGGCACCAGTACAGGAACATGACACTTTTTAAATATTTACTATCAGTGAGTTACATTTTTAAGATGCTATTTGTATAATTCAGATTTTTCATGTTCAGTGATATGACAAGATGTGAGAAAACACTAAAGAATGATTATAAGTAACAATCTTATGTGAAAAATCAATTCTGTAACTTCCCTTTCCTGATGAAATTTTACTCAACCTTCTAATACTTCTATACTTTTTTGTGTTAAAGACTATGAAGGACCACTTTGATATTGAGTTACTAGAATAAGGGGAAAGAAATTCTTTGGCTTCCAAGAAAAACACAAATACAGACCTTCTCTCTCTAGCTACAGTCTGTAAAATAAATGAAACCTTTATGCTCTTTGTTTTGTGTACTGACTATCTCTCTAACTTGCAACACTGAAAAATATATGTGGAACACACCTTGGAGATACATTAACCATTAGGAAAAGATGTCTGAGAAACAAGCAGGATGAAAAGTCCCCCCAATATGCTGGGGTATAAAAAGGGGATAGGGTGTTTTACCAGAAGGCTTCTTGTCTTAGTCAGGGTTTCTATTCCTATACAAACATCATGACCAAGAAGCAAGTTGGGGAGGAAAGGGTTTATTCACCTTACACTTCCACATTGCTGTTCATTACCAAATGGAAGTCAGGACAGGAACTCAAGCAGGTCAGGAAGCAGGAGTTGATGCAGAGGCCATGGAGGGATGTTACTTACTGGCTTGCTTCCCCTGGCTTGCTTAGCCTGTTCTCTTATAGAGACTACCAGCCCAAGGATGGCACCACCCACAATGAGCTCTCTCCTCTTGATCGCTAATTGAGAAAATGCCTTACAACTGGATCTCATGGAGGCATTTCCTCACCTGAGACTTCTTTCTCTGTGATAGCTCCAGCTTGTGTCAAGTTAACACAAAACCAGCTAGTACACTTCTAGTATCTTGAAACTTTGACAGCTTTTTACCAAAGATGTTTGACATTTTCATTTAAACAATTTAATAGCTCAATTACCAATGAATTAAAGAAATAAAGAAAAGCTTCAGAGTAGACCAAGAAGAGAGTCTGTGGCCTCAAGTCGAAGAGTGACACACACACCTACCCCCATCCAGCCCTTCAGCCATGTTAACCAACAAGTAAGAGTCAATCTGTTGTAGCAAGAAAAGAAAGAACAAACAGGGAGGGAAGGAAGGAAAGAAAGAGAAAGAGGGGAAAGAGGGAGGGAGGAGGAACAGGCTAGCAAGACAGAAAATCTTAGGAATCAGGAGAGATGGGAAAAAGAATCCCAAAAAGTGTCTACAAGCACAAAGAAGATTCCGTGAGAGCAGACAGCGGCAGAACACAGAAGATGATGAGACATGCTCAGGAAGAAAATCAGTCCAGACAAAAAGAGACAAATGGTGAAGTGTATGAGCTCCAGGCTTGAAACCTCAGCAAATCATAGGAAAAGGGATTGACATACCCTTTTAAGGTTCATATCCGTGGTAACTGTCTAGAGATCTTTGTGATGGGTCTTGGGGTTTCTTTCAACTGCTCTGTAAATTTGCACTGAGCAGTAAATTACTTTTACTTAAATAACGATATATTATATATTCCAAAAATCACTGAGAATACATTTCAGTGTCTCACTAGGAAAATTTTGTAGAGTTGATGAATATGTTAAATAGATTATTTTAATCATGCTAATTGTCTAGCCTTATAAAAATATTTCATTGTGTCTCATCAATGTATGCAGTTACATTTCCAATCGAAAAGGACAATATTAAAATTTAAATGATCCTTTTAAAAATAATAATTTACTTTCACATAGATACTCTTGTGACCCCCAGAGAATGCTGTGTTACCTATTTTTAAAAATAAAATGTCTTTCTGTTTATCTTGTCTCTAGTGTGAGCTGTATATAAGGGCTGGCAACTGACTGGGTGGTATACATGTAGCAAAAACTAAACTGTAAGTAGACATTGCATTGGGCTGTGGACAGAGAAGGTAATGTTTGAAAGACGCTGATAATTTGTGAGTCACTGAGTGTACCTGGGGAAATAATAACTTTCTGGGGACAAGAAGCCACTGGAGAGAAAAATCTGTTCCTGCCTTATATTGGCTAATGAATTTACCAGAAGGACAGGCATATTATACAGCCCAGGAGTGCACCAGCCCCGCGTGTCTCCTTTCAGCTTCTTCTCAGGCAACAAACGACCACAGGGCTGGTTGACATCAGGGGCAGGTCAGGAAAACAAGTTCTGGGACCAACACCCTGATGGCTGTCTCCACTCACAAAAGCTCATGTCTGGCATGCACAACACAACCCAAACATACATTATAGCCCTGAAGGTGAGTACTCAGGGAGGACACTGACTAGCCTGCAGGGACAAAGTGTCAAACAAGGGACAGTAAAACTTGGGCATCTCTATTAGAAAGAAAAAATAAATGTTGTTTTCCTGTTTGCTTGTTTTTCAAGACAGGGTTTCTCTGTGTAGCCTTGGCTCTTCTGGAACTCACTCTGTAGACCAGGCTGACCTCAAACTTAGAGATCTGCCTGCCTCTGCCTTCTGAGTGCTGGGATTAAAAGCACCACTTGGCAGAAAGGAAAATAAATTTGTGCATTTTGACAAGAATAATTATTTTATCAGCTATCCTTAAGCAGTGGGTTTCTTTTACTTGTGTTTTTGGTTGGTTTATTTAGTTTGTTTGTTTGGTTAGTTAGTTGGTTGGTTTGGTTGGCTGGTTCTTGGTTTGGTTGGTTGGCTGGTTGGTTGGTTCTTGGTTTGGTTGGTTGACTGGTCAGTTGGTTCTTGGTTTGGTTGGTTGACTGGTCAGTTGGTTCTTGGTTTGGTTGGTTGACTGGTCGGTTGGTTCTTGGTTTGGTTGGTTGACTGGTTGGTTGGTTGGTTGGTTCTTAGTTTGGCTGGTTCTTGGTTTGTTTGTTTGTTTGGTTCTTTGGTTGGTTGGTTGCTTGCTTGCTCAGTTTGGGTAGGTTTTCACAGTTCTACACACAGCAAAAATGTATAACATGGGAAGACAAAGAACAGAATGTAGAAGAGTCTCGCCATCTCTTCAGCCCCTGCTACTCACCCCACTCCACTGAGACTCACAGCAATGTCACAGGGAACGAGTGTCCGTTCCAGAGTCAGGCTGTAAAAGTCACATGCATTTACCTGATGCTTCAGGATGGGGTGGTGTGAGCTGAGGGAGAAGGCTTTGGGCACATGAGAATGCTCCTCAAGGAGAGGGCTACTCTGAAACTCAGAGTCTAGAGGAGGCATACGTGGAGCGCAGGAGCTTTTCTGAGCCTGGAAAGGCAGAGAGCTCTCAAGAGCACACTCCCAAAAGCCAGTTGGCTGAGCTAGAGTAAACTGACACCTGCGAGTCACAGTTGGAATCAGCGAGGCGCTGAGGAAATGACTGGACTAGGTCACATCATCACTTCGTTTCTTCCTCTGACGAACGCCTATGTCCGTTACGATAGCCATTACTAAGAGACTCCATGCTATCTCTGCCACTTCTCTGCATATCTAAGATTATCTCAAATGAAAGAGGGTTTGGTATTTCTTTTTAAATTCATATACTGTATTTTTAATATCACAGAATTAGCTGAAAAACATTCAAAGGAAATTTCGTTCCACCTCATGAGTTTACTTTTATCTTTATCTCTAAAGCTCTCAGAACGTGCGAAGTGTAAGATCCCTGGGAATCTCATGGCAGGCTTCTCCCGGATACCACGCTAGCATCCTGCAGTAGATGCAGGAGTGCCCACAGCAGCTCACCCTTCTGGGTAACCACACCTTAGTGCAGCGCCACGAAGAAGCCCAACTCCTCCTCTACTAGTGATGAGGGCAGACCAGCCTCAAACTGAGATGTGCGGATAGGACGATGCCGTGTTCTGTGATATGTATCCTTTACTTCAATTTTTAAAGGAATATTGAGCTGGAAAAATAGCTCAGTGGTAGAGCACTTACCTAATCGTATGAGACTTTGGATAGAATTACATACATGGACACAGAGATACACACACACACAAATCCCACTTTCCAGTTCCATCTCCTTACCCTCCCATCCCCTGTCTCGCACGTTTGAACTAACAACATGAAAGTTTTTTTTCTCTTTCTCAGAAAAAAGAAATATGCTCTCAAAAATCTAAAAAACTGACTAAATGCAGCCTTTCCTAAAACTCAGAAAGGCTCTGCGGACACAATTTAGCAACAGAGCTGCAGGAGCTGGGACTTCCGGGGTCAGACTCTCAGAAACGCCATGGGTTAAGACCAGGCCAACACGAGCAAGCACCAACAAAAGACCAGTTTTAAAAAGCAGCTCTAGTCTTTATGGTTTTTTGATTGTTTGTTTTTTAACAACAACAAGAAGAAGAATCAGAGGAAGGAAGATTTGGGTGAAAGGTGAAATGGCATGGAAATCTGTCTCTGCCATTCTGTTGCCCACAAGAAGAAGCTCTCAGGTCCCCAACAAAAAGCCCCAGCGTATGACCGCAGCCCTTCATCCGTCGTATGACCGCAGCCCTTCATCCGTCTCTGTCCGTTTTCGGATCCGTTTACTTCTGTGTCCTTGCAGACGGTTGTGTTTGTTTTGCTAAGTCCTGGTTCCAGACGGTCACTGTTTTAGACTAAGCTGTTAAACTGGATCCAAACAAACCAAACTGAAAATCAGAATGGAGTCACTGGTGCTAAACAAAGTTGCACATCACCGAACCTAAACTGTGGTGTTTGTTGCCTGATCTCCTATAAAAGCAGGAAAATCGAAACCAGGCCAATTTTCCTGAAAAGACCAGGAGCCATGAGTCTAGAGAGCTCTGCTTTAATCCCTCGGTCATTTAATTTCTTTTTAAATAGTGTGTGTGTGTGTGTGTGTGTGTACGAGCTTGTGTTCACCTGAGCGTATGAATGTGCACCACGGACATGCAGCGTCCACAGAAGTTAGAAGACAACGTTGGAGCCCTTGGAATTAGTGCAGACTAAAAGCTTTAAACTATTGTAACATTTCCCTTTGACAGTTCCTTTTATTCTTTCGGGCACCACCCCAATAGCAGCTCTTGCTTCTTACCTTCCCTTGTTCCATTTGGGGAGGGAACTGCCCAGTAGCCAAGACTACAGCTTCCTTCTCAGAGGAGCCAGAAGGTTAGCATCCATTGCCCTGGGTGTATTACCCGTGTGTCCTGCTAAGCACCTTGAGGATAAGAATCCTGTAGGGAAATGAATAGGGACATTTAGCCTTAGTGGTTCTCATGAAATAACTTTTGGATGAGATTTACATTTAAACCGTACCGATTCTGTTTCCAGGAAAAAGTGCAGCTCTTCAAAATTGAATCCCAAATGAGTTTGATTAAAGGTGGTTTTGACGGTGCAGGCTTGATATTTCCTATCTCACAGAAGAGACGGAGCTGTCCGCGGGCTTCGGCTTCTGCTGTGTACCCATGGCCCTAACGGCGTGAGTCACGACAGTCGAGACAGAGAACTGGCCCAGCGAGGTGTCTTCCACCAAAGACTGTTTTATAAAGAAAATACCGTACATATGCACGGAGAACAAAATGTTGTCATTCTCCGCAGAATGGACTGAACTGGAGGCCAGAAAGTTAAAGCGAAATAAACCAGACTCAGAAAGAGAAATAGGACCTTTTCTCTCTCGTGTAGAATTTACATTTTAAACAAACACATAGTGAAGAGAGATTTTAGCAGAGAGAGACGGGGGCTTAGGAAGAGTGAGGGGAAACAAATCAGAGTCACAGAGTGAGCAATATCAAAGCACAGCAAGTGGATATATAAAATTACCCAGACAATGGGGACTGGAGAGATGGCTCAGTGGTTAAGAGCACTGACTGCTCTTCTGAAGGTCCTGAGTTCAAATCCCAGCAACCACATGATGGCTCACAACCATCTGTACACCTACAGTGTACTCAAATACATAAAAATAAATGAATAAATAAATCTTTAAAAGAAAATACCCAGATGAAACCCATTATTTTTCAACAGTTATAGGCTAATTTCTAAGAAGTTGCCTTGTTGACAATTCCAACTGTCCAGGCTGCAAGTTGGAGTAACAGGCTAACCCAGAATGTGCCACAGGACCCACGGCTAACCCAGACAGATGGCTGGTGTCTTATCAAACACTTGCCTCTGTTACCAGACCAAAACAGGTGCTATTTTTTTTCTTGCTGTTTTCTATTTTAATACCTTCTATTTCATGTGTATGTGTCCAAATGTGAGTTCGTGTGCCACTTGTTTGCAAATACGTGTGGAGGCCAGAAGTGTCATCACCCTGTAGTTGGAGCGCTGTTTGTAAGGCTCCCTGCATGGGTGCTGGGGGCCAAACCCTGGTACTCTGCCAGACCACGAGTGTTCTCAGCACAGGAACCATCTCTCCAGCCACTTGCTGTTCTTAATCTCATGGTCCAAGGAAAATCAGCAACCATGGCCTACTATGAAAGTCAGCCAGGTGCTGAGGTGATGAATGCACTCCCCGTGGTGCTCCCTGACACCAAGTCCTGGCTCAGTCTACTCTCTGGGCTCCAGCCTCCTCCTGGGAAATTAGAGGTGAGAATCGCCTTCCTCTACAAAGGTCTAAGAAGCTTCCAAAAGCTACATAATGGCTACACAATGTCTAAATGATAGGCAGTAGGTGCTCAGGAAACATTAGCCTTTGGCATGACTGATACTCTCGGAGGAGTTCCTCTTGCTACCATGTAACACCCCACTTACCCCCACAGTCAGCCATCACATCACAATACCCAGTACCCTGGTAGAATCATGACTTTTTCTTTTTTAAGATTTATTTATTTATTATATGTAAGTACACTGTAGCTGTCTTCAGACACACCAGAAGAGGACGTCAGATTTCATTATGGACGATTGTGAGCCACCATGTGGTTGCTGGGATTTAAACTCAGGACCTTTGGAAGAGCAGTCAGTGCTCTTAACTGCTGAGCCATCTCTCCAGCCCCCAGAATCATGACTCTTAATGCTTAATTAACCAATCAGATTTATATATCAATAAAATCACAATTTACAAGATATCAATACAGTAATTTCAGAGTCAATTGATAATGATAAAAGTTTTATCCCAATATGATGTGTCTGTATGTAGGATGTGTGCAAATGTGGGCACGTGTGCCAGGGCACACACTTGAAAATGAGAGAACAGCCTTTTGGAGTTGATTCTCTCCTTCCACCGTGTATTCTGGGAATGGAACTCAAGTGGTCAGGCATCAACCACAAGTGGTTTTACCAATCGAGCCATCTCTCTAGTTCCTCACTGGCACTTTTGAAAACGAGTAATTGATATACACTATTGATGGTTTAGATTTCACTACGGCCCTATAAACAGCTTGCCCTTGGCCATGCAATTAAAGAGAGCCAACGTTGGGATAAAAAGTCAAGGTTTTATTCCAAAATTCATATTTCTTCTCCTTGCTCATTTATAAGTTTGCTTCACTCCAAGACTTATTAAAAGGCGGTGTCTCCAATGCAACGAGGCTGGATTAAAGCCCAGGTGCGATGCGCGGTCCACCTGTCACCCTTTAGCCATAGATTTCAGCCTTCCCCCAGGTTCAGTTACCAGCTGTCAACTGCTGTCTGAAAATACTAAATGGAAAGCTCCAGAGATAATCCATAATGTATGAGCCATCCATAAATGTAAAAGTAATAATAACTGCAATAAAATAACATCTATGTTTCAGCATTTTCCCTTTAACAGTGACGTTTGCATTGGGTTCAGACATACACATTTTCTCATACTATGTAAGAAAGCTCTGAATCCTATTTACCTGGAAGTCCTTGTTAAAAAATCAGATGATATTTTCCAATATGCATCCTTAATGTTTAAGTGGCTGATCACAGGTTTTTCCATAGAGCTATGAAGCTGTACAAATACATTTATATATATATATATATATATATATATATATATATATATATGAACTTTTATTCCTAGGATATAACTTTAAAAAAAAGGCATTTTCTCAGTTTCCAAATTTTAATTCTTGTCTACACGGGAATCAAGAAGCCTGCATTTTAAAGCAGCTTATCACAGAATCCTAAGCTACCTCTGAAGGCCTGAGATCACCCATGCACTGCATGCAGGATGGACATGAGACGTAACGGGATCAGGTGTAAGATACGTTTGGAAATGAAGTCTATGGAGCCGTGGAAATAACCTGGCTGCCTCACATGTTGGAGCTACGTCAAAGAAGGAGCCGTGTTCAAACACAGCTTCAGATAAAAGCTATGCTGCCGTTTGACCAGGTAAAGGAAAACTACAAGTTCTCTGGACTGAGTGGTTCAGCAAAGATGAAGAACCCAGTATCTGTCGTTGAGTAGACTCAAGTGTGGTACCCACTGCTATGTCGGATTCTCCTGGCGTGTGTGTGTGTGTGTGTGTGTGTGTGTGTGTGCGCGCGCGCGCGCGCGCGCACGCTCAAGCAAGCGCGCAATTAATTTCACTTCTCTGAGTCTCGGTGGACTCATTTGTAAACAGAGAATCTACTGCAAAGGATTGTGATTAATGCTAGGTGAAACAGCTCAGCCAAAGCCCTGGGCCTCTGACTCAGAACAGATTGTATGCAGAGTAGTCACTGCTTCCCCTCACCCCCAACCCCCTCACCCCCCACCCCCTCACCCCCAACCCCCTCACCCCTCACCCCCTGACCCCCCACCCCCTCAACCCCCACCCCCTCAACCCCCACCCCCTCACCCCCCACCCCCTGTGAATGACCTGCAGGCAGAAACGATTTAGAAGGGCAGTACAGTTTAAGAATTTGGAGTTCTTGTCGTAATCCCCTGCACACATGTAAATTTGAGTACCTAAACCTGTAAAGTACTGAGAAATGAAAAGCAGGCACAAAACCCCTCTCCAGAGTAAAGGCAGAGATGGACGTTGTGGTCTGCTTAGCTAGAGAAACTAGGTTTTTAAACGGCCACCATCGCAAACACTCATATTCTAGAAACGTCTCTTAATCATTAGAAAGTGATTGCAGCCACCGGCACCAGCCTCCGCAGACACCCAGACAGGGGTTAAGAACCCCCAGACAAAGACACTGACTTGCACCTGTTTGATTAAGCCTGTAAACGGATTAGAAATCTAGGCTCTGTGGTGAGTATTGTTTCCTTGGACACAGAAATATGAAAATGTTAATCCTCCATGTTGACACACCGGGACCTGAAGTCTCCCACATGCTGCATATTGTTTGCAAGCCCTGGAGTGGTAATTCTTAGAAACCGGTTACTCAGTGCGAGCCAAACCGATTGTGAAACTAGGTTGTCTGCAAAAGGGATCCGGCCCCTCACCTGCACAGAGGGTGGGTGTGGTAGCCATAGAAGGCAAGGGTTCTCTCTCTCTCTCTCTCTCTCTCTCTCTCTCTCTCTGTGTGTGTGTGTGTGTGTGTGTGTGTGTGTTGAACAAGAAATATCTTTTTAAACACACACACAAAATCTAAAACTGGGTGCCCACAAAGTAAAAGGAGAACCAAAGAAGTGAGGAACAAAAAAGCCGCTCCAGAGCAGCCTTCTCCAGGAATCTCCATCCCCACTAACAACCGCAGTTCCTGGGGTCATTTTTTGCGGTAGAAACTTTTTCTCTGCAGGGGCTGGCTGACCTGAGGCACTTGTAATTCCAGCTCCTGTTCCCTCCTGCTGTCCACAAAGGTCTCCCAGGCTGACTTCGCCTGGTCCCAAGGCAGCCTGCGCTCCCTAAAACGCCTGCTGAGCAGCCCAGGCTAACCCGCTGGGAAGGGCCTGCCAGGAGAGCCTCGGACTCCTCCGTCACTTCTCCCACGCGCCAACACCATCAGGCCAAGGTTCGCCCAGCTCCGCTAGTCCCCGCTCTGTAACCTGCGCGCGCGCAGGCTCCTGCTCCTGTCTTAGACACGGGTCCCTCTCTCCATTCCGAACACTCCGTGCCCAGGAGGAGCAGAGGAAAGCTTCAGTGTCTGTTTTAAGGTTCTGCAGTAACCCAACAAAAAATGCAAAAGCAAAACTTTGGGGTGGGGCTGGAGGAGCGGTTCACAATGCAAATTGTGTGGCCTTTTACCAGTGGCACACGTCCCAACCTCTGCGGGTGTCTAAGTATGTGCTGCCCGGGGTACTTTTCTGGAAAGAAGAAAGGGCGGGGAGAGGGAGGAGGGCTGAAGGGAGGATTGGGTTTCTCTCGTAAGATGAATGGCACAAAGTTTTACGTTTCTGCAGTTTCTTGGGAACCTCCCCAAAGCCTGACTTCTCAGCAAAAAAACTTTTGAACTTCGACAGGAGGATGAGCAGTAGCTTCTCCTGGGTTGCTGACCTGCTTATGTGCGTTCCTGTCTTGGAACTGTGTAATGAGAGCTAACCAGTATCTCCATCCCCACAACTGCAGGGTTTTTGTTTGTTTGTTTGTTTAATGTTCCCACACTCCCTGCTTCCGAGATAGGGTTTCTCTGTGTAGCCCTGGCTGAACTGGAACTCACTCTGTAGACTAGGCTGGCTTCATACTCAGAAATCCATCTGCCTCTGCCTCCCCAGTGCTGGAATTGAAAGTGTACACCACCATGGCTAGGCTTTGAGGTAGGAACTTTTTCTCTGGAGGCATTGGGTAAGATAGGGCATTTGTGACTCCGGCTCAGGTCACTTCCTGTTGTCTTTTGCAAGTCTGACTTGAACACATATGACCCTTAAACTCCATCCATATGGAGGCTTAAAAAGAGAATCCCTTTTGAAAATTCCCACTGTGTTCCACATAGACTGATCACATAGATCTTATTTCATTCAGAATTTTCCATACCTACCTGTGTTTTTTAGAACTTGAATTTGCTTGATACTTAAAGCACTTATAAAGTGGCTTCTAGGGACAGAAGGGGACATCTCCACTGAGATTTTATTTAACTTTTATAAAGGTTGAGGGGTTCCTTTTAAATAGGTGCCTAGAATTTAAACAGGTTTAAATAAGACACAGCCCTAGCATCAGATATGGCCTTATATCCCCACTGCTAATCAGCAACGATCCAGAAGAGGTGAACTATCTTTTTCAAAGAATACATATACACGTCTATGTATGTGTTTGTGCATGTGTGTTTGTGTGCATGCGTGTGTGTGCACGTGCACATACACACATCTCATATACTGAGATCATTTGGTTTAGCTGCTGAGAGTAATTAGAACTTAAATTTTTTTTTTTTGTTTCAACAATTTTTTTTTTGTTCTCACCTGTTGTCTGTTTAGAAATTTGCATTCTCGTTGCAGTGGTAATCTTTAGTCTTTATGAAGAGATGGTATTTACCTCATCCGGAGCTGTGAAGGGACCTCTTTCCCTGAAATGAACGCGAGACCTCGCACAAATCCGTGGCATCGAATCCCCAGCACGGGCTCGTGAGACACTGCCCACAAACCCCCACTGCCGGCCCTTCCGCTCCCGCCTTCCCAGGATCCCTCCGTGCTCCCCCGAAACTGTTTTTCCCCCTTAATCAAGGGAACTGTGTTGAGGCACAGTTTTAAGGTGTCTACTCTTGCGATTCGCACTTAGTTTTGTTTTCTCAGATTCTGTCAATGTTTAATTCTCACCGTCCGAAATTCATTAAAACACCGCCGTGCCACGCGCTCCTTAGCTTTTGAAAGCCAGTGCCTGAACAGAGAGGCAAAGAGGAAATTAGTAAAAATTCCCTACTCATCTATGCTTCTGAAAAAAAAAAGTTTTTAATCCAATCTCACAAAAGGTTACCTCCTAAGTCAGTTGCCAAGCAGGGGAATTGATCAAGCGTCTGAATGAAACACAAAAATTGGGAGTTTAAAATGAACCGTGTTCTGCTCTGAAGGGAGTCTATCTCTCTGTGTTATGGCGACCACGTCGTACAACCGCTGCTTTGGTCAATCAGAGTCCAATTATACTTGAAATGAGGATTAATTACCCTAAAAGCACCAATCGGCTGGGAAAGGGCACCGGGAACAAAGGCGTCTCTTCCTTATCTCCACAGTAAGATGCACCGCCACCATCACGGTCCTCTGATTGACACAAATCCCTCTTCCTCTCAGTTAATTCGAACAGAACATTTCTTCGGTACTTCAGCTGATGGGATGGTAAATAATTTTCCAGACTAAAAATTGAAGTGGATTGATTAGAAGCAATTTTTTCTGTTTTGCACAATAAAAAGATGAGTCACGTGGCCCACCAGGCCCATCTCTAGAGCAATCTCTTCCCTCTAATTGCTGCCAGCCCTAATGCAGCAGAAGCGAGTCCCAGGAAGTAGAGAAATCCATTTACCCGGCCATGACATTTAAGTAGCAAATACAAGTAGTGGATTTTTCCATTACCCTGCGTTTCAGGCCTGCCACATTCCACCTGTGATCCTCCTGGGCCAAGGACAACGCACTTACATACAATTTGGTGACTATAATCAAGGTCCACTTCAAAATGTTCGAGAGCAGACTAAAAACATTTTTTAGAAAAGTGTAATTAAGTCCATAACCAATTTCGCTAATTCATGATAATGTACTGGGGGGGGGGGGGAATCATTTCATAACGCTCTCAGAAAGGCACGTCTTCCTTACCAAAGGGAGAGAAGCAGACGGCATCTTTTCTCTGTCACAACGTGCCTTTATCACCAAGAGTCCCAGCCACAGGGTTTTTGCTCTGTGTGAGACTTCCTCCAACTAGAACCGCACAAAGTTCTCTGAAAATACCACGGACCCATTTGTAGAAAGAGAAAGAGGCATCTGAATAAATCCATGACGCACATCAGAGAGCCTCGGGACAGTTCAATGGAACCGATGCAAAGGAACTTAAGAGTCGTGTTCTGGTGTGCAGCCGCTATCCTCCCCAGCACAGGATCAGGACTGGTGGCCCATAGTGTTTGTTGATAAAGGATGCTAGCAGGCCCCTAGACTTTGTGGGTATCGAGAAGGCCGGACCAATGCTTTGAAACAAAGCAAAGTCAGTTTTGTCTCATCTTGAGTTCTCAAAAGGGATCACCAGGCCCCTAAAACAGAAACGGTAAAGGAGAATTAGGGCTGTTATCCGTGATTGAGATTTCTGCAACAATTCATCAGCGCCGCTTTGAAGCCAAAGCAATACCTTCCTGGGCTGAATTCAGAGGCCAGTTAGTCGCACACAGCATCCGCCTCAGCTATGCTACCTTCTGCTGCATGCTATGCAGAACCACGGGGCTCGAGCACAAGAGAGAGCCTGGGAGATGTGTTTTCTGAACACTGAACATTCTACCTCCTTTCATTTGTTGTTAACTTAAATCGCTGCAGCCAAGGATTGATCTGTTTGAGGTTTTCCTGGCATCAATCTATTAGACCCTCAGGGGTGAGAGAAATACCAAACTCACTTCCTTGTTATTATTCTTTATATTACATACGTGTGCATGCATGTCTGGGCACATGCAGTAGAGGTCAGAAGACAGTGGGCAGGCGTTGGTCCTCTCCTTTCCGGCCCATGAGACTACGGATCTAACTCATGCCCCTGGCCCAGGCAGTGGATGCCTTTATTCCTGAGGTGTCCGGCTGGCCATGGCTTGCTTCTTAAGGATGGCCGCTGGCCAGAAGAGACACAGCCAGCTGCATTCTTAATATTTTAACAAATGTATTTTTTAAAAACAGATAAGCATGTCAGCCTCTGAATGAAAAGTAATTTTAAAGTAAATAAAACAAAACCCAAGCATTAAGCCTTCTCTTGACAGAGTAGTGGTTTGAGCTGACGTGATCCGGCTACTGTACGTTGTTTCCGCAAAATTTCTTGCAAAAACAAGGCAAGGGACCCATGCTTAGGAAGATTTATATTACTGTGGGTACATTCTTCCCATTTTAATCCCAGCATTCAGGAGGCAGGGGCAAGCAGATCTCTGTGACTCTGAGGCTAGCCTGGTCTATACTGCAAGTTCCAGACTAGCCAGAGATATACAGTGAGACCTTGACTCACAAAAAAAGGGGTTTTTTTTGTTTTTGTTTTGTTTGTTTGTTTGTTTTACCTCAAATGATATATAACTATCAAAAACCTCACCAGTAAAGAAAATGTGGAACACATACACCGGAATTCAGTTTAATAATAAAAAAAATGAATCCCTGTCATTTGTAACAACCTGGGTGGAATCCAAGTCAGATACAGAAAGGTAGCTGCTGAGTGACCTCATCCACACAGAGAACCTGAAAAGATCGCAGCTGAGGGGAGGATCTTAAGGGCTGTGGAAAAGCTGTACAGGGGCTAAGAGAGATTCACAGCACTGTGGTACAGGAGGGCGACCTCAGATGGTGATAATGGGCCAAGCATTTCAAACACCCGGAAATCAGGCTTTGAAAGTCCTCCTCATAAAGAAATGGTAAATATTTAAGGAGATAAATATGGGCTGGAGAGATGACTCAGCAGTTAAGATCACCAAATGCTCTTCTGGAGGTCCTGAGTTCAAATCCCAGCAACCACATGGTGGCTCACAACCATCTGTAATGAGATCTGATGCTGTCTTCTGGTGTGTCTGAAAACAGTTACAGTGTACTCACATATAATAAATAAATAAATCTTTATAGAAAATAAAAGGAGATAGATATGTATACCGTGACTTAAGCATTGCACACTGTACGCAATACATCAAGATCCCACCTTACCCCACGATATGTACACTTCGTTATGTATGAGTTAGAAGATAAATTTCATTTAATGTTTAAAAGAAGGGGCCAGAGAGATGGCTCAGTTGGGAAAGTGCCTGCTGAGCACAGGGACCTGCGTTCAGATCCCCAACACTACACAAAGGCCAGACAACATTCTTGGTATCTGGAGGATCAGAGTACAGGGTCTCTGCTAAGCCCAGAGTGTTGGAGGAAGTCAGGAGGAGAGCAAGATGGAGCCACTGTGTAGAAAGACAAACCGCAGAGGTAGTAGTTTTTAACTGAGGACTGAGGTACAGAGAACGCTGTGTAGCACAACCAATTTAAACTGCTCCCCAGCTTGCTTGCAAATAAATTGTAAGTTCCATGACTCGCCGAAAAGTGGTACCCCAGACTCAGATAGTATGTAAACGCGAAGAGTGTTTCATTCTGCAGAAGTACAGCATGCTGGGGTCTCCCATTACCAGAATAGAGAGACACCCAAGAAAGCTCACAGGCCTGATTTAAGGCACATTAGGGAATCCCAGGGTAGGTGACCTCTACATTATTCTGTTGGGTCCACCTCTAAGGACATTGCATTATCCGGGTGTGGGGGCTGGGAACCTGCTGGGGAGGTCTGGAAACTGCTGCTGACCCATTGTCCTTGCCTCAGGCCAGGTGGCCAGGCAGCTTCTGAGGCCTGGAATTTCCCAGTCCTTAGAAACAGAGATTTAGGCCTAGTCTCTTTAACTGCCAATTTAAAGCCTGTCATGGAATCAGTCTAGCCTTCTCAAAATGAGACTCAGACCACGGTTATTTTATTTGGCTTTGACAATAACAGGAAGGTAACCTCTAATCTACTCTTCTAACTGCTGGCCTGGCAACCTCCCCAGCGGTGTATCCCAGTGTACCCCAGATACTTGCTGTTTCTCCAGGCCACGTGCTCTTCATCCATCTCCCCTCAAGGTAGCTTCATCATCCTCATCCTCTATTTCCTCTTCCTCCCCTTTCCTCCCCTCTCTTCCACCACCAACCAGGTAACTCAAAACGCACCTACCTCTAACCCCTCCAGTAATTGACTGTAGTCAATTTTATTTAATCAATAGTTTTAAATTAAGGAACAAGGTTTGGCACAACAAAAGCTAGTAAACAGGAGTCACTCACAGGCCTAGACCTTCAGGTATGTGGTTTAGGATTACAATATACAGCAACAGACCAAACCTCAACAGGGGACAGAAAAGGGTGCAGGGAGGATTATTGGCAGAGTTCTTGAACAGAGACACAAGGCAAGAAATGTGTCTGCAGGCCAGAGAGATGACTTGGAGAACACCAAGGTATCCTGCCTTTTGTACTCAGCCTCCTGCCTGGGAGGCCTTGGCAGGAGGATTTCATGAGTTTAAGGCCAGTCTGGACTACATAGCAAGGAGCAGACCAGCCAGATCTACCTCAGGCGGCTCTCACAAAGAAGAAACAAACAACAACTACGTTTACACTTGTCTGGAACCGAAAGTTCGCACTTTTGATTGTTTCTCTCAGGTGGGGAACCCCATCATAGTGACACCAACTCAGTGCTGGAGTCCTGAGGTCCACTTTTTAAATGCCCAGATGTTTTCAGTTTCTTTTCCTACAAAGAAGTCGCTGCTCCACAGTTTGTCTTCATCAAAAAAGTCAGAGGCAACTGCAAGGGTTCAAGAACACTAGCAGCAAGCCACTGGGCTTGGTGGCTTACACTTTTTAATCTCAGGGGAGGGGCAGAGTTTGAGGCCAGCCTGATCTACACAGTGAATTTCAGGCCAGCCTGGGTTACGCGTGGTAAGACACTGTCTCCAAAAACCAAATGGAGAACACAGGCAACAGATTTCAAAAGTGGAGGTCAAGAGATGCTGTGTGACCTTGGGTTTTCTTTTTGTCTGTTTGTTGGCTGGCTGGCTGGTTGGGTTTAGTTTAGTTTAGTTTTTGAGACAGGATTTCTTTGTGTAGCCTTAGCTGTCCTGGAACTTGCTCTGTAGACCAATGTGGCCTCAGACTCATAGAGAGCCACCTGTTTTTGCCTCCTGAGCTCTGAGATTAAAGGTGTGTGTGTGTGTGTGTGTCTGTGTGTGTGTCTGTGTGTCTGTGTGTCTGTCTGTATGTATATGTATGTGTATGTGTGTATATGTATATGCGTATGTGTGTGTTTGTGTGTGTATGTATGTGTATATGTGTATATATGTGTGGGCATATGTGTGTGTGTACACATGTGTGTGTATGTGTATATATGTGTGAGCATATGTGTATGTGTGTGTGCACATGTGTGTATATGTGTGTGTGTTTGTGTGTGTGTATGTATCTGTGTATATGTGTATATATGTGTGGGCATATGTGTGTGTGCATGTGTGTGTATATGTGTGTGTGTGTGTGTGTGTGTGTGTGTGTGTGTGTGTGTGAGTGTGCATGTATTGAAGCTCAGTAGACTGATAAGGCTGAGTCTAGGCTTATGACAATCTTGTGCCCTGGCTCCTAAGTATGCAGCTGCAAGTTCACCCACCTGTGCCCACACCCTTGAATTTCTCTTTGGACTACAGGAAGGTAGAGGTCTGTATTGATTGGTTGCATGCTGAATTTTCTACTTTGGGAAGAGCCCTCATTTCCCTTTGGTTTCCGTCCTGACTGTTTCTAGATGCCCTAGAAGTGGTTTGTTGTGTTCACTAGGGAAATATAATACAAGTGCAAACTAAGAGTAATGAAGAAAATAAGTTATGGTGTGAATTATAATGCCAAATGATTTGCATTATTCATCTGCTGTGTGTGTGTGTGTGTGATCCATAGAGATCAGAGAAACAGTTGCATGCAAGGTTCGTGCAAGTCTTTGAAGACTAAAGAGTACATTTTCCCTTCAACCAAGACCAACTCTTACCCTCTGAAGAAAAGGCCATGCCAACTGAAACACCCACAATTTCATTCATGTGTGTATGTGTATATATGTGTGTGTGTATGTGTGTGTGTTTGTGTGTGTGTGTATGTGTGTATATGTGTGGGCATATGTGTGTGTGCATGTGTGTGTATATGTGTGTGTATGTATGTTGTTCCCACTGGACAGCTATTAGAGGGGATAGCTCTGATTCTACTAAACGTAATTTTTCAGGTGTAAGATGATACCCTACTAGAGCCTCGGAGGGAGAATAAATGTTACAAAGGAAAAGGAAGAGACCAGGAGAACCCAGATTACAGAAAAAAAAAAAGAAGGAAAAGGGGCTACGGGAGGTAGAGGACAGGAGAGGAAGGCAAGACGGCACGCAGGCCAATGGTGCCTGGAAGTCCACAGAAGCCTGCTGTGGTCTTACTTCCAGGAGCACCAAGCTATGCACAGTGCTTCCCGTGTCCCTGGCTCCTGGATGTGGGGCCATAGCTTCCATCCTACAGACCCTCAAGAAAAAGTCCCACGGATCACTGGGATTCCAGAAGGCCCCGATCCAGCTGTGGGAGACAGCTCTGTAGTAACGGTCAATAGAAACCCAATACGAAGTTACTCCTTAGAATCCGTTACTCCTGTCCTTTCAGACTTTGATCGGCCTCAGGTCTTCGATTTATCTGTGTCCAGCTGCCCAGGGCGTTAGGCAGATGCCCTGGGCTTGGGGCAGAAGTGGTTAGATGGGTGGAAGACAGCAGAGTTGGGAAGAAGTATTTTGGAGGTTTCTTAAGACGAACCCCAACTTGGCAACTTCCAGAGTGCACCATCTTAGTACGCGTCGAGGAAATGGTTATGCCTCAGATGATGTAAACCCGCCTGTTCTGTCTCAGCACAGACATATGCAGGTACAGAAGACATCTGTTTTTAAATGTTCAGTCACATAAGTTAACTCAAGCCGCAGCATTTAATTTAGAAGGAAATTGGGTTGGGTCTGAATAATTGAAGATAAATGGAGAAACGTTTTAGTAGACCTCAGTAATTTGCCTCTTTGTTTCCAGGCCATTAGCGTTCACTCTCGCTGGATGCATCTCGACCTCTGGAGGGTGAACACTGCTTAATGATGCTCACGGAGGAGCCTTTCTCGTGGCTGAAAGCTGTTGAGCTGGTTAAAACGGCTTTCCTCTGCTTTCCACAACCCGAGCTTCTGCCGTCCTCTGTGTCACTTTCAGAACTGGTGATGAAACAAGGTGTGCTGACCAAGACGATGGCCCCCCACTCACATGGTTGCACTAACAGTAGGCCTTCACCTCTGCCACCGCCGGCACCACTACATGTGTGGTACAAATGTCTGCTACATGTGTGGTACAAATGTCTGCTACATGTGTGGTACAAATGTCTGCTACTGTCATTTCCATATTAAGGCCCCTCCATCTTCAGCAGATGACTCTCCACCCTCCCTGCAAACCAGCGGAGAACAGTGTAAAAGAATCACCCAGGCAAGCCGCAGGAGGTTGCCTCTCTCTTCTCCCTACACTCCACTGGGAGAACTCGGTTAATAGCCTGACCACACCCAACCACAGGGCATTCAGTTTCAAGTCTGTCTGGGCTTCGAGGAGGAAGTGCTCGCTGAACCCTGCCGGTCTGTGCCTCACGCACTCGAGTTTATGTAGTAGAGAATGAGGGTACATCTGCAAGCTAGTAGTGGGGAAGATTTATCTTAGGCTGAAAATGAAAATGAAAGTTTGCGAGACCAGCTTCATAAGATAAAATAACCGAAGACACCATTCTAAACGTTTCAAATATAAGAAACCAGGAAACCACATATAGTGCAGGAATATTAATATTCGAGTAAGTACTGGTACAGAGTAGGAAAGGTCTACGAATGTATGAAAAGTGTGTAACAGGCCCGGCAGGAGTTTATTTCTTGCTCAAGAGACAGCACGTGAGCAAATTGGCCACACGGTCCTTCAGGGATGGGAAAGCAATGGAGGAGGCACTGCCATTAGCAACAAGTGGTTTCCATGGTTACCCAGGGAGTCACCTCATCCTAGCTGAGCAGGAAGGTATGAAAGCAAGGTAGATAGGGAAGTTTTATAGGTCATACTAGACCCATATTATATTCTATATACTATATACTATATTATATAGTATATTATATTATAGTATATTATATATATTATTATATATAATTATATATATTATATTATATATTATAGTATATAATATACATAGTATATTCTATATACTAGACCCATATAGTATTCTATCATAGAATATACACATATATGTGTATATTCTAATACTAGAAGTAGAATTTGTAACTTTAATTTTTTAAAATCCTATTTTTAATGATGGTTCTTAAACGCTTTAACCTCCCTTGTAACCCACCACCAACCAGAGGTAGTGGGAAAGAAAGGATATGGGGGTGGGGAAGTGGACCTGTTTAGAGAGGTTCTTTGGAGCAACTCCCGTCTGTGTTGTCTGGAAATCAGCAGTTCACTTTACAGGTCAGCAGGCAGCGGCAGCTCAGTCCTCACGCAAACACCTCACGGATACACCAGCAGTCTAGTTCGGTAGAGTCGGGTTAGCAACAGCCGTGACACGACCTAACTGAGACAGCCAGGCCTCAGCCTCAGCTCGAATCAGCAGGAGGGACCAGGAGAAGTTCTAGGCTGTGCCTCTCTCCGGAAGTGAAGATCAGCAAACACTCATAAGTGCTGCACAGCGAGCTGTACCAGCGAGCCAAGTTTCCTCTCCATCACTCCATGGAGCCCTATTTCTACCCTCCCAACATCACGGGTCTTCCATGGGCCTTGCCTCAGCGCGCATCCAATCAGCCCGAGTCCTTGGAAGCAGCAACAATGTGCGGCACGCCACCATCGGTTTTTTGGTGTGTTTCTCTTTATGTTATCCGGGCAAATGCAGCTCAACTATGCAATGTAAGGTGGACGAATCAACCACTCCCAGTGTGGATTTAAGGCTAACTTCATGGAAAGGAATACACACCCGGTGCTGTGGAACTGATCAAAAGCCTGTAGCTAGTGAAGTCACGGGCCCTTGAGAACCCACTACTGATAGGTAGTTAATCTACCAGGTAGACAGCTAGTTAATCTGTCTTCTCGCCGTGTGTGCTTATACCCGTAGACTAACTCTCAGCCTTGATCAGAAAAGCCCCTCAGGGGCCAAAGTACTGAGAATAAGTGACTGCCCTGGCATGCTCGGCCCCAAATAGGACATCTGTGTTGCCCTCTCTGAGACCCAGAGAGCATTGCAGAAGAGGGAGGGGAAGGCCGTGGGAGTCAGAGGATGTGGAGGAATGCAGTGGGCTCTGTCACCTGGCTGTGATGACCTACAGTCCTGCATACAGCAGCTGTTGCTGCCAGTCAAGGCTGGGCTGGGGAAGGGAAGAGGGACAGGAGGGTGGGTGGGGAAGAAGGAGATTACTGGGAGGGGGAGGGGATGAGATGCGGAGGAAAGCAAAGGTGATTACAGGGCACTGTAAACAAATATACTGTCAAAAACTGTTTTTTAAAAGTCACTTATGGATTGGAGAGACGGCTCAGCATTTGAGAGCATTGCTGCTCTTGCGAAGACCCGAGTTCAATTCCCAGCACCGACATGATGGTCTCAACCATCTGTAAGTCCAGTCCCAGAGGATCTCATGACCTCTTCTGACTTCCAGTGGCACCAATCACACCCATGATTACGTACATACATACATACATGGGAACAAAGCACTCATACACATGAAAATAAACAAATCTAAAAAAATATTTTCAAATCCAGTTTGAAAGCCTGTACCTTCTGGAGGATCTTTCAGAGAATTCTCATGTTCCTATTTTCTAAATGAAAGGAAAGCTGAACTTTCTGGTACATATGTGGAGGCCTTCCCGGTCTACACAGTGAATTCTAAGATTGTGGGTATTACATAGAGAAATCCTATCTCAGAGAGAGAGAGAGAGAGACTCAACCCTCCAGTGTCTCTTGAGAGGGTCATTTTGGTCCCCAGGAGAAATCAGAAATGGAAGAGAGAAGATGCTTGTGAGTAGGGAGGTTTTTCTGTGTGGCCTTGTGCGTTTCTCGAAAATGTCACACTGATGTCAGTCTTTGTTAAGTTACTGGTCGGTTTGTTCCCATCTGTCCTGCCCTGCCGAGGCTGTTCCCACACTGAGAGAAATAAAGAAAGCCGCTGCACTGTGCCCCTTCCCCGTCCACCCTCGTAGGCACCAGGATGGATAAAAAGAAGAAAGAAATCAATTTTTAATTATTTTACAAGGGAGAACGCAATTTAGAAGAAAATATTTTAAATGCCTATTTAAATGCAAATCATATCGTAACATTTCCATTGATTGTTCCAAGAATTTTCTTGAGATATTAGCATTTGCTTATATGAACTTTTTGTTCTTAAAGAGACTCACAAATAAAAGTTGTTCTGGATTTTATTTCAGTTACCAAAAAAGCAGATCGTTATCATCTTCGGTCATATTTGACAAGTAATGAATTCATTTTTATCATGAAAAACGTGGTAGTTCTTTGCCCTATCCAAGAACACTCAGGACTTTGGATGCAATGAATGTCCCGTGATTTTATGCAGATTTCCATCCCACTAAACCCAGAATGTGAGCCCTGACTGGCACCCTCGGCCCCCCCCCGCCCCCCCCCCCAGAACAACCAAAGATCGATAGAAAATGAACAAAGACGTCAGAACAAGCCTTGGACTTCAGGTGCCAAGAACGGGAAGAGATGTCCTCGGACTCGGGAAGGATGGGAGAAAGTTCACCTCTATTCTGATTTCATCACGGTCGCTCCTTCTGGAGTGTCCAAGCCCCACTGTGGCAGGTTGTGATAGCTAGAGACCCAGATTTCAGGCTAAAAATAAAGATGAAAATGTGCCCAGGGAATGAGAGAGGACCAGAGAGGGCCCGGAGAGAATAGAACTCAGGAAAACCTACCCACCTATCTTCTGAGGGTCCAGGCTCATTCACCCCAAAGAGCATGCGCGAAACCTTCCATAGACTTGAGTGCCCTGCCCCATAAATTGCTTCTTTACTGCACGCTTTTTAAGTGATTTAAATATCAATTCTAAGTAGGATGGTAGACATTATGCAAGTGCCTTATAATTCCTAAGGAAACGACTGAAAAGAAATACAGCGCCAAACTCCTTTATCCCCAAATCCCAAACCCTAAGTGCTCCAAAATCCAGAACTTTCTGAGCTCCTAACATTCTGTACAAATGGAAGACTCAACGTCTTACATCGAGTGACAGGTCACAGTGAAAACACAAGCATACTAAAAATTCTTTATAAAATTATATTCATCTACAATTACAGGGTATATTTGAAACAGGAAAGAATTTTGCCTACTTGCATTCATTCCAGTATATCTTGTACAAATATTCTAATCTGAGATCTGAAACATTTATGGTCTCAAACACCTTGGACAAAGGATGCTAACAAAACAAAAAAAAATTGTGTGTGTGTGTGTGTGTGTGTGTGTGTGTGTAAGACTTTGAATGAGAATATGTATACATGTATGTTCATATACACATGTGCACATATACATATACACTTATATATGGGGATTAGAGTACCCCAGAAAGAGCTATTGTTCTATATGCTAAATAATAATTATTATTGATACTAATTAATAATAAGAAGAAAATGTAGTCAGGGGCCTGCAAGAGGGCTCAGTCAGGGGTAAGAATGCTTGCTACCACTGAAGACCTGAGTTCAACCCCTGGAACCCACACAGTAGAAGCAAAGAACTAACTATCACAAGTTATCTTCTGGCCTCCATGCCTGTGCCATGGCAAGAGTGCACACACATAATAAATAAATGAATTCAGTCAAAATGTAAGCAATCAAGTCCACAATGGATAAAATAAATCCGATAATAAAACGTGTTCAAGCGACCCTAAAGAATACAGAAAGGAAAGTAGAATTGAAAAGTCAGAGGGGAAAGCCAGAAAACAGGTAATAGGATCTCAAGTCTGCATCCAAATATATCATTTATAAAGTGTAAGTATTAAATCGAGTGTAGATGCTTTAAATACACCAATTATAAAGCAGAAATCTGGAAGAACTCAAATAGCTTTAGAAGTGAATATAAACATGAGAATGTATGTTCCCTGAAGGAAAACACATCAAATGCAACTTGTCTTCTGGCCTTGGCACATGCATCTCAGCTCTCTCTCTCTCTCTCTCTCTCTCTCTCTCTCTCTCTCTCTCTCTCTCTCTCTCTCTCACACACACACACACACACACACACACACACTAATAATAAATTAAAAAATTATATCTGTGAGTTTGAAACCAAAGTGCTCTACATAGCAAGTGTCCCAGGCCAGCCAGGACCACACAGTGAGACTTTGTCTCAATCAAACAACCAATTTAAAAAGAAAAGGTCTTGCCTGGTGGGCAGTGGTGGCACACACTTTTAATCCCAGCACTCAAGGGGCAGGAACAGGTGGGTGTCTGAGTTCAAGGCCAGCCTGGTCTACAGAGCAAGTTCTAGGACAGCCAGGATCACACAGAGAAACCTTGTCTAGAGAAAAAAGAAAAGTCTCAAATTAGTAATTAAAGATGTCACCAAGGACAGAAATAAATCCAACTATGGAGCTTTGAATGAGAATGGCCTCCATAGGCTCGTATGTTTGGTCTTCAGTTGGAAGAACTATTTGGGAAGGATTAGGAGATGTGGCCTTGCTGGAAGAAGTGTGTCACTGGGGGTGGGCTTTGAGATTTCAAAAGCCTCTACCATTCCCAGTTAGCTCTCTCCTGTGTGGGCTCCTCTCTCTCTGTCTCTCTCTTTCTGTCTCTCTGTCTCTCTGTGTCTCTGTCTCTCTCTGTGTCTCTGTCTCTCTCTGTCCTGTGCTGGATCAGATATAAGGTCTCAGCTCTAGCCCACTCTAGCCCCATGTTTGCCCATCACTGCCATGCTACCCACCATGATGGTCATGGACTCACCCTCTGAAACTGTAAGCCCCAAATAAACTGTTTCTTCTATAAGTTGCCTTGGTCATGGTGTCATATCACAGCAACAGAACAGTAACTGAGACACCAATGTACAAAGAAAGGGGAAGATAAAGTTAAAAGCAGAAATCATTGAAATTGACCACAGGAAAACAACGGAGAAAGGTCAATGAAACAGAGACAGAGAGAGAGAGACAGAGAGAGAGAGAGAGAAAGAGAGAGAGAGAGACAGAGAGAGAGAGACAGACAGACAGACAGACACAGAGAGAGACAGAGAGAGAGAGAGCGTGCTCTTTTAATAGGTCAATGTCTCTAGCAAGACTAACAATGACCAACAAAACAGACATGCCTCCAGGAAGACTGACCAAGAACCAGAGAGGTCAAAGGTCACCAGTGCCAGGACTGAGAAGGAAGAGGAGGAGGAAACTGCAGAGTCTGCAGATCAAAGAGCAACAGGGACCTAAAGCGCCTGCACCTCGAAGGCTCAAGACTTGGGTGAAATGCAGCATTTTGCAAAATACCAGTTAACGACCTTTGCTGGTAGCAAAGGTCGACAACCCATAGGAAATGTGGTTCATGGCTTCACATCCTCTGAAAAGCAGCTCAGAACCCACTGAAGGGCTCTACCCAGACCAATCGAGGGGACAAACACGAATTTGCTACACATATTTTTCCAAAATGTAGAAAAGAGAAGAGGCGCATTTCTTGACGCCAGGATTAATCTGGAACTAAAGCCTAAGTAACTACAAGGAACGAACAATCACTGCTTCTGTGGAAGACCTGGGTTCAGTTCTCAGCCTCCACATGGGGGTCGCAGCCGCGTGTAACTCCAGTTCCAGGAGATCCAATGCTTTCCCCTGACCTCCACGGCACACGCGTGGTACACAAACATACACACACAAAATTAGATTTTTAAAAAAAAGCAAACGATATGTCTTTCCGAAAACACTTAACAAAATATTAACAAGCTGAATCTAGCAATAAATTAAAATAATACCCCATCTCAAAGCACAGGAAACAATCAATGTGACTCACTATCACGACATTCTAGGACAATGCCGCATTGTCCTATCAGATTACATGAACACTCACTTGATAGCCCAACCTTCATTCATGGGAAGAAATCTCAGCAGTTTAGAAATAAGACGGCGGTGGTTCATTAAGCAGGCAGAAGCCTGGCTGGTGGGTAGACTTGAACTTAAAACCTTCCTGCCTTGATCTCTCGAGAGCTGATTATAGTCACGTGCCTTCATCCACCGTTCCTGACATCTGGGTACCAGAACTAATCATGTGTGACTTAAAGTATGAGGGCTACTGCATACTGCTCTTGCAGAGAACCAGAATTTGGATCCCCACCCAATACGACCTGTAACTACAGCTCTCGGGGATCAGTTGCCCTCTTCTGACCTCTGGGAGTTCCTGCATGCACATGGTTAATAAACCCACACAGGCACAAGTAATTTTTAAGATGTATTTATTTGTGTGTATTTGGGGGTTTTGCTTGCATGTCTGTCTGTGCACCACGTGAGGAAGCCAGAGGAGAGCATTGGATGCCTGAGTCTGGGGTTACAGACGGCTGCGAGCTGTAGGTCCTGGGAAATGAATCCCAGGTCTACCACAAGAATAGCCAGGGCTCTTCACTCCTGAGCTATAGCGCCAGCTCCTACACAACTTTTTTGAAACCTTAAAATAGATATTTGAAATTTGGGTGTATCTCAGTGGTGAAGCGCTTGCCTAGCACGTTCAGCACGGAATACCAGGAAAGAGAGAAACAAATTTATTATTTAAGCAGCGAGTCTGTAGGTGTTGCTGACTGTGCTAGCGGCACGTAGCAGAGATATCTATGTACAAGCTTTAGCTAACCTGACACCTAAGGGAGCCGGCCTGATAGCTTTCTCTTCTAAGACCAAAGCAGAAATGTCTGTATTCTTAGCATAAAGGTGACTTAGCCAGACAATCTATTCTATAGATGGTGTTCCTCCAACACAACAACAACACACACACACACACACACACACACACCATACCTATTATCTAAAGGTCTCAGTTAACCATATTTTTAACCTCCAAGCCATCTCTCCATTCCCTAAAGGTCTCTCCACTATAACACATGACCCGAACCCTAAAGGGGGAGGGGGGGGTGCAGTCAAACCAGGATTAAAAAGCAGAAGGCTTCTCAGAACACTCAGTTGTGAGTCATTTGGAGATGCATTCCCTCCCCACATACGTGAGCAGTTTAGGACAGCATACTCCACTCCACGTCTACCCTGACAGAGAGTCTCCTGTAAATCATGAAGACAGTGCCGGGAGCTGTTACACGGGCCGCTCTACCTGTGGTAGGTAAGGTCTGCAGCACTGAATGTTGCACCAAGCCACCTCAAGGACATAAGGATTATGTTCTGTGGCTGTTTTCTCCTAAGGCTCTTTAAACAACGCTTGTCTCTGTTCCCCACTCTCTAATTATCTTTTACAACAATGTAACAATAATTTAGTAGCCCTATGTACTGTCACTTCTCCATTAGCCAACAACAGGGCCTGCTGAGTAATTACAGAATAACCCCATAATGAAATGCGGCGGAGACTTCTAATTAAATTTTAACGTTGCCTAGAATGGTTCTATTTTAAAATGAGAATTTTCCAGCCGGGTATTCTAATGAGTTATCAGAATGCATTACCCCTCCCCCCCAAAAAAAACCCTAGAGATGGGCATTACGTATTAGCACCAGTGGATACATGTGTGGAGACATTTATAATCATAATTATACACTCCACGTACATGGTTGATGTATAATAGCACTTGAGAATGCTGTAACAATGGGGACAGATACTTGTGAAAGCTCCTATCTTGGTTACTCTTCGGTGTGTCAGCCATAAATGAGCTCGAAACTGTGAGCTCTGAACGTGAACTCAAGCCAGTCAATCAGGAGCCCACAAAGCCCACAGCCTACAAAGCTGCTTGACCCCAACGGCCCATTCTGCCCTCTTCTATTAGACCCATCCACATTCTGTTCTGTCTCTCTCCGTCCACACATCAGGGCGTTTACTGAAAATCCTTTTGGGGCTGACTGAGGTTAGACATGGTGAACAGCCCTTGCCAGTTCTCTTTTCGTTGTGGGAGAAAGCCACAGTCTTCTCTTCTTTTACCTCAGTGCAGAGAAGGCCTGCCTCCATCTTCTGTTGGAATCGGCTGTAACCTAGTTACCGATGTGATCAGCAGCATCTGAAGAGAGCTTATCTGGACAGATACTGAGGGTTCGGGGCCCTCTGCTGAGAACTGCATCTCTGTTATCTGGGTGGGTCCCCAAAGGCCAGCACCGAGTCACTGTCTCCTTTGGCTCAGGGAGGGTTAGGACACTGCTGGGTGGCGACGTGTATTTGGACGGCACAGCGGTTCTCAAGCTGTTTTAATTTCGATACAAACTTGCTGTTTGGCATTAACCCTGGTAAACAAGATCTCACTTCTTTGTTTTGTTTCTGTTTGAAACCGACTCTTGCTATGAAATCCAGACGGGCTCCAATTCCTGCTCTCTCAGCCTTGGCTTCCTGCGTGCTGGGATTACAGCACTACATTGAACCACCACATCCAGCTTTTACTTATTTTAATTAGTAGATTAGTGACTTTTACAGAACTTCAGAGACCTCCAGCGTTACCTGCCGTCTAATCCCTTGGATTCATGAACAGTAATGGGAGCCGGCAGTGGGCACAATGCACAATGCCGCCAGGGCAGCGAAAGCAGGCAGCTTGCATCCCATCACACTCCACCTAGAAAAACCTGCTTTCTTCCTTCCTTTTACGAATTGTACGAATTGATTTTTTTTTTTTTTTTTTTTTTTTGTAAGCAGGGTCTCTCTACATAACCCTGGAACTCACTGTGTAGACTAAGCTGGTCTGAAACCCACAGAGATCTACCTGCCTCTGCCTCCCAGTGCTGGGATTAAAGGTATGTGTCATAGCTCCTGGCTTAAATAGGTTTTTAAATAATAAAATAATTATGTCATTTTCCCCTACACCTTCCTCCCTCCAACCCCTCCCCCACACACACATTTTCTCTCTCTCTCTCTCTCTCTCTCTCTCTCTCTCTCTCTCTCTCTCTCTCTCTTTCTCTCTCTCTCTCTCAGCCATGGCCTCTTTTTCTTTGTTGTTATGTATACATATATATTCCTAAATATAGAAATACAACCTACTCAGTCCATACAATGTTACTTGTACGCAGACAATGTCAGGGCTGATCACATGGCACTGGATAGCCAATGAAGGCTCTTTCTTCGGGAAAACTATTTTTCTCACTCTCATTCCATAGTTGCCCTTGGTTCTTTGTCTGGGCTTGGGGTCCCAGGAGATCTCCCCTTCCATGTTACTTGTCTGTTGATGTCTTCCTTGTCCAGGTTTTGCTTGGGCAACATGTAGTAGAGATTTCATGAGAGAAGCTTTCTTGAAGAAGGGTAGGAGCTAAACATATCTGTGGGTAAAAGGATAAATATTTAGAATACAGTTTGGAACTATGCTGGTTGGTAAAATGACTGTTGTAGGTGTCCCTCAGTTGGCTAAGTTTCCTATACCAGGCATGGTTTTCCTCTTATCCAATGGGCCTTAGACTAGAGAGATGTTGGTCACTACTAAGGTGTGAGTGACACCATTGTGCACACACCATGCTGGTATTTGCAGTCAATCATACTTGGGTAGGACAGTTGGTGGCTTCTCTCCTTTGCAAGCTTACATGATGCCGTCTGGTTTCAGGAAAGCTAGACTTCAGGGCTGGAGACTGAGTTGTGTCAAATCAACTCAGATTCTCTAGGGTCTGTGTCCAAGGTACACGGTGTCTTCAGCAATAGAGATTTACTTTAAATATCTGAGAGGCAACCAAGGGTAAAAGGCAATAGTCCATAAATGTTTTCAGAGTCTCTTGGACTCCCTTGACTAACGACTAGAAAGGGGTTTCTCATGCCTGTTACTGGGGGTTTGTTAGATAGAATATGACTCTTGGGATGGAGGAACATTGTCAGCCCAGGTGGACATTTTTCATTTAAATTATGTGTGTGTGTGTGTGTGTGTGCACATTGACTCATATGCATTATGTATAATTTTAGGGCTTGAGACACACTCTCAAGTGTTACCTCTGTTGTGGGAGGTATTTATAGTCCTCGGAGCCCACAGAGACTCAGACAGTCCTCAGGTGCTCCCACTGTGGTCTTCTCTCTAGACTGATTTCCTTTCTTTCCCTTTCTTCCTTCTCTTTCACTCACAGCTTCCTGAGACCGTCTCCCGAATACATTACATCCTCACGTGTATCCAGGAGGCCTAACCTAAGCCTCTGCCTATAGGCAGAGGTTGCCATCAACTAGGAGGCCAGCTTCCAGAAGCCTGTGGGCCGTGACCACTTGTCCAGAAAGGTATTTTCTTCTGCGGTCATTTGCCCTGGGCAGTAGATAACTGTCTTCCTTCTAAATCTTCTCTGTCTTTCAATCGGAACCAGCCTACTAGAGCCAACAAAAATCATGAGGTTAATATAAAAGTAGTAGTTGTTGTTTTAAGATAGAGTCTCATGTATCACAGGCTAGGCCTTGAATTTACTCTGTAGGAGAGAATGATTTAAACTCCTGATCTCCCTGCCTCTGCTTCCCAACACTGGAATTATAAGCATGTGCCACCGCTCCCAATTTCTCTCAGTGCCGGGGGATCAAAGCCACGCCTCATCCTTGCTAAGCCGACATACTAACAAATGAGCCACATTCCTAGGCCCCCTGGCAGTTAAATATATTCTTTCTATTTTGGGCTCATGCAATTTTATTTTGAGACCATGAGAATCTGAGATAATGGGAAATTCCAGGGAAGTTATGCCAAATATCTGCCAAAAACATGTTGGTCTTAACTTAGCCCGACCAGTGTGCAAAACAAACCAAGCCTAATGAACTGCTGTGAGAGACTGTGCTGGAGAAAATGACCACACCAGCAAGAGGCCGAGAGGAGTACAGTAGAATGTGGGAGAGTAACTCCTGAGAAAGGCTAGCTGCAACTCTTCCCTCCAGCCCCTGCCTCCAACTCTTTCAGCCCCACCCACCCCTTGTAGAACCTTTCCACACTTCCTTACCCACTAGATAGCAGATTGCTAACTCATCAGTGAAGATCTTTGCATGGTAAAAATATTTACTGATGACTGGTTGATTATAGTAAACAAATAGATGATGAAATTTTTTTGTTTTTTTTAACCATTACCAATGTATTTTGACTACCGAAGCCAGAGTTCCATCCGAAAGGCATCATAGTAAGAACCAAGTGTGGGTATCAGTCTGTGAGTTTCTATAGATTCCTCCCCCTTCCCAAATCGTTATATAAGCTATTGCCAGCGCTCTTGGCTACCTACAGAACTTGATGGTAAGATCCTATTAAAGACATGACATTGGGTTGGAGAAATGGCTCAGCGGTTAAGAATATTGACTGCTCTTCCAGAGGTCCTGAGTTCAATTCCCAGCAACCACATGGTGGCTCACAACCATCTGTAATGGGTTCTGGTGCCTTCTTCTGGTGTGTCTGAAGAAAGCAATGGTGGTATACTCATATGTATAAATAAATCTTAAAAAAAAAAAGACACCACATATTTGAGTTATGGGGAAATAAGAAATCAACCTGGTACAGGCCTGGAAACTTCATCTTCTTTGGCCTGGTTGGAAGGTGCTATACACTGCAGATCAGTAAACTGTCAGAACAGTAAACTGTCTTATCCAGTATGCTAAATAACGCCTGGCCTGTCAGGTACACCACTGAAGCAATCATGGTCTGAATGGCATGGGAGTGGCCAACTACTTCTGCTTGGATGCGAGACCTGTTCCGTGAGACAGAACTCATGGCTGGTACTATTAAGTGGGCCAAGAACCTGTAACGGAATAAGTCACAGCCCCGGAGGGGAGTCTATCAATCTGCTAAGGGGACGCAGTATTAAACCACCCCTAAGCGATTACCTTTCTACCCGATGAGTGAGTTCATCGTCTCTCAACCTTCAGCAGAGAGGCTTCTTTTGCAAGAGATGGCAGTTAATACAGAGATCCACAACTGGCCAGCATGAAGAGAGTGGGAAAACACAGAATCCTCGGTGATAACTGGAGTAACTGTATGATACCAGTTAAGGCAACCCAGATTCAGAAAGACAGATGTGGAATGTGTTTTCTCATACCTGGACCACAGCTTATAATTTTCAGATTTGTGAGCTTAATTTGTAATTTCTCTAGATATCAGGAAACTAATGGATAATGGAATAACTAGATCATACCATGTCTTATCATACCATGTCTTATCATACCATGTCTTATCATACCCTGTCTTATCACACTATGTCTTAGTTTTACTGTTGCTGAGATAAAAGCACAGGCCCAAAGCAACCTGGGTAAGTAGAGGGCTTGTTGAACTTATAGTCCATCATCAGGGAAACTGAGGCAGGAACTGACACGAAGGAGTTCTGCTTCTTAAGCTTGCTGTCTTATATAATCCAGGATTATCTGCCTAGGACTGGTACCACCCAGATAATGTCCACAGACATGCCCGCAGACCAGTATAACAAAGGCATTGCCCAACCGAGTTCATCCCTTCTACACAACTCTGGTTTGTGTCAATTTAACAAAATCCTACCACCACATCTCCCTTCTCAGACGGCTCAGGGATCATCTCAGAAAAGGAGGCAGAAGGACTGTCAAAGCCAGAGGTAGTGATGGCCGCAAGGAAGTGATGTCTTCCGGACACGATGAGGCTATCGTACGCAGGAATCACAGCACCTGTGAGCACATGCGTAGATTGAACAAGGTCAATCCAGACAAAAATCCAAGTGTGGACCAGGAGAGCATCATGAAGGACCTCACCTCGATGAGGAGCTATTGGGAAATGATGGTTGCTGGTGGGGGTGGGCAGAGTTTTATTCAGGGATGTAGCTCCTGAGAGGCCTCCTGTGGTCCCATAGATGACTCTATATCCAAGGGCACCCAACCAGCACCAAGTGGACTCTGGGTTTGGGGGGAAAAAGGACACAAGCTTGGGACAAAATAGTGCTGGGGAGGAGTCCGAAAGAATGGGAAGGATGGGAACAGGGTTGGATTTGGTAATTTATTTTTTTTAATATCAAATTCAAATTAAAAAAAATTTAAACAAAGAAACTCATTTAAAAAAATTAAGTGTGGACCACGGCACTGAACAGAGCTCTCAAAAGAAATACAAATGAATGGTGTGGTGGTTTGAGTAGGAATGCCCCCCTAGACATTTGAATCCTTGGTCACCTGGGAGTGGCGCTATTAGGAGGTGTCTGTCACTGGGGATGGGTCTTCAGGTTTAAATGCTCAAGCCAGGTCCAGTGTCACTCTCTCTTCCTGCTGCCTTCAGATCCCGATGTAGAACTCTCAGCTACTCTGCAGCACCATGTCTGCCTGCATGCTGCCATGCTTTTCACCAAGATGATAACTCACTAAACCTGAACCGTAAGCCAGCCCAGGTAAATGTTGGTAAGAGTTGCTGTGGGGGCTGGAGAGACGACTCAGCGATTAAGAACACCGGCTGCTCTTCCCGAGGTCTTGAGTTCAAATCCCAGCAACCATATGATGGCTCACAACCATCTGTAATGAGATACGATGCCCTCTTCTGTCATGTCTGAAGACAGTGTACTTACATATAATACATAAATAAATCTTAAAAAAAAAATAAAGAATTGCCATGGTCACAGTGTCTCTTCACAGCCATAGAACACTAAGAAAAATGGCTAATACAATTTTTTTAAGGTGTTCAATATCATTAGCCATCAATTAAATGCAAATTAAAACTACTTTGTGATTCCACACCATCCCTGTCAGAAGGGCTATCTGGTGAGGATGCAGGAAAGGGGGAAGGAACACTTGTTCACCATTGGTGAGAGTGAAAGTTGGGGCGGTCATGATGTTAATCAGTGTGGCAGTTTCTCAAAAAGATTGGGCTTCTACCTAAAGGGTCTACATCCTGCTGCAGAGATAACGCTCATCCCTGACTGCTGCTGCTTTCCTCTCGACATGAGGAAATGGAACCAGCCTACAAGTCCATCAATGTGTGGATAGATAGTGAAGATGCGCTACATTTACACAATGGAATTTTATTCAGCTGTAAAGAAAACTGAACTTGCCGGGTGGTGATAATACCCACCTTTAATCTCAGCACTCTGGAGGCAGAGACAGGCAGAGCTCTGAGTTCGAGGCCAACCTGGTCTATGGGACAGTCAGAGCTACAAAGAGAAACAAACAGACAAAACCCAACCCTACCCCCCCCCCAAAAAAAACCCCACTGAAATTATAAAATCTGTACACAGGATAATGGCTAGAACTGGAAAGTATTATACCAGTTAAAGCAACCCAGATTCAGAAAGACAAATGTGTTTTCTCATACCTGGACCACAGCTTATAATTTTCAGATTTGTGAGCTTAATTTGGAATTTCTGTAGAAATCAGGAAACTAAGAAAAATGGTCCATGAGATGTGGGGAAGCGGCTTGAGGGGGTGGAGATGGCAGGAGGCACTCGTGAAAAGAAAGTTGAGGACAAGGAATGCCGGGAAGAGCAAGGTTTAAAAAGGGAAAGGAGAGGCTGGGGTAGTGGCCAGCAGTCAAGAGCACCGTCTGCTCTTCTGAGAGGTCATGAGTTCAATTCCCAGCAACCACATGGTGGCTCACAACCATCTGTAATGGGATCTGATATCTTCTCCTGGTGTGTCTGAAAACAAGGGCAGCGTGCAGTGTTAAATAAATAAATCTTGAAAAAATAAATAAGATAAAATAAAATGGGAGAGGAGATCCTGAGAGAAGAGGGAACTGGAAGGGTTAATCGAAGCTAAAGATCTAAGCAGAAGCCACGTAGAAGCCCACTTTATGAGCTGATTATAAATAAAATTTTAAAAAGAGTTTGAATGGAGGTATCCTGCATAGGTGGATAATTCCAATCCCCCCAAAATATGGGGATAAAAAGACAATCGAGTCTGGATGCTCCTGTGAGTGACAGGTCAGAAAAGCGTCAGAGTCTCTGACAAGAGCACGGCTAGTAGCACAGGCTAGGAGTGTCAGTGCTCTAGCTACCCATCACAGCTCAGTGGTGAGACCCAATTGCTGAAGGCAGCACACTTTGTTCCAGGACACATAGAAATCAATCTGGAATGGAACCAGAAGCTTCCTCTAGCCTCCACATTGCTAGAAGATGCCTCGAAGGTAACCGAGGGGAAAGGTCACTCAGTCTTGCCCAGGGATGGATCTTGGCAGAAGTGCCCCATGGTATAATGGGGACGTGACTGTTATGTGGTAACCAACTGTTTTCAGATGGAACTGGAACCTGCTCCACAGGAGGGATTTCACACCAGGAACTGGAAATTTGATCCGAAGCCGCTGGCGGGGAAGGTCATGGCCCTTAGGGAAGAACTTCTCTGGCTAAATGGACATACGCTGCCTTCTCAATGTGTGTGTGTTCAGACCCACACGTGAGAGCTGCTTTCTGTTTTGACCAGAGAAGCTTCTCCAGGGTATTGAGAAGAAGTGAGCATTGAGTGCCCAACCCACAACAGGATGTCTAGATCATCCTTCTAAGGTTCAGGGAACATTTCGGAAGAGGGGACATTGTGGAAGAGGGGACAGAAAGTATGTTAGAGCAGAGTGACGGGGAGAAAAGTTAAACAGTGCTTCCGGCCGCGTCAACCATAAATTCATCAGAGCTGTGATGGCCAGAATTGGGCCCAGATGAGTCTGGGCCTGTTTATATTCAGTCATGGGTAGAGATGGAGCTTATGAGAATCTGACCCCTCCCTTCGGAAGTATAATGTCTCTTGATGGGTTCTGGGGAAAGGGGAGTCATTATCTTTGGTAATAAAGCCTCTGGTGGGTCCCCTGTGCCCCATTGGATAGCTCTGTACTCAGATACAGACAGTCCTGGTTAAACTCAGTGGGTTGAAAATCAAAAATAAACTAAAATAAGCCAAGGTACTTGTGCTGGCTATTTTTATGATAATTTGACAGCAGCTGGAGTCATCTGAGAGGAGGGAACCCCCTTTAAGGCAATGCTTCCATAAGCTCAGACTGCAGCCAAGCATGTAGGGCATTTTCCTAATTATTGATAGGAAGGACCCAGCCCGTTGTGGGTGGTGCCACCCTGGAGCTGGTGGTCCTGGGTGCTGCAAGAAATCAGGCTGAACAAGCCAAAAGGAGGAAGTCAGTAAGCAGCATCCCTCCATGGCCTCTGCATCAGCTCCTGCCTCCAGGTTCCTGCCCTGGTATAGAGAGCCTTATTGGGGTGTTGTACTGCCTGGCAGGAACTTGACATTGACCAAGGACAAGGGCTTCAAGCAGGAATATGACATTAGGGCATAATAGGGAAGTAGGTTAAGGCAGGAATTTTAATCTTAGGGTGGAACGAGAGATGCAGACTTCAGGCAAGGTTTTGGGCTTGGACAAGGAAGTAGGCTCAGGTATTTTGGTCATTCTGACAAACCCTTTGGAAAAAACTGTCACAGAATTTTGCTTATTGCCTTGACAATTTTGTGTTTACTGTCTTGCTTGTTCCTCACTGTACCACTATTGACCTTAGTTCCTGCATGTCATTAAATTGGTATAAAAGTGAACTGGAAATTATTAAACTTGCCTTCAGTGTCAGAATTGACTGGGGTAATGCTGCAGTTTTGTCTAATTGTCTCTTTCTTTTTAATCCTCGCTCCTGCGCTGGAGGACCTGTTGACTGACTGAGTGGGCTTGGTCACCCTGGTTGAGTTCCTGTCCTGACTTCCTTTAATGATGAACTATGATGTGGAAGTGTAAGCTGAACAAACCCTTTCCTCCCCAAGTTTCTTTGGTCATGATGTTTTGTTACTTTTTCATCACAACTCTTAAGACAAGCTGGAAGACTGAATTCAATCCCCAGCGCCTACATGGTGGATGGAGAGAATGGAATCTTCCTGCAAGTTGTCCTCTGACCTCCACATGTGCAGAGGTGGGACACATAGGGGGAACATACACAATAAATAAATGTAACTTCTAAAAGGACACGAAAGTAAGAGGGACTGTTAGGGAGCAAACAGGCTGTCAGTGGTGAGAAGTGCTAAGAGCAGGCAGGAAATCGCGATCAGATGCAGTGTGTGTGTGTGTGTGTGTGTGTGTGTGTGTGTGTGTGTTGCTTACTCTGACCCTTCCTTAATGCAACAGCCGACTGATGACCAGCAGACCAGAAAGAGGCAGCTACCATGATGAGAAGCCAGCATGCTGAAAATAGAAGGGGAAGTTGCGGCTTTTTTTTTTCTTTTTGACTCTTTGCTAGAGAGTTGTGGGGGTGATGTAAAGGGGAGGAGGGAGAGTGGGAGAAGCATGGGGTGAGCAGGAGCCGTGTACAATGACACACATGCATGAAGACCACAGGTGAGCAGGAGCCATGTACAATGACACACATGCATGAAGACCACAGGTGAGCAGGAGCCGTGTACAATGACACACATGCATGAAGACCACAGGTGAGCAGGAGCCGTGTACAATGACACACATGCATGAAGACCACAGGTAAGCAGGAGCTATGTACAATGACACACATGCATGAAGTCATCAGGTGAGCAGGAGCTGTGTACAATGGCACACATGCATGAAGACCACAGGTGAGCAGGAGACGTGTACAATGACACACATGCATGAAGTCCTCAGATGAGTAGGAGCAGTGTACAATGGCACACATGCATGAAGACCACAGGTGAGCAGGAGCAGTGTACAATGACATACATGCATGAAGACCACAGGTGAGCAGGAGCAGTGTACAATGACATACATGCATGAAGTCCTCAGGTGAGCAAGACCAGTGTTCAACAACACACATGCATGAAGTCATCATGTGAGCAGGAGTCGTGTTCAATGACACATGCATGAAGTTATCGGGTGTGCAGGAGCTGTATACAATGACACACCTGCAATGAAGACATCACAGCAAAGTCAGGTGTGCTGGGGTACCCCTTAGTCCCATCACTCAGCTCAGAGGCAGAGGGATCTCTGTGAGTTCAAGGTCAGCCAAGACTACATAGTCTTTAAGAAAGAAAGATGGAGAGGAGAGAGGAAGAGAGTCATAATAAACCCACTATTTTTTAAATTAAATGAAAAATATTAATAACATATTTTTTTAACTTGGGAAGAAAGGGTTTATTTGGCTTACCTCCAATCTTATGGAGGCATTTTCTCAGTTAAGAGTCTCTCTTCCCACTATATCTGTTAACAAAAATCAACCAGCACAGAGGTCAAACATACAAATCTGTTGTTGGGCCTGCTTCCCAATTTACTTGAATATTGCTTACATTTGAATATTTTCTTGTTTTTTTTGAAAAGCATGTTCTTTCATTGAAAAAGGAAGTAAAAAATATTTTATGGTAAAATTGAAGATTTACATGGAAAATATTTCTGATAAAATAGAAGTGACAGATATATAGAAAAACACATTAAAATTGACAATTTTCATGGAAAAATAAAAAGGGTAAAGTGGTAGACATAAAAAACATTGCTAAATTAGTTGAAAAAAGAAGTAGAAACATTTTGTGATAGAATTGAAGATTTACGTGGAAAATATTTCTGATAAAATTGTAGAAAAACTTGTTAAAATTGAAGATTATCGTGAAAAATTTTATATAGATATAATAATGGTAGGCATAAAGGTATTCCTAAGTTGATTGAAAGTGGAATTATAAATATTTTCTGAGAAAGTTGAAGATTTACATGGAAAATATTTCTGATAAAATTGAAGAAATATATAGAAAAACATGTTAAAATTGAAGATTATCATGGAAAATTACACAGATAAAATGGTAGGCATAAAAAACCTTTCTAACTTAATTGAAGGTAGAATTAAAAACATTTTGTGATAAAATCAGAGATTTACATGGAAAACATTTCTGATAAAATAGAAGAAATATATAGAAAAACATGTTAAAATTGAAGATTATTATGAAAAATAAGGCAGATAAAATGGTAGACATAAAAACATTACTAAACTAATTGAAAGAGGAATTATAAACATTTTCTGATAAAATTGAAGATTTACATGAAAAATATTTCTGTTAGTCTATGTCTTTTTATTGGGGAATTGAGTCCATTGATGTTAAGAGATATTAAGGAATAGTGATTGTTGCTTCTTGTTATTTTTTATGTTATTTTCATGTTTGTGTGGTTATCTTCTTTTTGGTTTATTGGAAGAAAATACTTTTTGCTTTTTCTAGGGTGTAGTTTCCCTCCTTGTGTTGGCGTTTTCCATCTATTATCCTTTGTAGGGCTGGATTTGTGGAAAGATATTGTGTAAATTTGGTTTTATCATGGAATATCTTGGTTTCTCCATCTATGGTGATTGAGAGTTTTGCTGGGTATAGTAGTCTGGGCTGGCATTTGATGACATCTGCCCAGGATCTTTGAGCTTTCATCGTCTCTGGTGAGAATTCTGGTGTAATTCTGATAGGTCTGCCTTTATAAGTTATTTGCCCTTTTTTCCTTACTGCTTTTAATATTCTTTCTTTCTTTAGTGCATTTGGTGTTTTGATTATTATGTAACAGGAGGACTTTCTGGTCTGGTCCAGTCTGTTTGGAGTTCTGTAGGCTTCTTGTATGTTCATGGGCATCTCTTTAGGTTAAGGAAGTTTTCTTCTATAATTTTGTTGAAAATATTTACTGGCCCTTTAAGATGTAAATCCTTGCTCTCTTCTATACCAATAATCCTTAGGTTTGGTCTTCTCATTGTGTCCTGGATTTCCTGGATGTTTTGGGTTACAAGCTTTATGCATTTTGCATTTTCTTTGACTGTTGTGTCAATGTTTTCTATGGTATCTTCAGCATCTGAGATAGATTTTTTTCTTGTATCTCTTGTATTCTGTTGTTGACGCTTGCATCTATGACTCCTGAATTCTTTCTAAGGTTTTCTATCCCCCAGAGATGTCTCACTTTGTGATTTCTTTTTTGTTTCTACTTCCACTTTTAGATCCTGGATGGTTTTGTTCAGTTCCTTCACTTGATTGTTTGTGTTTTCCTGTAATTCTTTAAGGGATTTTTGTGTTTCCTCTTAAAGGGCTTCTGCCTGTTGACCCATGTTCTCCTGTATTTCTTTAAAGGAGTTATTTAAGTCCTTCTTGAAACCCTCTATCAGCATCATGAGATACAATTTTAAATCCAACTCTTGCTTTTCTGGTGTGTTGGGGTATCTGGGACTTACTGTGGTGGGAGAACTGGGCTCTGATGTTGCCAAGTAGTCTTGGCTTCTGTTGGTAGGGTTCTTGTGCTTGCCTTTCGCCATCTGGTTATCTCTGGTGCTGGTTTGTCTTGCTGTCTCTGGCTGGAGCTTGTCCCTCCTGTGGGCCTGAAAGCCTGTGTCCATACTCCTGGGAGACCAACTCTCTTCTGGCAGGGTCTGTGCACAGAAGGCTGTGGAGCTGCCTGGCTCCATGGTGCAAATGGCAGCCTGAAGACCTCTGTCCCAGCTGCTCCACTGATCGTCTGCCCTGTGTGCTCCCAGCTGTCCCCCTCCAGAGAGAAGGTGGAGATCTCACCTCCACGCTCAGAAGGGAAAGTGCTGCTAGAAGATCACTCTCTCCTGGTGGGCTGTGCACAGAAGGCTGTGGAGCTGCCTGGCTCCCCAGTGCAAATGGCGGCTGGAAGACCTTAACAACATAATTTAATTGGTCCTTTGGTAATACTAAGCTACTGCTTCAGAATGAGAGTTCACTACCTCCAGAATTCTATTTGCATAGGATAGATAATTGCATTCTTTTTTCAAAATGAAAGCTACTCTTTACTGATATTCTGTTACTTGTTACTTGAAGCCAAATATAACCCAACTGATTAAAACAAACAGTGACTACATGCCAGGCATAGATCCAAATGCTTACAACTTGATGAAGGATATGTAATTATTATCCCATTATACAGATTGTATAATTAAGGCCTCCAGAAGTCAAATAACTCCAAGTCTGGACACCTGGTGAGTAGCACAGCAAGGATTTGAAACCTCGTACTCAACCTCCAAATCACTCACTCTTTATTGCTACATCTATATAGAAGTAACAATGCACAGAGAGATGTTGGAGACACATGTTCATAGTTGGAAATCCAGGTGAAATGTCTATCTCAAAACTAGAAATGCCAGGAATGAGATATTCACAGCAAGGAGCCATCTACCTTGAGACAAGAGTTGTTGTGTATTCTCTGAAAGTCCTGAACCTCTAATCTGCAAAATGAATTGAACAAAGGCATTGTGGTACTTTGAATATGCTTGACCCAAGGAGTGGCACTATTAGGAGGTGTGGCCTTGTTGGAGGAAGTGCACTACTATGTAGGTGGGCTTGGAAACCCTCCTCCTAGCCGCCTGCAAGACAGTCTTCTCCTGTTTGTCTTTAGAACAAGATTCAGAACACTCAGCTCCTCCTGCACCATGCCTGCCGGGGTGCTGCCATGCTCCCACCTTGACTATGATGGACTGAACCTCTGAACCTGTAAGCCAGCCCCAATTAAATGTTGTCATTTATAAGACTTGCCTGGGTCATGGTGTCTGTTCACAGCAGTAAAACCCTAACTAAGACAGGTGTAAATGTAGCAACTCTCCCTTAAATTGGAAACTTACGGGTTCTTTGGAGAGTCAGTTGTGTTGGATGGCGTTTTGCTGGGGCAAACACATGAAGGAGTGTTTTCCTGAAGTGGACACAGGTGAAAGACTAAGGCACACTCGTGAAGGAACGTTTCACTGAAGCAGACACAGGAGAGAGGATGTTCTGCTAAAGCAAGTACGTGAAAGGACACGTGATGAAGGAATCTTTGCTAACAACACACGTACTGGTCTGCCTTACAGTGTGAGCTCCATTTACCTGGACACAGAGGACTTGAGCTGATTGGATGCACATGCTGAGGCAAGGGCCGTGCCAAGACGAGGGCCGTGCCGAGGCAAGGGCCGTGCCGAGGCAAGGGCCGTGCCGAGGAAAGGGCCGTGCTGAGGCAAGCCACGTGGAGGACACATGATGTTTGGAGGGTACAAATAGGACTCGATGGAGTGACAGAGAGGGTGCTTGGCTTAGCTAGCTGTGCAATGCTTGTGGGTTCTGTGATTTCGCTTCCCTGAGAGAGGCACCGCTGAGAACTCCTCCTGGTGTCCCTGCTGGTCCCTCCTGCTGACTTGAGCTGAGGCTGAGGCCTGGCTGTCTCTGCTGCTGATTCCTGTTTGCTAACCCGACTTTACCGAACTGGACACCTGGTATATCCGTGAACTATTTGTGAGTGGATCAAGCTGCCGCTGCTGACCCATGAAGGGAACTGCGGATTTCCAGACAACACAGACAGGAGCTGCTCCAACCTTTCTAAACAGGTCCTCTTCCCCCCACACGCACCCCATCCTTTCTTCCCCACTACCGCTGGTGGATGATGTGCTAAAAGGGAGGTTAAAGCATTAAACAACCATCATTAAAAATAAAGACTGAGGGGCTGGTGAGATGGCTCAGTGGTTAAGAGCACTGACTGTTCTTCCAGAGGTCCTGAGTTCAATTCCCAGCAACTACATGGTGGCTCACAACCATCTGTAATGGGATCTGATGCCCTCTTCTGGTGTGTCTGAAGACAGCTACAGCGTACTCATATAAATAAAATAAAATCTTTAAAACAAAATAAAGATTGAAAAAATTAAAGTTACACTCCGTTTGGCCCGAATAATGATCTTTACTTGATAAAAATGCCTTTACATATCCAGAAATGAGTGCAGTTGTCAACGCAAGTATTTGAGTTGTGGCCTCACCACAGGAGTGCTGGGCTCAGGCTGCTCTCCAGATCCTTACTGCCGGGGAAGAATTTGGCTGCACAGCAATGAGACCATGACCTCAATCTCCCAGCGGTTACTCGTTTGCTAGGCTGTGCTGACTGTGGGGAATCTGAAATGAAGTTCCCTGGGTCAGTGCCTGACCGCTCAACCACCTCTAACCACAGAAACAGCTGGTCCTTGGGAACAAGAACAGATGCTCTTTACCTACAAGGTACAGGGAAAGAAGAAAGCAGGAAAGGGTGATGGGTGACATGGATTCCAAATCACGGAATAATGAAAGCAAGAGCTTACCCTGTGCCAGGCTCTGTGCCAGGCTAGCACTGCCTGAAGCAAGTCCATCGCTGGTCTGCATCTACTCAAACGGAATCATGAAGTTCCTGAAGAAAATACCTGGTATTGGCATCTGCCTACTGATGTAGCCGGTTGTTTGGATGGTTGCTCTGGTTTGACCTCTCTCTCTCTCTCTCTCTCTCTCTCTCTCTCTCTCTCTCTCTCTCTCTCTCTCCAAGTGTACTCTAAGGAAAGATCTCATAAAGGCCGGCTGCATAATACAGCCAGCTGCAATATCCTCATGCCTGTGATGGAGCTATAATTCACATGCAGGGCTGACAGCCAGGTCATAGGCTGGTCCCGGGGGAAGCAGACCAGGCTGCCAGGATGAAGCAAAAGGCTCTGAGTTTCCTGCTGCCCACTGTGTCAGGAGGGGATGCACACGGTCCTAGATGGGAGCAACAGAAGCCTTATTGATGTAACACCACAGTGCTAATGTGTAGCTTCACGAAAAGAATGGAAGAGCAGAGAGATGTCACATACCATCCTGGTGCAGGCCGAGCGCTTTTTGTGCCTTGCAGATAATTCATTGTTTATAGATGGAAGGTTTGTGACCGTCCTACACCAACCGAACTGTCAGCACCGTTCTTCTGAAACCAGGCGCTCACCCTGTCTCTGGCATGTTTGGGTAACTCTCCCAACACAGATACAGATGTTCTTATTATTATGTGTATCAGGTGAACTGTGTCACCAGAGATCTTTGACATTACTAGTGTAGTTACTTAGGGACATCACAAATCAGGCCTCTGAAAGACGTCAAATAAATGTTGTGTGTATTTCATCTGCCCGGTGACCAGCTATTTCTCTCTCTCTCGCTGTCTCTCTCTCTCTCTGTGGACTTCTCTTCTACTTGTAACATAATATTCAAATATGGTCCATAATAACCCCACCGTGGCCTCTAAAGTGTTCAAATGAAAGAAAGACGTGCACATATCTTACTATAAACCGAAGCCAGGTGCCAGTCATCACACCTGTAATCCCAACTTTCTGCAAACTGAGGCAGGAAGACTGCTGTTGGTTTAAGTAGGCAAGGCTTCTAAGACATCTCTCAAGGAAAACAAACAAACATAAAACCCTCCACAAAACGAACTACAAATCTATAAATGATTACAAGTTCGTGAGCCAGTCCATAGCTGGGCCTTCTGGGCCAGATATTTAGCCAAGTGGTAAATCTTAAGAAAAAGTTCTTGGAGAAAATTAAAAGTACTACTGCAGTGAATACAGGAATAAAAAGAAAACAAACCATCAGGTGGGCGTAGCTGCCTAGACTATTAGGTGGGTGTGGCTCAGACTTGTAGCTTTAGGGAGGTTGAGCTACTGGGAGTTCAAGGCCAGACTGGGCTCTAGTGAGACCTCATCTTGAAAAAGAAAGAAGTCAGGCAGTGGTGGTGCACGCCTTTAATCCTAGCATTTGTGAGGCAGAGGCAGGTGGATTTCTGAGTTCGAGGCCAGCCTGGTCTACAGAGTGAGTTCCAGGACAGCCAGGGCTACACAGAGAAACCCTGTCTGGAAAAACCAAAAAGAAACAAAAAACAAAAGTAAAAGAAAGAGAGAGAGAGAGAGAGAGAGAGAGAAGGAAACAGGGATGGTATAAAGTCCTAGCGGTCTGGATAGACAAACATTGGCTGAGTACTCCTTTAATGGCTGTGAATAAGGACGAGGGCCCAACTCTGAGTCTGCCTAAGGGACCCCAGGAAGCTGCAGGCAAGTTTAAAGCACAAGGTTAAAGGGCGTGAGTTGTGAGTGTGTTTATAATTGTGAGACAGTTGTGAGCCATCAGACGTGGGTGCTGAAACCCGAACTCAGGTCTTTCGCAAGAGCAGTATGAACACATAATAACTGCTGAACCATCTTTCTAGCCCCAGTAAATAAGCTATATAGTTGTTTGGTTTGGTTTGGTTTTTCCAGACAGGGTCTCTCTATGTAGCCCTGACTGTCCTGGAACTCACTCTGGTCTTCAAGATCAGGCTGACTTTGAACTCACAGAGATCCACCTGCCTCTGCCTCCCAAGTGCTGGGATTAAAGGTGTGCATCGCCAGCACCTGAAAGCTATATAGTTTTTTAAATTGTTTTGAGATTAATATAATTAGGTCTCTTCTTTCTTTCCTCTCTTCAAAACCCTCCCTTGACTCCCCCAACACCCTGATTTCTTTTGTATTCATGACTTCTTTTTCTTAGATTGTTGAGCAAGTTATGTTTATGTACTTAGGAATATATGTACATATATATATGTATATATTGTATATGGCTTTAGAAAACACTGGCATTATAATAAAACAAAACACAAAAGCCGGATGGAGATTTGAATAGGCGGCAAAGTGTTCTGAGATTCCAAGTGAGAGGAAGTTAGGTGTTGCTAAATAGACATTGGAATTGCCAAGTGGGGGCTAGAAAGATGGCCTAGCAATTAAGAGCACTGTCTGCTCTTCCGGAGGTCCTGAGTTCAATTCCCAGCAACCACACTGAGGCTCACAACCATCTGGAATGGAATCTGATCTCGCCTTCTGGCATGCAGGTGTACATGCTGATAGAGCACTTATATACTTAAAAAATTTTTTAAAAAATTGCCAAGTGCCAAACAATTTTTTGGCCAGGTGGTGGTTGTGGGACCGTGTCTTTAATCCCCGAATTCAGGAGGTAGAGGCAAGAGGATCTCTGAACTCAAGACCAGCTTGGTTCACACAGTGAGTTCCAGGACAACACAGAGAAATCCTGTCCCAATGTGCCCCTCTCCAAAAAAACAAAACAAAACAAAATAAACAAAAAAACCCTAAAGATAAAAGGTTTATAATTTTGTGTGTGTGGAGGTGTCTTAGGATTTTAGTGCTAGAAAGCGATACCATGACCATGGCAACTCTTAAAAAGGAAAAACATTTAATTGGGGCTAACTTACAGTTTCAGACCATTATCATCATGGTCAGAAGCATGACAGCATCCAGGCAGAAATTGTGCTGGAGAAGAAGCCGAGAGTTCTATATTTTGATTCTCAGGCAGAGGAAGGAGACTGTGTGCCACACTGGGCCTAGCTTGAGCATAAGAGACCTCAGAGTCCACCCCTACAGTGACACACTTCCTCCAACAAGGCCACACTTATTCGAACTAGGCCATACCTCCTAATAGTGCCACTCTCTATGGGCTAAACATTCAAACACATGAGTCTGTGGGGGACCCTACCTATTCAAACCACACTCTACTCCCTGGCCCCCATAGGCTTGTAGCCATAACATAACATAAAAAGCATTTTGTCTGACTTCAGAAGTCCCCATAGACTGTCACAGTATCAACAATGTTTAAAAGTCCAAAGGTCAAAATCTGAGATTCATGAAATCTCTTAATTCTAGTTCCTTATAATATCAAAATAAAAAAGCTGATAGCATGCTTCCAACGTAGGACACAGGATACACATTACTGTTCCAAAACGTAGAGAAGAGAGCACAGTGAAGAAACACTGGGTCAAAGCAAGTCCGAAAGCTCTGAGACAACTCCAAACTCTTCTCCATGTCTCATGTCAGAACGCTCTTTAGATCTCCAACTCCTCTCAGCTTTGTTGACTTTGTGACTGTAACACACTTCTCTCTCATGGGTTGGCTCCACTCCCTGTTAGCAGCTCTCCTCAGCAGGTGCCCCATGGCTCTGGCATCTCCAGCACCTCAGGGTCCCCAAGGCAATCCAGATTCACCACCACAGCTTCACAAAATGGCCTCTCTGAGCCTCCACGCAAGGACACCCCTGCCCCATGCCTGGCCTCAGCAACTTTTCTTAGCCTTGGAGGGAGATTCCATCACCCCTTCCTTCTATCCTTGACTCTAAAGCCAGAACCATGTGACCAAAACTCCCAAGTTCTGCAGCCTGCGGGGGCTGATCTGTAGACCAGGCTGACGTTGAACTCAGAGATTCTCCTGCCTCTACCTCTGGAGTACTGGAATTAAAGGCGTGTACCACCACGCCTGAACCTAAACTGTTCTTTAACTCCTTCTCATAACTCGGAAGCCTAGCAGGGTGGGGTCTTCCCCTGAGGCCACTACTCCCTTTATTTCCATTATATATATCTGGCTTTTCTTTAATCTGTTCATTTACTTGAACTCAGTAGTTAATCCCATTCTTCGTGGTGCCCCTTTTCACTATAGATCTTTATAAGCATGGCCACTAATAACCACAGGACACTGTCCACACTAGGCAGTTTTAAAATCTCTACAAAAACAATCAATCCAAAACTCTTCAATTTAGCTTTAGGAAGATTTGGGGGGGGGGGGGTGTGGAACCAAGGCAAAGGAAGCAACATTCTTTACTAAAATAACACCAGAAAGATCTCTAGGCAACATACTAAAATTCTTCTGTAAAGCCCCTGGAGCCAGAAGTCATAGTTCAAATCACTGTCTTCGATACTTTTATAAGGATTGCCCGTTAAGAAGTACTTAAGACATTGTACTGCTTTCCAAAGGCCACTTCCTCCAAACAAAACATGGCCGGGCCTATCACAGCAATGCCCCAGTCCCTGGTACCAACTGTCTTAGGGTTTCCATTGCTGAGGAGAGACACCATGACCAAGGCAACTCTTTAAGTTCTAAGGACAGCATTTAATTGGGGCTGGCTTACAGGTTCAGAGATTTGGTCCATTATCATCATGGTGGGAGCAGGGCAGCCAGGGGTATGTGCACATGAGGACAGGTGCTCTTGGAGGATTCCCCATAGTTCTCAGCTGCCTGATTCGGGGCTGGTAATTAACCCCAGGTCCTCTACAAGAGCACTAAGAGCTCTTAACCGCTGAGACATCTCTCCAGGCCCCCGTTAGCATTTTCTATCAGCTAACAATGTCTCAACCTTCCCTATGTTTGCTCACCATTTGTACACGTCTTGCAATGAAATGACACCTTCTCCCCTAAGTTGTTTTTGTCAGGGCATTTCATCTCACAGTAGCAAGAAAAGTAACTATGACCAGTATTAAGCGAGGGGGGTAAAGACGGTCAGGCTGATGGACATCAGTCGTTTGCACAGCCCAATCACTCAGCCCCACAGCTCAAGCACCTTATGTCCCAACACAGCAATGGTTTTTAAATAGAGATATTTCCCTCTAGGAGGTATTTGGCAAAGTCACAGCTAGAAGGATGCTAATGGCATGGTGTGTACAGCCCAGAGATGCTCCTAACAACCCTCTGGGTACGCCACAGCGAGTTATCCTGTGAAAACATCCAACAGTGCAGTGACAGAGAAACCAGTAAAGGAAGCTAGTAAAGCCCACGAATCAAGTAGAAGGATGCACAGGAAGTCAACGCTGAAATGGGCAACTAACGCTTCAACTGAGCTGGAAATATGGGGCTGGGGTTGGGGGGTGGGGAGTACATAAATGAGAGGTATACCCCTGTATCGACTTCAGCAACTACAATTTGCTGTGAGTAAAACTCTGGGGCAGGCAGAATGGATCAAGGTGAGGCTAAAGGAAAGTCAGACTAGATAATAAACTGGGTAAGGAGTTCACCTTGTAATCAAGAGGGCAGCTAGAGCCTGATATGAAAGGTGAATGAAGAGAAACAAGGAGTCAGAGTGTAAGGGCCAGATGTGATGGGTGACTCCGAGGAAACGTCTTCCAGAGAGTCAGGGCTGATCATGTATGAACTCAGAGACTGTGGCAGCACACACGAGACATGCACAGGTTCAAACCAGACACAATTCCAGAACCCAGAAGGGAAAGTAGACAAAGTCCCGCCCCTAACCAAGAAGCTATTTGCAATTGGTACCTGCTGGGAAAGGGAAGTCAGTTTTCTCCAACTGAGCATCCCCAAGTATATCAAACACACTTGGACAACACATAATTGACACCGTGGATTTTTGTTGGGTTTTGGTGTGTGTGTGTGTGTGTGTGTTGTTGTTGTTGTTGTTTTCTTACTGTTTTTTGTTTTGATCTCTTTTTTTGATAGAGAAGGTGAATGGGCAGAGAGGATCTGAGAGGAGCTGGGGGTGGGGAAATGTAGTCAAATATATCATAAAATTTTTTAGATGTATTTATTTAATGTGCATGAGTACACTGTAGCTGTCTTCAGACACACCAGAAGAGGGCATTGGATCCCTTTACAGATGGTTGTGAGCCACCGTGTGGTTGCTGGGAATTGAACTCAGGACCTCTGGAAGAGCAGTCAGTGCTCTTAACCGCTGAGCCGTCTCTCCAGCCCGAGAAATTTTTTTAATTAACAAGATTATGGTTTGACAAAAACTAAAGAGCCATTAGCAAACCATTGAGCATAATCCAGACCAGATTAGACTCAGAACCAAAGGAAGCTAATCTTGGTTGCCAACTGATTGGCTCTGGAATCAAGACACAGCTTTGGTTGGGTCTGTGAGTGTTTCCTGGAGGACTGAGGGAAGTCCCTCCCCAAGATGAGTGGCCCAGGCACACAGAGTTCTGGAGCTGCTTCCCCCTCCCACTTCCATACCCTGCTGCTGCCACCATTTCTGCTAACATAGGAACCTAGCCTTCCAATATGAAGACAAGCAGCTCCTCAGACATCCTATCAATGTCAGATGGGAAAGTGGGGCATCAAGCCTCGAAACTGAACCAGGGTCTTAGCCTCCCCGGTGTGCGGATGGCTACTGATAGGCTACCCTGCCAACACAGTATAATGGAATTTAATAAATCTCTTTTGTAACATATACTCATTTCATTGGCTCTGTTCCTCGAAAGAACCACAATACAAACACCAGAAATGACTATAGAACAATGAATGGGTTGGTACGATATATGGGTGATGTAATACAAAGAAGTAAATAAGAACAAATTATTAAACCACCCTCAAAGGAGAGGTTTTAAAAACAAACTGTCAGAGGAAGGTGGATTTCTGAATTCGAGGCCAGCCTTGTCTACAGAGTGAGTTCCAGGACAGCCAGGGCTACACAGAGAAACCCTGTCTTGAAAAACAAAAAAAAAAAGAAACCAAACAAACAGAAACAAACTGTCACACACATACCATTTAGATCTCATAGACACCCTAGTACACAGGCAGATATGCATCAGCAGTACCTGTATTCTTGTGTCTCAGTTAGGGTTTCTATTGTTGTGACAAAACACCATGATCAAAGCATCTTGTGGAACATAGTTTATTTGGTTCACACTTCCATCATTGGAGGAAGGCAGGACATGAACTCAAACAGGACTGTAACCTGGATTCAGAGGCTGATACAGAGGCCGTGGAGGGGTGCAGCCTCCTGGCTTGCTCAGTCTGCTTATAGAACCCAGGACTGCCAGCCCAGGGATGGCCCCGCCCACAATGGGCTGGGTCTTCCTCCACTGAACACTGATTGGAAAAATGTCCTACAGCTGGTTCTCATGGGGGCATTTTCTCAACGGAGACTCCACTTTGTGTCACGTTAACACAAAACTAGCCAATACATCCTGGAATTGGAGAGATGGCTCGGTGGTTAAGAGCACTTGCTGCTCTTCCCCGACTATAGTTTAGCTCCAAGGACCCAAGGTAGGCAGCTTACACACACCTACAGCTCCCGCTCAAGGTGATCTGATGGACAATTCCGGCCTTTGTGGGCGCCTACAACACGGCAGACACACGTGTTAAAAATGCATTTATCTGTACTCTTGTGCTTTGAACTGCTTTTTTCACAATGAAAAACATTTTTATATCTTTTTACTCAGCTTCCTTTTTTGAGACAAAGTTTCACGTGGGCCAAGCTGGCCTCTATGTAGCCAAGAATGATCAACTTTTGATCCTGTCTCCACCACTATTCTCTCTCTCTCTCCCTCCTGTCCCTGATCCTGTCATGAAACCTGACATGGTTGTGCACACCTTTAACCCAGCGCTCAGGAGGGCGAGGCAGTCAGATCTCTGTGAGTTGGAAGCCAGCCTGGTCTACAGAGTTATAGACAGCCAGGACTATAGAGAAACCATGCCTCAAAATGTGTGTGTGTGTGCACGTGTGCGCCTGCCTGTACATGCGCATACAACCACACCTGGGGAAGCCAAAAGAGAGCTATCAAATCTCCTGGAGATGGAGTTACTGGCAGTTCAGTAGCCCATCTTTGGGAACAAACTTGGATTATCTGGAAAGGCAGCAATCAGTTCATAACCATTAAGACATTTCTACACACACACACACACACACACACACACAATCTACAACTTAAAAAGTACATCTCCCAAACATAATCTAGAAAAGCAAAAGGAAAGAGTGTAGTCTCTTGCTAAGCCTGACAATTTTACCCCAAGAATACACAAAGTAGGAAAAATCTAAGTTTCACAGGTTGTCCTCTGACCTATACAGATAATAAATGTAAGACATTTAAATCACAGTACATTTTTAAAAAAAAATATTCAACTTATTAGAGGTAAAATTACTCATTTTCAATTCTACCTCTTTGGAGAAAATCAATTTATTAAACTTTATTTCATTGTGTGTACCTGTATGCACGGGAGGGACCACACACATGCTATGGCATGCAGATGGAAATCAGAGGACGTCTTGTGGGGAGACAGTTTTCACTTTCCAGCACGTGGTCCCAGGAATAGCATCAGGCTGTCAGGCTCGGCAGCAAGTACCTTTACCCAGCAAACTGCTCTCAGCCCATCATGAGTCTTAAACAGTTATAGGTTTACTCAGTGACAAGTGAAAAACAAGTTTCTCAGCGAGAGTAGCTCAGCAAAACCCTTCAACAAGGACTAGGGATGTAGCTCAGTTGGTAGAGTATTTGCCCAGCACAAAAAGCCCTGGCTTTAGACTGGTATACCAGGTAAAAATGCACAACCCTAATCCTAGCAGGTCACTCTCAGCTATCCAAGAGAGCTTGAGGACAGCCTGGGTTTCCAGTTTCTAGGGAGGAAAAACAAAAAATAAACAAAACAAACAAACAAACATCCCAAGGGTCTGGAGATGTGACTATGGGATAAGCTTGCTAGCATTACAAGACCCTGGGCCAGTAATACCAAAACAAAAACAATCTTACACATACACTTTGATTAAAATCTTTATTTTTAAATGTCATTTACTGTGTGTGTCCATCCTATACTACCTATGTAGAGGACTAACAACGGATTCTGGAAGCTGGGTCTCGACTTTTGCCTCAAGGGACCAGGAGATCAAACTCAGGTCAGCACACTTGGCAGAAAGCCTGTCAACCACTAGGCTGTTGCAGCCATTAAGCTCTGAAGCTTTTTCCTTTCACAGAATTACAAAATTGAGAATAACCAAATTTGATTCCAAATATTTGCCTGTCTTAAAGTGTGCTCCAACAGTATTCTGGCAAATTATTTATTCAACCGTTTTTTTAGGTTCTCAAGGTGTTCCATGCCAACATCTTCTAATTCCAGTACCATGGCTTTACATGAAGAAGGATTATATGAAATAGTCATTAGGCAACACAAATCTATCAGATCTCGCTGACATTTTTGTAACCCTTCTAGGAATTTTTTATATTTACGAGGGTCCTTTTTTAATTGTTTCATTTCTGGTACTGAATACCCTATCATACTGGTAAGTATTTCATCTATAAAATCTACATCTAGATATGCAGTACCATCGGAAACCTTTGCAGTCACACCCCAAACGCCACCAGCACTTGAAAGACTTCCGGTTAAAGTGACAATAAATGCCTTGATTTTCACAGTAGTGACTTCCTTTGGCTTGCTGGCCATTAGAACAGACAAATAGATAAAGGGTGGAGAGTGTAAGTCCATGCCAATAGATAGATAAGTATTATTCTCAAATGATTTTGAAGAACAAGCCTGGAAAGAGTGGCCATTTTCTTTAGAAATTTGTGAACTCTTTTCTGATAGGTCCGGCATTCTGTTTAACATTTTATTACGTAAGCAATGTCCATCTGAACTGTTGGTTTGTTGTACTGCATCATCTACTTCTGAAATCTCACTGTCATTTGTAAAATCACTAGCCAAGAGTCTCTTATGACGGTCTCTAGTAGATGGACAGTCAAAAAATTTGTCTTTATGAATCATTTGCTCAGATGCCTTTTCATCGAAATTGCTGTTTCCTTGTTTATGAATCAAAGCTGTGTGGTTCAGACTGCTTGACTTGTGTGAAAAGATCTCCATACATTTACCCGTGTTTTCCTTCAAAGTTAGTGGCTGTGATGCTTTTATTTCCACCTGTTCTTTCTGGACAGTTTCTTCCAACAGCAAGGCCTCTTCCAGTGAAAAGTCATCAAATTCTCCATCAGTGAAATGCATAGGTTGGCTTGGTGGTTTCTCCTTTGGCCTTGGCTCAAAACTAGACTGATCTGTCCGAGTGGTATCTGAGGAACTGCCCGCGCTGAAACAGCTTCTTCCCTCAGTCACATCCCTGTTTGCCGCAGGCTCCTCACTTTCATCAAGACTTGCCAAGAGTTCTTCATCCGAAGGCCCCAAAACTGCATCTGCCCCCACTGAACCTCTGGGCACACTGAGATTGGAATTATTGGGAATGACCGGAACTGTAGGATCAAGTTCACCAATTAATCTCGCAAGTACTTTTTCTTGGGCATATTCTTCTGAAAGACCATCTACCTCACCCCCTAACACCTTCACATTTTCTGGTTTCAGTAAGAGAACACCAAGACGGAACAAAATGTGTCCATGAACTAAAATTTTTGTACCTGGAGTAAGACCACTATGGAGAGCTGGAATAGACTGATATTCCATTCCCTGAATTTGTGTGACACCATCAGTGAGCTGCAGCATTAGCATCCGTGAAGGCCTTACTTCCCATGGTTTTGGAGTACTCTGTGTTTCAGCTGAAACTAGATCATTGGTTGTATTCTTTCCTCTCAGCTTCTGTATCTGGGAATACGCAGGTTGACTTACATCAACCAAAGAATTGATCTGTAGAGCATAAAATCCATTCAGCTCTCCCTTTGGAATTTCTAAAATGTCATCAGGTAAGAGAGGATGTTCCAAGTCTCTCAGGTCAGTAAGAAGCCATTGCTCTAACACTTGTTTATTTATTTGTGCCTGACTCAAATTAGCATTATTATTTTCTTCTTGGATCCAGTTAACACAAGCTTCCAGCCACATTAGAGGAACTTTAACGTGCCATGTTGCCAAAAGCCAGGTTTCAACTCTTACTACAGCACTAGCTACACTCATTTCTTTTAAATAAGAGCATCCACATGCACCTGAAAACAAAGAGAAGAGACTCAATATATTAAGCTATACTCACTACTAAAAGAGTATATGTGTCCTCTCGAAAACAACAAAAAAAGTGGGCACGTTCTCTGAAAACAACAAGGAAGTTGACCATTAAAAGCTACACTCATTTCTTTTAAATAAGTGCATATGTCCACCTGAAAACAAAACAAAAAAGTGATTCAATATATTTAAACACAACACCTGTAATTCTCAAATATAGAAACAGGCCGAATTACTACATCCTCTACACTTTTCTTTTTTCAGCATTAAAAAATCTTTGACTTTCTACCTGGCTGATACTTAAACCTTAGACTCAGACAGTATAATGAGAAAGACAAATGTTTAAGGGCTAGCTCTGTCACGGTGCAAGTTTCATGACCTAATGTCAATTCCTTAACTTCTCTAACTCAGTATTTTGATCAGCACCACCATCTGCCTTACAGGGCTGCAGAAAGATTGATATATGTAATAAAATGTAAATGTCAGACCTCTGAAAGACAGTGGACGATTATTATATCTTATTATTTTAATAAAATAATAGATTTTATTAATTTAAATTTTACTTAATGTCCACTACTGTAGTGGCTACTTCTGGTTGTCAACTTGACTATATCTGGAATGAACTAATCAAGAATTGGAAGGCTCACCTATGATGCTAATCTGGAGGCTCAGAGATACAAGGTTCTGACCTGGATCTTGGCATGGAGATCTTGAAGCATAGTGGCTATGAATTCTAGATTAGACAAGGAGATCTCTGAGTTCAAGGTCATCTGGGATTAAAGGCGATATGGCACACACCTTTAATCTGGGCCACACCCTCTGCTGGAGACCTACATAAGGACATTGGAAGAAGACTCTCTGACTCTTCCTTCCTGCTTTCCTCGTGGGACTGAGCAACTGCTAGATCCTTGTACTTCCATCCACAGCTACTGTTGACCATTGTTGGGGAGTTGGACTACAAGTTGTAAGTCATAGACAAATTCCCTAACTCTATAGAGACTACCCATACGTTCTGTGACTCTAGAGAACCCTGACTAATACAACTAGTTTCTTTTGACATCTATAATTAACTTTATATATATTTTTTCTTTTCTTTTTTTTTTTAGTTTTTTGAGACAGGGTTTCTTTGTATAGCTCTGGCTGTCCTGGAACTCACTCTGTAGACCAGGCAGGCCTTGAACTCAGAAATCCACCTGCCTAGACCTCCCAAGTGCTGGGATTAAAGGTATGTGCCACCACTGCCCAGCTTAATTTTATATTTTAACTCTATTAAAATTTATATGCCTATAGTTGGCTACCTCACTCTGGGCTGAGAGAAGTCTTAACTTGTTTACCTAAATATTCTCAACTGTGTTGTCAGCTATACTTAAATCTGATTTTCTCAGGGTAACAAAGCAATAGCAAAATACTAAAGACAAATCAATTTAAATATATATTTATATATAGATAAAGGCTTAACATGTCTATAAGAAAACTTACCACTTAGCAAGACAACCTGCAATCTAATGACAGGATTTCAAGCTGGATGGTCCGTAGAGTACTCAAAGTTTCTTCTGCAGAGAAATGACCCTGAAATGTAAGATAAGGGGCAGTGAAGATTCTAGAACGACACCACAGAAAGTCACTGGCCTATTCTCATGAGTGCAAGAGTAAGATGGTGTCATTCTGCGGACAGTAAAGGTAAAATAAAAACAATACAGGCTAAAAATGGAAGTTTAGCCGGGTGGTGGTAGCATGTACCTAGCACTGGAGAGGCAGAGGCAGACTGAGTCAGGCTGTACGTTAAGCTAGAAGATAACTAAGGTAATTAACAAAGTGTGTGACCGAGCAGTTCAGAGGAAACTCTGGTGCCAAACAATCATTTTTTTTTTTTTGAAGCAGTGATATATACCATGGTACAGCTTGCAGGAGTTGGCTCTCTTTCCACCAGGTGGGTTCTAGGGATCAGAACTATGGTGTCAGGCTTGGTGGCAAGTGCCCTTAGCTGCCGAGCCAGCTTGAGGAAGGCAGCATAGGAGACAGGGTAGCCTGGGACCCCCCGTGCTCTTGGTTAGGCACACCCTCTCCCTTGTAAAACTGTATTACCATAGTCATAGCAGACAGCAAAGGGTTAGCTAGGACATACAATTTCCCATTTGCTGATAGACAAATAACAGTCCCCTCAGTACAAGAAAAACAACTTGGAAAAAGAGGTCTTTTAAATTGAACATTAAATTTATATCCTGTAACACACATCTTTTATTTTCCAGAAACAATATTAAAGGTTCAGAAATAGAGACAAAAACACGGTGTATCTGCAGCCTTGGGCTCGAACTCTAGGATTTAGGAGGAAAGGGGAGAGGGAGAAGAGAAAAGATATCGGACTATTTATCTGACAAAGCTTATCAATTTTTATATTTGAGGGGATTTGAATGTTATCAAGCAAAAATGTACAGTATGTCCATGAATTATTCAAAGATTTTTTAAAATTGTGTGTCTGTGTGGGGGTGGTGTGGGTACATGTGGGGGAGGTGGAGGTATGTACATGAGTGCAGGCGCTCAAGAAGGAAGGGGGTCAGGTCCCCTGGAGTCGGGAGTTACACATTGCTGTGAGTTACTCCAATCCTCCGGAAGAGCAGTGCATGCTCTTAGCCTGGGAACCATCCCTCCAGACCCTAAAGTTTTGTTTTGCTTTGTTGAGACAGGACCTCTATTATTATATGGCTGTGGAACTTTCTATGTAGACAAGACAGGTCTCCACTGAGATACTGAGAACTTTGTGCCTGCCTCCCAAGTTCTGGGATTAAAGGAATATACCATCACACCCAGTTCTAATGTTTTTTAGGAACTATTTAATGACACGAATATTTGTATTTTTCTTAGCATAATAGTGATATGTATAATTACAAAACTTAATCCTTAATACTTTTATGGTAAGGAAAAATACTTTTTTTTAAAGAATTATTTACTTATTTTATGTATATGAGTACACTGTAGCTGTCTTCGCACACACCAGAAGAGGGCATCGGATCCCATTACAGATGGTTGTGAGCCACCATGTGGTTGCTGGGAATTGAACTCAGGGCCTCTGGAAGAGCAGTCAGTGCTCTTAACCACTGAGCCATCTCTCCAGCTAGGGAAAAAATACTTTTATTAACCTTTGTACCTGATAGATTTGGCATAATGATTAATTTTCAATCACATTCAATTTTTTTAATAGAATACTATCCCTAGATATTGTATGTGGCATTCAATCAATAGCTGAGATCTTAAATCAGTAACAAATATTTATATTCATTTTATGTTCCTATTATTTTCCTCTAAAAAATAAGCTGGGCCAGGAAGATGGCTTGGCAGGTAAAGGTGCCTGCCTCTAAATGTGATGAGTGAGTCTACTCTTATGGTCCAACAGGATAGAGGAGAAAAACAACTCCACAAGGTTGCCCTGTGGCTCCCACTTGCTTGTATTGCATGTGCGTACAGTCGCACGCACACAAAATGTAAAAAGAAGCACTTATTTTCAACATCAATTTGACTTATTAAAGACACCAAGGCAATTTCAGAATTCTTGGAAGGTAATCCAAAAAGAAAGCCAGGAATAAACCAACATCATTATTACTGTTGACATAAGATATAACCATAAGGCCGGGCTAGGGGCCCTGCACTCGGAAGGCAGAGGCAAGCCAATCTCAGAGTTTGAGGACAGCCAGAGTCTACAGAGGGAGTCCCTGCCAGGGCTATACAGAGAAACCCTGTCTTGAGGAAAATAAGTAAATAAAAATAAAAGTAAAGAGAAAATTCCATTTAGGAATCTGCAACCCAGCTCTGTTCTGTCACCTTGGATAGGGTTTTTATCCTCAATAGTTTTAAAAACATTTTTTTCATTATACATGCATGTACGGAGGTTAGAGGTCAGTTTGAGAGTCAGTTCTCTTCTTCCCCCATCCTGGAGATAAAATTTACTTCATCAGGCTTGGCCTTGGCGGCAAACATCTTTACCCACTGATCCATCTCACCTGTCTGCCCTCTTACCTTAGTTTTTGTGTTTTTGTTTTGTTTCTTGAGACAGTTTGACTATGTAGCTCTCGCTGACCTGGAACTCAAAGATTCACGTTTCTGCCTCCTGGCTGCTATGATTAAAGGCATGAACCACCATAGTTTATTCTACTTTTCAAGAAAACTCCCTTATACATAAAACAAAAACAACCACAACTTATTCAAAGTACTGTAATAAGCACAAAGTGGCAAACGGGAGAGAACTCAGGGTATGGTGCCTGTGGTATTTTAAATTTCATCCCAGCCAGCTACTGAACTGTTCAAACTATATTAAATTCCACAGCTATGTAATACTGGACCCAAACTGACACTAAAGCATTAAACTATGCCATTTAACCATTAACTCCCGGTGGACCCAGGAGCCACCAAATGAGGCAAACAGCCACAGGCTCTGTGGTGACGCCCAAATCCAGGGCCTCCACGCTCTAAGCGCTGTACCGCTGAGCTACATATCCAGTCTGAGGTTTTAATAACTGAAAACTTCCAACTCTGAATAGATTATGAAGGATGGACAAAAGACTTTTGATTACTCAAAGAGAAAAACCTAAAAGGGGAGAGAGAAGAAAACAAAAAAACAAAAACGGGTGTAGCTGGGGGTGGGGGTAGGGGGGCACAAGAACAAGCCCATCGTGGGATTTAGGGGAAGCAACTGCTCACTAGAATACCTAGTCAAGACAATCTCTGTACAGTTTCCTTTAGATTCCCTCTTCCCATTAACTTAACAAGACAAAAAAAAAAAGGTTGTTAGCTGGGCGGTGGTGGCGATGCACGCCACTAATCTCAGCCCTCGGGGAGGCAGAGACAGGGGGATCTCCCTGAGTTCCAGGCCAGCCAGGGATACGCAGAGAAACCTCGCCTCGGAAAAGGAACGTTGTAAGAGAGATACTAACTTTAGCTGGCCGTGGTTGTGTTTGCCTTTAATCTCAGCCTTAGGGGGTGAAGGGAGGTAGAGGCACTTGGATCTTTGGAGACCCTCAGCATCAAACGCCCGAGCCGGGGGTGGTGGCACACACCGTTAATGCCGGGAAAGGCGGAGGAGGGGGGTCTACACAATCCGATCACAGCCAGGGCTGGGTTATAGCAAGACCACCCTCACTTTGTGCCTCGCTCCCACCGGCGGGCATCTGGGACCGTAAGGAGGGAGGGGAGCCCCCAGAGGGACCCGTCCTCCCCCTGGCGGGCGGGCGGGCGAGCCGGGCGGCCACGTGGGGGCCGGGGGCCTGCGAGCTTTCTCGGGAGGGTCCCAGGGAGCGCTGCGGCCGGGACGCGCGGGCCCGCCACGGAAGTGAGCGCAGGCTCCCCGGGAGCAGGCGCCGAGGGCCGCCGCGGCCAGAGCTCCCCCGCCCTCCCCGCCCGGAGAGCCGTTAGTTAGCACAGCGGGTTTCCCGAGCGCCGCGGAGGGGCGCAGAGCCCGCGGCGCGGGGAGGGAGCGAGCGAGCCGCGACGGCCAGCGGCGAACCCCGGTCGAGCACCGACCTGGCTTTCCCGCCTCGCCTCTCCCAGCAGCGTGATCCCAGCGCCGCGCCGTGCGCTCTCCCTTCCCCGTTCCTAAGGTTTGCTCTTTCCCTCGCTCACTCCTTCCCGCCCAATCGGCCGCGCGCACGGCCGTCCCTCCTCCAATCCCGCGAATCTCCCTCGGGGCTCGAAGATTTCCCCCCCCCCCGCGGCCGCCCCCTCCCGGCACACGTGAGCAGCCCGCCGAAGTCTCGCGAGAGGATTGCCATTAGTCCCCTCCCCCTCACTACAGAGTGCGCGAACGAGAAAGGAGGAGGGCGCTACAGGCGACAGCGCTGCAGACGCCATTATCCTCTGCTTCTCCGCTGCACGGACGTCGCCGTCGTGCTCGTCTCACACTCGCTTGCGGCTTGTAGGTATCGGGGTGACTAGGGCTTCCGGGTGGCGAGTCCGGAAAGCGGGTTGGCGCCCCGGGATGGCGGCTTGGGCTATCCCCATGCCCGGGTTTTCTCAGGCCCCACGGCCTTCCAGCCCAAAGGGAGTCGCCGGCGGAAGGCGGGGTTCTCGGCACCGTAATTGACGCGGCCTTGGGCCAATCGCTTCGCCCTCGCACCACCGCCGAAGCCTGGGCAGCCAATGGGGCGCGACGTTGAGGTGGGAGGGGGTTTGTCCTCGTTCTCTGTCTAGCAGTGACCGACCGTCGGAGGCGGCGCGGCCGGGAGGCAACGGCGGACTCGCGCGGTGAGCAGGGCCGGGCGAGCCGCGCTTGTGGGAGCGGGGCCGAGCCTCCCTACTCGGCCGTCGGGGGCCGCTCGGGCGGGCCGTGGGCCGCCGGGGAACGTTGCCCGGGTTCCCCTCCCCCACGGCCGCCATTTGCCCTGGCGCGCCTCTGCAGTTGGCGTGCGGGAAGCTAGATGGTGTCCGCGGCCCGTGAGAGGAGGCCTGCGGGCTTGGGACGCGGGCGCCCCGTGTCGAGGGAGCGCCGGGCCGGCCGGTGGGCTCGCGGGTGTCGTGTGCCGCGGCGCCCCTGCCGCCCTCTTTGTCCCTCCACGGACGGGGGGGTGGGGGCTGCGCGGGGAGGCCGATGGGGCGGCCGCGGCTCCCGCGGCTGCTTTGTCTCGGGCGGTGGGGGAGGTGCGGGGGACGGGCGCTCGCGAGCCCGCGTGCTGGATGGGGGAGGGGGGTCTCGCGCGACTCCGCCTAGTCGCACGTAGTCGCCATTACGCGGGCCGCCATTTCCTGTCGGATCCGGGCGAGGAGGAGAGGCTCGGCGCCGCTCGGCTGCTGTTAGCGGGGCGCTTGCGGGGTGGGCGGGAGGACGGCGCGCGCTGTCGCCCGGCGGACCTGTTAGCACTGGTGGGTTCGGGGACCAAGGCTGGGGTTTTGGGTTTTTTTTGGTTTTTTTTTTAGCGTAGACCTCGCTAATTTGCTCGAAGCCATTTGCCCTCGCGGCCGGGGGTTTAGCGGAGTAGCCGGGTCTCAGTGTCTCAAGTCGTCCTCAGGGATGGACACTTGCACCCGGCGCTTTGGAGTAGACGAAGGCATGAGTGCGACGCCTTGGCTTTAAGATGCAGTGCTAGTCCGTGGGTTTGGGACCGCAAGTTGACTGGCCCAGTTGTGACGCCCTGGTTGCAGTGCTGGAGAGTTGAATTAGAGGCGAAGTCGTTAGGAGACAGCCTTTTTTCACATCGCTTTTATAATGGTGGCTGGATAATGGTGGTAGTTTCAGTCTGGTGCCTTAATCAGAATTTTAGATTTCTCTGTCTGGAAGTTAAACGTAGCTTGTATTTGGTCGGTAGGTTTTGTAAAGTTGGCAGATTTCATTGATTGGTGTTGTCAGTCATGACCAGAGGCGGGGAAAAATGATTACTACTAGTCCTACTATAACACTAGTTTTGTGATAAGACGTGGTCTTTTCAAGAATTAGTGTTGTGAACAAAATTATAGGTCGGCTGGCTTTTCCGTTGTAATGAAATGAAGCAAGCTGCTGAGGACTGAATTACTGATATTTTTTTCCCCTTGAGGAAAAAAGGCTCTGGTGGTGGAGGTGGTTAGGCTGTTGTGTTTCATTGACACAGTCTAAAAGTCTAACCTCAATTTTTATAGGTTTTTTTTTTTTTAGCAGTTCATTTTTAGGGATATTTTAGTTTCCTCAAATCAGACCTTCGACTTCTTATTTGTAATTGATAATGACAAGGAAAGCAAAACTGGTTTATGTTATTATAGATTACTGTAGCATTAGGATGTCACACAAGGGGGTGTGTGCTGGAATCGGAATCTTTTTTTTTTTTTAAGATTTTAAGCAAAAGAGTGAAACTTCTGATAAACTTCTTTGTTTTTCAACAGATTGGTGGATCCATTTAATTCAAGAAAATGGAGACCGAACAGCCAGAAGAAACCTTCCCCAACACCGAAACCAATGGTGAATTTGGTAAGAAGATACTTTTAATTAACCAATTATATATTTTATATTCCGTTACTTTCATTACCATAAATATTTTTTATATGTTGTTTGCCTCTTACATAGTCTTATTTTTTGTAGTCTTGAGTTTGTATGTTACTTGTTGGTTTTTTTTTTATGAAAAGAAGTAATCTTTTCTTGCACAGGTAAAAAAGCCAGTATAGTTTTCCCACTCACCATTTTAATTCTTTAAAATATTTATTAAAATAAGATCTTTGATGTTAGGAAGGAAGACAAAGACAGGGACTTAAAATGTGGTTTCAATTACCCTTTCTTGGGGGGTATTTCTAATTTAAAATTTAAACTTTAAATTCTAGGTAAACGCCCTGCAGAAGATATGGAAGAGGAACAAGCCTTCAAAAGATCTAGAAATACTGATGAGATGGTTGAATTGCGCATTTTGCTTCAGAGCAAGGTATAAGCTCTTTAAATCTTGGAGGTTGGTTAGGAAGTCGAATAGAAATTGGTTTTTCACTTTGAGCTCTGCTTTGACTCTGGAAAGCTTCAGAACTTTATTATACAGTGAATAAAAGTTTTCTAAAGGGTTCATTTGTTTTGAAAACTGATAGGTGAGGCTGGCCTTGAACTCTTGATCCTCTGTCTTTTGAGTACTGGTATTACGGGTATGCCCTATTACATTTAGTTGGTGTGGTTCTTATGATAAGCAGAGCTGATATTTTGATGGTGAAAGCCCTATTACCAGGGTCCATCCACACAGATCAACTAAGCGAGTGACTTTAGACACATAGGCTTTTAGATGTTGATTGCATTTTATTTCCCCAGGAAACTAGTTTACTTAAGTTTCCCTGATCACTTTAAGTCATAAAGGGGTTGCTGTTTAGATTCTGTTTGGTTTTTTTTTTTACAAGAGGGCACTTGTAATCTATGCTTTCTAGGAATTATAAGTACAAAAAAAATTTTTTTTTTTTGTCTATTCCAGAATGCTGGGGCAGTGATTGGAAAAGGAGGCAAGAATATTAAGGCTCTCCGTACAGACGTAAGTATTAAACTACTGAACAAGCACATTCTTTGTATGTTTCTAGAATTTTAAAGGTTCACATCTTAGAAATCACTAACTACAAACCATTTGTAATAATTAATGGTTATATAGATGATTTCTGCTTTTTTTTAACCCTGATTAAGGTGGAACATACATAATTAAATCTTTTCATATTTTAATAAGACCCTTCAAATTAATTCACTTCAAATAAGATGAAACATCTTAATTAGGAATAGAGACAAAGTGTAAAAACCCTTAATTGTACCATTCCTCTTGTGTGTATGTGTAAGAGGGATTTAGGCATTTCTGAAAGCCGTTGAATATGGCTGATAAAAGCTTTATTTTTCTTTTTTAAAAAAACATCATCTGTTCCACAGTTTGCAACATGGGGATAATTCTGACTGACTTTTAAATATGGGTAATGAATAGAGATTAATCTTGGCAATCAGAACTGTTTGCCTAGAATTTGAGTCTTCATAATTTATAGTGGGTTGACTCTTGTGATTAGACACATTAAATGTTGGCAGCACCAGAAGTGTGTGTGTATTTCTAGAACTTGACTACACCAAATTTGTTTGGTTTTTTTTTCCCCTCGTACTATACACATTTCTTAATGTTTATCTTGGTAAAAATGAGGCAAATAACTTTGAGTACCTAACAGTATTTCATTTCTCTCGGTAACAGATCTTTGTGTTTCTCTTGATTACTATAAACTTTAGATTTTGTTGTAATTTTTACAAATCTGCTTATAAGATACAGGAATGTGTTTTACATCTCATGAAACCAAATCAGTCTTAACTAGTTGGGGGTTTGGTGTGGGAATTTTTGTTTTGTCTTTGAACCTCTTTCCTCTTAATCCAGATGTTCTGTATAATTATCTGGGTTATTTCCCCATTTTCCTCAAGAATTTCAGTAAACTTTTGAGTCACGACAGGTTTTGTGTCTACCCTCACGAGCCAGCCTGCTACTGAAACATTAAAACAAACAAAAAAACCTAGAAACCATCATTTAAGGTCCTTTAAATGTTAAGCCACGGTCAGGTATAGAGAAGTCCATTATTGTGTTAGTCTTCAGAACAACTTAAGCTTGTTTCATTGAGAGTATGAGTATAGTTTGTATTAAATTAAAATTTATTGCTTTTCCCCCTTTTCCCTCTCCTTGTTTTTTTGGCCATATATCTCCGTTGCCCATGTACTGGATCGACTTACCCCTGCGTTGCCCACCATGACGTTGGCCCATCCGCCCCTGAACGCCCATGTGAAAACCCTGGTTGGCTATGCCCAAAAATGTGCTCGTTGCCAAACGGGTACAATACTTGACAACTTCTGATTGAATGCCCATGCCCAATGCCAACATCCACGAACGCCAATGACCAATGCAGTACAATGCCAGTGTTTCAGTCCCAGACAGCAGTGGCCCCGAGCGGTATGTCCCAACAGTTTATGCCTCACTGCCTGATTAGAAAGAGAGAAATGTATTTTATTACCTGCCTTTTATATAATTAAATAGTATCCCCTTTAGACGGTGTATTGTTTTTCAAGTTTCTGTCTTATTTTCCCCATTAAGTCCTTTTGTCACTGAACTTTTACCGTGAGTTGCCCACCCAAACGATCCACTAATTTTATTTCAATGGAAGGAGCACAGCTTCAAGTGTTGCATATTTGCTGCATTGTAAATCAGACTGTTACCCAAATAGTCTCTCGCTCTGTCTTTGTGGCCCACCTTGCTTCCCAACATTGTCTGTTGATAATTTTTTCTGATGAAGCGCTAACTGGTTCACTTCCTTCACTCCTCATTCGTACTGTCTTTGTTTGTCTCGCATTTGTATTTGTTTTCTTGCAGAGCCCATTAAGTAGTCTAATTTCTAACTGGTATCCATAACCTTACTCCAGATACAATGTTCACCACTTGCATATTCTCCCAATTTACCCAAGAGAAGGTGTGCCAGTATTACATAACAGCGAGGGTGTCCTTAACTTGGTGGCGGGGAACATGAGAATTCAACTCTGCTTCAATTCTGGTCGATTGTTGCCACTTAATCTGAGCCCTTCCAGCAGCCCATTCTCTCTGTCTCTCTCAAAGTCTCCTGATAATGTTATGTCTGTATTGGGCATAAAATAAAATGCATGTGTAAAATTCATAAATAGGCTACCTTAAATGGGGACTATTAAGTAATTATGATGTTACTTCTCTAAAAGTTTATATGACTACTGATGACAAAACTCATTTTTCTTTTCCACCTTTTTGTATTCTTTGGTATTTGATATTTGGCAGCATACTGAGTATCAGTGCTGATATTGAGACGATTGGAGAAATTCTGAAGAAAATCATCCCCACCTTGGAAGAGGTAGGTTTCTTTTAAAAAAAATTGTTGGCAAGATGAGGGACAGTGTTTAAAGTTTTATTGGGCTGAACTGTGGGGTAGGGGCGAAAATAATGATTTTGTGGCAGCATAATGTATATTTGTCTTTAAAATAGGCTGGCCATTCCTGGAGTAGTAAATGGAACTATTTGATCCTACATCACAGTGTTTTCTTAATGTTTGAGGAAGGGAGAGGGCACTTTAGATCTGATTAGGGAAGATTAAGGTTTTACTTTTTTTAATAGGAAATTTGTTTATAGTTCAGTTCCAGGTTAACTTCCATCTGAAGGCAGTTGCAACTATAGGAGCTTTGTTGTAGTGTTCACAGACAGGAGGGAGCAGCAGGGCTGAGAGCTGCTATTTGGCTCATTCTCTTTAGTGACATTAAGAGTCTAATCATTTACTGGGTATATGGAGAAAGAATTTTACTGTTAAATAAGCTGTTTTTGTATTAACATAGATCTTAAAATATGTTGTAGTAGCTTTACCAATATATGCGACAATAGCCTGATCACGCTAGACACTTAACCTATTATTCTTATTTTTCTACTTTCAGGGCCTGCAGTTGCCATCACCCACTGCAACCAGCCAGCTCCCGCTCGAATCTGATGCTGTGGAATGCTTAAATGTATGTCATAGTGCCATTGAACCCCACTGAAGTATGGAGCCTGGCCCATAGGATCGATTTTCTTTTTAACATAGTGTGCTTTTCCCATCTCAATAGAAAAAGGCTTAAAAATATGATATATGAATGGTCTTACAACTCACTGTTGACCCTGCTCCATGCTGCAGTGGGAATTAACTACATTTGCAAAGTGCTTTGCAGTCATTTTTATTATGGTATTATTTGAATGTTAATAATTTTGTGGTAACAGCGACATGCTAAATGGCTGCAGTGTGGGTATGGTGTTGCAGGACCTGAAAATAAAATAGTTTTTTAAGGTGGTGCAGATTGTCCTTTTTGGGCCTGGCTATTGAGGATAATAAGCACATAACTGGTAAAGTTATTGAGATATAAATTCAGGTGGCTTACTGCAACAGTGCATTATGTTGTGCTTAAGCATAAGCTAATACTGTGTTGGGAAAACACTTGCAAGAGAGTAAAATTGTGTTATTTCCCCTTCTACAGTACCAACATTATAAAGGAAGTGACTTTGACTGCGAGTTGCGACTGTTGATTCATCAGAGTCTGGCAGGAGGAATTATCGGTGTTAAAGGTGCTAAAATCAAAGAACTTCGAGAAGTAAGGAATTATTTTGTTCTGTTTCTTCTGGATTCAATAGTTTTTTTTTTAAACTTTCATACAAAGTTGGTTTTGTGGGATACTCCCTCAGATCCCTCATCACTAGTTGGGTCTGAAAGTAACAAAAGTAAGTTTTGTTAAATTTACACCATTTCTAAGTCCTGGGTAGTTTACCATATTCTATATTGGGAGTAATTGGGTTCAAATGTCTGAACTTAGGTAGCTTAGATTTTATTTGCTGTGCTAACATTTTCTAATGGGTTTTCTCTTTTGTATGTGTTACAGAACACTCAGACAACAATCAAACTTTTCCAGGAGTGCTGCCCTCATTCTACTGACAGAGTTGTTCTTATTGGAGGAAAACCTGATAGGGTTGTAGAATGCATCAAGATCATCCTTGATCTTATATCTGAGGTATCTTTGGGATATTTTTGTTTGCATTCATTTTCATCAAACTACCAGAAATAAGGCAATATTTCATCTCCCTGCAAATTTTATATTGCCTCTTTTAGTATAGTGCCTTTGTTCCTTATGCAAAGGTCCCTATATTGCCACGTTGCGCACTTCTTACAGAGATACCTGGGGTAATGGTCCTTCCCTCTCCCACCCCCATCCGTATCCCTCCCCCATCAGTATTTCAGAAATCCTTTGTATCATTGCTTTATTCAGTCCCTGCCTCTGTTACATTTTGAGATGATAATGGCTGAGATGGGTTGTTGATTGATAGGACCAGTGCTGCTTTTCTTCGGGCTTTAAGGTGCTGTGTTTCTGTTTTTAGTCTCCCATCAAAGGACGTGCACAACCTTATGATCCCAACTTTTATGATGAAACCTATGACTATGGTGGTTTTACAATGATGTTTGATGACCGCCGAGGACGGCCTGTGGGATTTCCCATGAGGGGAAGAGGTGGTTTTGACAGAATGCCTCCTGGTCGGGGTGGGCGTCCCATGCCTCCTTCTAGAAGAGATTATGATGATATGAGCCCTCGCCGAGGACCTCCTCCACCTCCTCCTGGTCGAGGTGGCCGGGGTGGCAGCAGAGCCCGGAATCTTCCTCTTCCTCCTCCACCACCACCCAGAGGGGGGTAAGTTTTTAATCCAACCATTAACAATAAAGGAGGCTACACTTAGCAGTAGCAGTGGGGAAAATGGTTTTAATGTAACCGTGTAAACATTACAACATGTGCTTGCAGAGATCTAATGGCTTATGACAGAAGAGGAAGGCCTGGAGACCGCTACGATGGCATGGTAAGAATTTTTTGATTTATAAGGGAGATTGCATGTGTGTTTTAAGAGACCTTAAAACCAAACATTAGTGGAAGACTGGTAATTAAGAGATTTTTTTTTAATTGGAATTATTTGCACAGCCATCTAAATTTGGTATTTATGTAATACAGGTTGGGTTCAGTGCAGATGAAACTTGGGACTCTGCAATTGACACATGGAGCCCATCAGAATGGCAAATGGCTTATGAACCACAGGTTGAGTATCAATAATGTTACATATCGTTAATTTACCTTGCCTGTCCATAATAATTGGTCTCCCCTCCCTACCCCTGTAGTCTCTTGATTCAATTTATTTCCTGGATAAACTGGGTATGGGTTGTATGGGAGGAAAGCTCTGGGATATTTTAGAAATACTAAAATAAGTAATTTTTTTCTTTTGTTTTTAGGGTGGTTCTGGATATGGTAAGTTTTCTTTGAAATCAATCATTATTTCAATCTTATTTTTTACGTGAACTTGATGCTCATTATTTAAATCAGATTATTCTTATGCAGGGGGTCGTGGCTCATACGGTGATCTTGGCGGACCTATTATCACTACACAAGTAACTATTCCCAAAGATGTAAGTATGTTTAATTCGGGTTATTTAATTATTTGTAGTGGTTGCTGCTTCTGTAAATTCAAAGACTCCCAATTTAAGATTGAGATAATGTTTAAGAACTTAACGGGGTAGGAGGGTGTTGACTGTTACATCAGATGATACTTAGTGACACCAATAAAAATACGACAGTTTGGGGTTCTTAATATACATATATTGTAATGTAAAACTTAGTTCAGGAATTTAATATTGCCATTCTAAGTAAGTTACTATAAAGTTACTACTTTTTGTCATTGATAAAGATTTCTTTAAAGTCGTTGTAAACACTGTATTTAAAAATCTTTGCAGTTGGCTGGATCTATTATTGGCAAAGGTGGTCAGCGGATTAAGCAAATTCGTCATGAATCTGGAGCATCAATCAAAATTGATGAACCTTTAGAAGGATCTGAAGATCGGATCATTACCATTACAGGAACCCAGGACCAGATACAGAACGCACAGTATTTGCTGCAGAACAGGTCAGTTGATCGTTAGCTTTGTGTTAGTGTTTACATACTAAAACCTTTAAAAAGCTTTTCTTCCCAGTTGATTTTTCTTTTAGAAACCATGGTGTTTCCGTCACTTGGGGATCTAACTTCTAAATATTCTAATTAATAGCTCTGCCTTAATTTTCTTCTGTTTTTCTTACTAAAATGAAGACATTCAATACTAATCTTGCTGGAAGAAGCCTTAACCAAACTTCTCATTTCTCTGGTGAAAACTGCTGCCAAAACCACCACTTGTAATAAATTATACAGAGCCTGTAGAAAATGTAGACGAGTCATTGGATGTGGGCCTAGTTCTGTGTGGAAGACTAGTGATTTTGTTGTTTTTAGATAACTAAACGACAACAAATCACAGTCTGCCATATGGCACAGGCCACCTCTACAGGACAGATAATGATGGTGCTGTAAAATGCAGCATTTCACACCTTCCTCACGCTCCTTTGTCTTTTCTACCAAGTATTAACAGCTTCCAGTTTCATTTTCTTAACCCTGCACTACTACTGTCTATTGACATTTTCTTGAGTTTTACATTGCTTTAATTTATAGTTGCTATTGCTCTTTAAAAGTTCTTCTAATTGTAATGGACATGTTTATCATTTTATCATTGAAATTGTCTTAATGTTGATTAAGATGTTTTGAACAAAAATTCTAATTCGTACTTTTTTTTCTTTTCTTTTATAGTGTGAAGCAGTATGCAGATGTTGAAGGATTCTAATGCAAGATATTTTTTCTTTTTTATAGTGTGAAGCAGTATTCTGGAAAGTTTTTCTAAGACTAGTGAAGAACTGAAGGAGTCCTGCATCTTTTTTTTTTTATCTGCTTCTGTTTAAAAAGCCAACATTCCTCTGCTTCATAGGTGTTCTGCATTTGAGGTGTAGTGAAATCTTTGCTGTTCACCAGATGTAATGTTTTAGTTCCTTACAAACAGGGTTGGGGGAGGGCATGCAAAACTAACATTGAAATTTTGAAACAGCAGCAGAGTGAGTGACTTTTATTTTTTGTTCATTGTTGGTGGTTTTAAAAATAATTCCCCCCATGTAATTATTGTGAACACCTTGCTTTGTGGTCACTGTAACATTGGGGGGTGGGACAGGGAGGAAAGTAATAGTCCACATGTCCCTGGCATTTGTTCAGAGCAGTGTGCAGAATGTAATGCTCTTTTGTAAGAAACGTTTTATGATTTTTAAAATAAATTTAGTGAATCTATTTTTGGTGGTCTTTTTTTTTTTTTTAAGACAATTTCAAATGGTGGTTGAATTTTCCAGCCCACCCCTAAACTAAACACTAAGTTTGATTTTCAGCAGCTCCTCTGTTGGATATAAGTGCACCTCTTGGATATAGACAATACATTGGCAAATTCAGTTTGGGTGATTTCTTAATGGTTGGAAAGACTTGGCTTGATAAATTTCCATCACATATTCATGCTTATAATAAGCTTGGGATTTTGTTTGTTTTTGCAAATGTTTGCCACTACTTTTCAACAGTTTTCTGTTAGTCGTGGAGAACTGCGGTGGGGAGCAATACTACAAGAGTTAAGCATCTTACGTATATGCCAGAAGCCTGATGGGCAGTGAGCTTTATTAACCAGAGTAACACTTGGTTCTGAAAGTGGCTGATGCTGAATAAATCCTGGTTATTTTTGTTAGATAATTTCTCACCTATAGACTTAAAACTGTCAACCTGCTAGCGTCTTATTAGTTGAACTTTGTAAAAAAATATATATATACTTGTTTTTCCATTGTATGCACAATGAAAGAAAAAAAGATGTACCATTTCTCTGTTGTGTGTTGAATTATGTAGGAAATGTTTGTGAATGATTCAAAAAAAAAATGGAAAAAGCTCCTGTGGATGTTTTGTGTAGTAACTTGGCATCTGTATTGACAGTTCAAAATCCACATCTAAATAAAACTTCCATGATGTTAGTTTAACGTGTGCCCAATTTGAAAGGGGGTTGATTGGTAAATGTAAAGTTTGTTGACATGTTCCTCTTGTAAGGAAATACAGTAATCTTAAATTACATGGGGTTTATTTTTGTGTGTGTGTGTGTGTGTGTATGCGTGTGAAATGTTTTTCTAGCACTTAAGAGCAAAGTCTGGTTAAGGAAAGTACATAGAAAATTCAAGTAGTTAATCATACAAGCTGCTGGTACCTGTTAATGCTAAATCATTTTGAGTCATACAAGCCTCAAGTGTAATTTATTTTATAGAAAATAAATAAAATAGATAAATTTCTATATTTTATGGAAAATAAAATATAGATTGGAGTTCAGTGAGCAATTAGCTGGTTCACAAATATTCTCAGAATTGCCTGCCTTCAGCTCCAATAAGTTTGAGTCATGAATATAATGCTTTTATGTTTGGTGTAAGAACGAGCAGGTTTTTGTCTTAACCCACACTAAGTATTACATCCTAGGGGCTTCAGAGGGAATGGCAGCGACAAGCTTAGTTTATGGAAGAGTACATAGTCTACTAAGGACTGTAAACTAGGAAGTCCACAGGGTTAAAGAAGTGCTTAATTGGTTGAATGCTTGGCGCCTTTAGGTTCAGTCTCCAGTACCAGCTCAACAAAGCAGGATTGTGCACACCAATAACCCCAAGGACTGTACAGGCAGATGGGTCACTGGAGGTTTAGGTCAGCCAAGGGATAGGTTGTAAGACCTTGAACAGGGAAATGAAGAATGCAATCATTAAAATGTATTCAAAGGAATTGTTATGATTTATTGAAGCTTTAAAGAGGGAAAGATTAAGAAATTTGTATGTGTGCTTGTTCGAGAGAGGTTAGATTGCACATGGAATGTGGAGGCCAGAGGTCTTCCTGATTTGCTTCACTTTACTTGAAACTAGTCAGCTAGACTAATTAATTGGCCAGCAAGTGTCCAGTATCTTTAGCATAGGTTTCAGGCTCATTCTGCACCTGGCTTTAAGGGGTGCTAGGAACCCTATGTTGTACAGCAAGTACTTCTCACCAACTTGATTTTGCTAGTCAATACTAATAGGACTTTTGAAAGTCTAAACATACCTACCAAAATGTTAGTGGAAATAAGATTTTTCTGAAAGCACAGTGAAATTTTAAGTTTTACTATATTTTTGTGGGTGTATGTGTGCCATGTGCATGTGGAGGTCAGAATAATTATGAAAACTAATTCGCTTAACTATGGAAGGTCCCCATGGATGGATCTGATGGTCATGATAGGCACCTTTTAACCCACGAGGTGTCTCTTTGGTCCCCAATCAACTTTTCATGTGTTCCTATTTGGTTTTTAAAGACAAGTTAGCTGTGTACTGCACCTCACCAACCCCCTTGACTACTAGCCTTCAACCTATGCTCCTCAGGCTCCTGGATGCAGAGAATGCAATTTTGTACCCCCATACCACGTCTGGCACAATTAAGTGATACCTCAGAATTATTAGCAATATTGCAAGGGTTCTCAAATTGCATTATTAGAACCAACAAAAATAAAAGTGCTGGCTAAATCCATGGGCTAGCTGTCAGTTGTCACACAAGGCTTTGATCGTGAGTTCAGTCCCCAGAACCTACAAAATTGTCCTCTGATCTCCACTTGTAGAGATGATCAGAGTGCTCACCTGTGTGATACACATGCAAAAAAATTAGTATAACAAAGGTGAAATTTCAGTGTACATTTAAAAAGGTTTTAATACAAATTTAACAGCACAGAAGAGAAAGGAATTGAAGACCAGCCATGAGACCCTATCAAAACAGAAACGAAGTAAAATAAGATTGTACCTCAACAGCTAAAGCAGTTTCTATGGAGTGGAGGGACTATATTCCTAGTGTGATGAGTATTGCCTATGGGAGATAATCTACACTGGGTTAATTGACTCATCTAGAATTTGAGCACCCCCTTCCTATAGAGTCTGAGACTGAATAAAGAAAAAGTATGCTGAGCATAATCATCTCTGCTTCCTGACTGCAAACAGTTGTGAGTGGCTAGCTCAACCACCTCTATTACTCAACCCCCCACTCCTCTGTGGGACTGAGCGAGGGCCTGACATGGAGGGCAGGGACAGTTCTGAAGTCATTGCTCTCCTTCCAACTGGTTTTTGAGGCAAGGTCTCTTCTGTCTCTGCTGCTGCACTGTGTACTCCAGATGACTCGTTACATGTGTATATACATCCTCAAGCATGTAGCTCGATCTCTATATAATATCCGGAAATATTTGGGACCCCAAACTGAAGTTATAAAAGTAGGCACTGCCAATTTCTATGTACAAACATGATTTCTCTGAGATTAGTAATTTCATTTAAGGAAAAAAAAAATCTGACCTGAAGACAAGCTCAGACAATTATGTCTGAGTACTAGATAGACCCTTGAGTATTGAGCTAGCCCCTAGCCCTCTCCTGGAGTGTACAGGCCTATACTATTATTTGTTTTCTGAAAAGTTTCCTTGCTACTTTACAGTATAAAAGTATAATAAAAATTTTTAAATGAGGAACTAGTCTGAGTTGGGGTGGCTATATTTGCAAATACATTGGAAAATATAAAATGTCAATAGTGCCGACTGACTTTTGGATGAAGAGATACTGAGATGGGTAAAACATACTCTTAGGATGTTCCTGTGGGGATATTTACAAAGACTAGAAGATATGAAAACTGAAGTAATGAAGTAATCAATGGCTTAATTCATGAATGGATTCAGAGTTTGAGTAGATACAGTGGTAAGACGAAGAAGATAGTTAGGTGGGAAAAGTAGTCTACTTTGGGGAAAAGGAGAGTACACGTGTCTTTGAATTTGGCTTGAAGGAAGGATAACCTTGGTCATCCTACTTTCACCTGGGAAACTTTCTTTTATCCTCTTATTTGTTTCTTTTGTATTTTTGAGACTGGATCTTTACATAGTCATGGCTATCCTGGAACTCACTATGTAGAACAAGCCGGCCTTGAGTCTGCAGAGATTCACCCCCTCCTGCCTTTCTAGTGCTGGGAATAGAGGCATGTGCCTCCACATGTGACTTCTAAACTCTTTAAATGCTTGCCACAGTCTATCATTACAAAAATAAAAGCAATAGCAATAATTGCCATCAGAGGATGATGTTTAGTGCTTTAGAGTGATGCCATGCCAATCTTTGATGACTGTCAGCTGAACTCTATAGCAAAACTTTCTAAAAAGCCAATACAGATAGCAGATAAAATCTGTCTAACTGTAGTCTTGTGTGCGCTTAGTGCGCTGCCCTCCGGAGCCAGAAGAGGGCGACAGATCACCTGGAGCTGCAGTTAGAAACAGTTGTGCGCTTCCATGTAGATGCTAGGAAGTAAACCCAGGTCCTCTAGAAAAGCAGCCACCTTTCCAGCCACCTCTCAGGTTACTTGTCACTTTAACCTGGGAAACTGTCCTGGCTGTGTTCCAGAGGTTCTAAGTTGTGTTCTTCTTTTCACTTGTCTCTAGGAATTCTTGGAGTTATTTTGTTTTGTTTTTTTAACTTCCTGATTTTTTGGATGATTCACTGTTCAAAAATACGGATTTTTGTCATTGTTGAGGCTTTGTGTCCTGTGATACTAGTTTTGGAGAAGGTATCATATCCCGATGACATTTAAATAAATGTGTATTTTCTGTCTGTTGGGTGGAATGTTCTGTTTGGCTCAACATCGGTAAGTCAATAATGTAATACACTATTTAAAGAAACTTAAAGACAGAAACCACATACATAATCTCACTGAGGAAAAAGCTTTCTGACAAAGTTAAACATGACTTTGCAGTAAAAGTCCTGGAGGTGTTAGGATAGATTGGATCATGCTTCAAAATAAAATGGAGGAACTTTTGCGCCGTCTGGCTGTGACACCACTTGACGGCCAGAACGGTTGGCATCTGTGTCTGGTTCATACAGGTCCCTTGATTGGCAAACAAAGGCATACATTTCAATGTAGGCCACAGCCTGGTGGTGGGAATCTCACCATGGAATCATCCCCTTTCCTCGCAAACCTGGGATCACCATCACTCCTGTGAGATGCAGGACCGTCAGACCCAGGTTTAACAGTACTGTTCCCTCAATTACTCAATGTTCCCACTACTAAACAATATCTGGCCTCTGAAGTGTGGGGACAGAGGCCCTCCTGGGCGTGTGCTGTGCGGCCCCGTAGCCTGCGCGCTGGCTGCCGTCCAAGGCCTGTCTACACCCAGCCTCCGGGCGGCGCCGGGCAGCAACTTGAGTCTCCACGACCCGCGCGATCCCAAGCCTTCCTCAAAGACACGAGTGCGACCCGCACCGGACTAGAAACAAGCCGGCCGGAAGCCTCCCGCGGCGACTTCCGGACCTCAGACCCGGAAGTGCCCGCAGGTGCGTGGCGGGCGTGGCCGCGGCCGAGGCTGCGGGTTCGAAGCGGTGCCCGCGCAAGGCCGAGGGCGGCATGGAGGAGGCCCCGCTGTCGCCGCGCGAGTCGGCGAGGTTCGTGGCCGAGAACAGTCGCGACGTGCTCGTGGACCGCGAGGGCGTGCGCAGGGCGGCGGAGCTGCTGCTGCCCGCGGCCGTGGCGTGGCGCGTGGAGCAGTGGAAGTCCCTGCACGAGCTCAACCCGCGCGGGGCCGACGAGGCTGCGCTCGACTGGGTGTTCGTGGTGGACTCGCTCAACTTCTCCTTCTGGGCCGAGCGGGAGGATCGCAAGTGCGAGGTGCGCTACGGCGGGGCAGCGTACACCGGCTACTGGGCCCTGTGCGCCGCCGTCAACCGCGCGCTCGACCAAGGTGGGTGCGGGCCGCGGGGGTGACCTCTGCCCAAAGCACAAGTCAGGCAGCGGAGGAGGCAAAGCCCGTTTTCTTTAAAAAAAAAAAAAAGCCATTTTAAGTTAGGCTTAGTGGCTCCTGCCTACAATCCCAGCACTGCAGGCTGAGGCAGGAGGATCGCTGTGAATCCTAGGTCAGCCTGAGCGATGTAGTTTCAAGCCAGTCTCCTAGAGAGCGAGACCCGGTCACAGAAGAACGAATGAAAGAATGAACGTTTGCCTGCACAAGGAAAGGACAGACTATGGAACGTTTCATGCAAGCGAAGTGTACACGCCACATCGTTGTCGCGTGTAGTGGTTGAGTAAGTACTCAGAGCGAAGTGGGGAGGTTGCTTCGTGGTGTTGTTTGTGCACCTTAGATGCGTGTCTGGAGCACACTGTGCTAATTTATTTGTATGGGTGTTTTGCCTGCATGCACGCCTCTGCTCCATTTGCATGCGGTGTCCACGGAAGCCAAAGAGGGTGTCGATCCCTTAGGGCTGCAGGTATGGAAGGTTGTGAACCACCATGTGGGTGCTGGGAATCGAACCCTACTCCTCGAAAGAAAGGTCAGTTCATGTACCTACCTGCTGTACCTCTCCAGCCATGATTTTTGTTTGTTTGGTTGGTTGGTTGGTTTTGGTTTTTTTTGTTGTTGTTGTTGTTTTTTGGAGACAGGGTTTCTCTGTGTAGCCCTGGCTGTCCTGGAACTCACTCTGTAGACCAGGCTGTCCTCGAACTCAGAAATCCACCTACTTCTGCCTCCCAAATGTTGGGATTAAAGGCGTGCGCCACCACTGCCCCGTCTTTTTCTTTTTTTTTTTTAAGAAATGGTCTCACTGAATGATCCTGTCCTGTGTAGAATTTAGACTACACTAGCCTCGAACTCACAGGGATCCCATCCAACTGATTAGGCCAACGCCACTACTCTCTGCCTTCTTTAACACGAATTTGATTTCATATTATTTGCAACTTTTAAAAAAAATCTGTGAATTTTCTTTTTAAAGGGATACCAGTAACTACCGCCTCCTACTACGCCACAGTGACCCTCGATCAGGTTCGGAATATATTTCGTTCAGACACGGCTGTGCCCATGCCTTTAATAGAAGAGAGACATCGAATTCTCAATGAAACTGGGAAGATTCTGCTGGAGAAGTTTGGAGGCTCTTTTCTTAATTGTGTCCGAAAAAGTGGAAGAAGTGCCCAGAAGTTAATGCACCTGATTGTTGAGAACTTTCCTTCTTACAGAGACGAGGCACTGTTTGAGGTGAGTTTGTTGCTGAAGGGTTTTAGCAGGTGTGATAATTCTGAGTTAATGCTTTTCCTTCCAAAGCCAGTTTTAAGGCTAGCAACTTAGAATTTGAAGTTTGTTTACTGTGGACAAGAAGCAATAACAAAATTTGCTTAAAATCTATTGCTTTTTATGTTTTCCAGTCAGGGGTTTCCTTTATTTTTGTTGTTTATTCCTTTGAAATGTTTCAGCCCTCCATATAAGGCTGTCAAAGGATGAGGGAACACGAAAAGCTCAGAGTTGGGCGAAAACCGGAATGTAAAATGTGTAGAGGTTTTTCTCTAGGAAAAAAGTATTATTTGAAAGGCTTGGTGTGTGTTTTCATTCTTATACACTATTCTTTTATGATAATCTGTTTTATGGTACCAAAAAAAAATTAAACGTGTGTACTTTTTAAACAATGAACATTTGTCTTACACTTTTAGTATACCCCTAGGTTTCATTTTTGTAAAAATATTTTTGGAATCCTTGTCACTGAATATTTTTTGGTTTTGATTTATGCGAATGAGTTGTGAACATTCAGCTTCCTGTACTGTGTCTTTGGTCACACTTCCATGTTGCCACTCCCTTCCCCTGGAACCGTAAACCCAAATAAACCCTTCCTTTTCTAAGTTGCTCCTGGTCATGGTGTTTTATCACAGCGCGCACACACACACACACACACACACACACACACACACACACACACACAAAAGCAACACTTCCCCACCCAGGTTCCTTTCTTTTTAAGTTATGTTTATTTCTTGTATGAATGTTTGGTTGTCTATGTATATATGTGCTATGTGCATGCCTAGAACCCACAGAGTTCAGAAGAGGGTATCGGATCCCCAGGAACAGGAGGTAGGGATGATTGTAAACCACCAAGTGGGTACTGGGAACCAGCCTCCTCCAACCCCACATTCCTTAATATCGGCTTTACTTTAGGTACTTTGGTGTTTAACCTGCATGTGTGTCTGTGTGAGGGCATCAGATCACCCGGAACTGAGTCACAGACACTTGTGAGGTGCCACATGGGTGCTGGAATTGAACCCCGGTCCTCTGAAAGAGCAGCCAGTGCTCTTAACCACTGAGCCATCCCTCCAGCCCCCATATAGTGACTTTAGAAAAGGTAATTTCATAAATGTAGGTCTGGATCAATGGTAACAGGTAAACCTTAAGTAATCCATTGCTTCTCATTATGATGGAATGTTTTTATATGATATCATTTTCTGGGTGCTTAAAATTTACTTGAGTTTTTAACATTTTTACGTATGTGTGTGCGCACGAGTGTGCACATGTATTTCGTGCATATTTAGGCACACATGCACACTGCCAGGCGTGCCATGACACCCATGTGGATGTCAGAGGATAGCTTTTAGGAGTCCGTTCTTTGTCTCCTCTGTGGTGCGCAGGGATCGAACTCAGTTGATAGGGCGTGGAAGCAAGTGTCTTTTCCAATAAGCTATTCTCACCAGTCCTTTAGATGGTTTGTTTTCTTTGTTTTTGTGATGTTGCTGTCAAATCAGGGCCTCTAGGGCGCTGCACAAGTCCTCTACCACCGAGCAACACTCCCAGCCCACTTGAAGAGTTTCTGTATGGGATTTTCCCCGTAAATTAATTTCAAAGGGTGCACAGCACTGCACATAGCTAATTTCAGCACTCATGAGACAGACAGGAGGACGGAGTTCCAGGCTAGCCAGGGTTACATAAAGTGATTTTGTCACACACAAAGGTTTATTTATTTATATTTGCTAATTAAGATGTTCTCTTAGGTGGTAGTGTTGTTTTGAGAGCTAATTCTTGATTATTCTCAATAGATGAGCTGATAAAACATGAATTAAGATTGTAACTTGTTGGTACTGTCCTTGGGTTTCATTGCTGTGAAGAGACACTCTTATAAAGAAAAATATTTAAATGGGGCTGACTTACAGTTCCGAGAATCAGTCCGTTATCAGGAAGCCTGGCAGTGTGCAGGCAGACATGGTGCTGGAGGAGCCAGGAGTTCTGCATGTTGATCCACAGGCAATGGAAGGAGACTGTGTGCCACACTGGGTGTAGCTGGAACATAGGAGACTCAAGCCTACCGCTACAGTGACACACTTCCTCTAGTAAGGCCACACCTCCTAATAGTGCCACGGCCTATGGGCCAAGCACTCAAACGCATGAGTCTAAGGGGGCCATTCCCACCCAAACTATCATAGGTATTAAGACTAGGAACAGATTTTAATTATTAATATCTTTCCGTAGTCTAAACTGCTATGCCCTTGAGGCATTTGGAGGAGGGGCTGACAATCTTATGGAGAGACTTGAGGGTGGAGAAAAGCTAAAGAGGTCCGGTTCTGACTTTGTCTTTGCTAAAAGTGAGCCTTTCCGCCCCAGACCTGGGGATTAAACCTGAGACTTCGTGCATGCTGGACAAGTGCTATGAATGCTGGCCTTGCACTCAGCACGTCCCAAGTTTGGGGGTTGGAGGAGGGAAGGAGGAAAAAGAAAATGAATATTGAATGTTGCAGTGGTACCAGGAGTGAATATTTTATGTGCTTGAAAAAAAAAGAGCAAAGAATTTGTAGTGATAATGCTAATTAGATATGTTTAAAAAGATTTTTGATGCTGGGAGTGAATATTTTATGTGCTTGAAAAAAAAAGAGCAAAGAATTTGTAGTGATAATGCTAATTAGATATGTTTAAAAAGATTTTTGATGCTGGGCTTGGTGGCGCGGGCCTTTAATCTCAGCATTCTGGAGACGGAGGCAGGTAGATCTCTGTGAGTTCGAGGCCAGCTTGATCCAGAGTGAGTTCTAGGACAGCCAGAGCTACACAGAGAAACCCTGTCTCAAAAGCCAAAAGAGGAAGGAAGGAAGGAAGGAAGGAAGGAAGGAAGGAAGGAAGGAAGGAAGGAAGGAAGGAAGGAAGGATGAACAAATGTTTTCAACAAGGACCCTTTTTGTTGCTTTGGTTCCTGAGATAGTCTATGTCTCCGTCCAATGCCCTCTATAAGTAGTACACAGTAAGAGTTCAGAAACCACAGTAACGTGAGTTCTCCACTCACCAGGGGAAAAGGATCTCCTTTTACAAACGAGCGCAGATCCTCGTGGCGGACACGTGGAGTGTGCTGGAGGGAAAGGGAGACGGCTGCTTCGAGGACATCTCCAGCATCACCATGTTTGCCGACTACAGGCTGCCCCAAATTCTTATGTACCTGGGAGCCCTGAAGTACTCCGACGACTTACTGCAGAAGCTTCTCGAAGGTTGGCAGCCTAGCGGCACGTTTGCTGCTTTACGGTCTGTGGCTGGGTTGTTCAGGTTTATCTGCAGACAGCTCTCTTCTGCTTAGGGAGCAGAGCACGAGCGTTGACTGGGTGTGGCGGTGACAGAGGGTGTGGGTGTGGCGGCGGCTCCGGCACTGAGGGGACAGAAGCAGGAGGAGGGGGGTGAGGTCCACAGCAGGCCGGCCTACAGAGGGAGATCTTGTTAAGTTTAGGGCTGGAGCAGATTTACTTGAGGAACTAGTAAATGCAAAGTTAGTAAATGCAGATTGTAATACTCCGTCCTGCGAGCACCGAGACAAGCCAGACAAAGCCTCCGTTGCTGAATTTAACTAGTAATTTTACATGAATGGCTAGGTTTCTCAGTGATTTTTCTTTCTTTCCCTCTTAATTCTTGCAGGAGTGATGCTCTTAAATGGAGATAAACAGGAAGTGGAAATTAGAGGTTGCTCGATTTGGTGCGTCGAGCTGATCCGGGACTGTCTTCTGGAGCTTCTTGAAAAAAGGGGTGAAAAAACTCCCGTTGAGATCAACTCGATTCTCCTGGACTATCACCTGTGGGACTACGCCCGCGAGCACAGGGAAGACATGAAGGGAGTCCCGTTTCATCGCACACGCTGCATATACTACTGACCCTGAGCGTAGTGGGTCCACTTGAAACACTTGCACTTTTAGATCCTACAGTCACTTCACAATTCTGATTCACTACAAAGATAGAAATTACGAGGGCTGATGGTGGTGCACGCCTTTAGCCCCAGCACTCGAGAGATAGAGGCAGGTGGATCTCTGTGAGTTCCAGGAAAGCCAGGGCTACACAGGAATAAAGGAAAAAGATGGGTAGAAGATAGAAATTACAGGAATTGGCAATCGACTGTCCAGTTGCCATTTTTTTTCTTGGCATAGCATTGTGTGTTCCCATAATCATACTGCATAGCCTTCAGTGATAATGTCCATGTCTTCAGTTGGTAGCTTTTCTCCACTGGTAACCATTTAGTCACCTTCTTTGTTTTCCTTTTGTTTCAATGGTCCCGGGGATTAAGCCTATGACCTCGTATATGCTAGGCAAGTGCTCTACCACTGGGTCGCACTCCCAGCTTAGTTATTTTCTATATGCTACAATAGTTTAATATTAAATAGAGGTAGTCTTTGATGTATGGACTATCACTTTTATAAAAGTCAACTGCGGACGCTTGGTATGATGGCACATACCACCATACATATGGCGGGCACATACCACCATACATATGGCGGGCACATACCACCATACATATGGCGGGCACATACCACCATACATATGGTGGGCACATACCACCATACATATGGCGGGCACATACCACCATACATGTGATCCCAGTACTCAGAAGATGGAAGCTGGAGCACCATGAGTTCTAGGCCATCCTGGACCACTCAGAGAGCAAAAATGAAAAGATGCTTCTCCAGTTCAGAGCATTTGCTTCTTTCTTGAAGAGGGCATGAGTTTGGTTCCCAGCACAGTTCCTGGTAACTCTAAGTCCAAAAGAGTCAGTGTTCTCTGCTGGACTCCTCTCTCTCTCTCTCTCTCTCTCTCTCTCTCTCTCTCTCTCTCTCTCTCACACACACACACACACACACACACACACTAAAAAAAGATAAAAAATCTTTTAAAATAGGGCTATGAATGCCGTGCAGTTAGGGAAGTGCTTTGCCCACCATGACAAAGGCCCTGAGTTCAATCTCTAGCACTGTATAAAACCAAGTGTGTGATGTCACCTACCAGGAATCCCAGCACTGAGGTGACAGTCGGAAAGGTCAGAAATTGACTATCATCAATCAGCCTCAGCCAAACAGGCCAACCTAGAATACTTAAGACCTTGTATTATTTTTAATACAGCATTTTAATTCATTGAGACTTTTTTACACTGCTTTGATCATATTTGCTCCCTAACTCCTCCCAGATTCACCCTCACCTCACCAACCCCAAGACCTGATCTTAGAAAAAATAAAAAAAGATCAATCTCGGCATTTTATTTTGGGCTTTTTATTGGTGATAGTGAGTTTTGAACATAATGGTTCTTCAGTTTTGAATATCTGTTAGTCTTAAGTGTTTGTTTTTAGACTTCACTGGAATTCAACTCAGATCTTTGAAAGTTTGCTTAAGCCTGGAATGGGATTTATCATTCACGCAGAATTTGCTACAGGACGGTGGTGGCGCACACCTTTAGTCTCAACACTCAGGAGGCAGAGGCAGGTGGATCTCCGAGTTCGAGGCCAGCCTGGTCTACAGAGTGAGTTCCAGGACATCTAGGGCTACAGAGAGAAGCTGTCTCGAAAAACAAAATAAGATAGACTTTTCCCAAGTGCAGTTTTAAAGCAGGGTGATAGACTCTGTCACCGAGGCTGGCCCTGACTGGCGTTCTGGTGCATAAATGAGCACCTGCTAACTTGGGCCAGCCTTCACCCCTCCCTTCCCTCTGCAGTCGGCTGAATCCACCGGTGCAGAGTCCAGGGAAGGCTGACTTCACCTTTGAAACTCACTGTAACCTTCTAAACCTGGACTAGGTGTTCTGTATCTAAGCACCTCGCTACCATCTGCTGGAAACGTGTGACAGGGACTGCCTGTGAAAGGGTCTCCTTTCCAGTAGCTGTGCCTGTCCCTCCTTGTGTGACTCGGGCATGTGACCCTATGTCCATCCAGAGGTTCCCAGGAACAGTATCGCAAGTCACTGCCATCCTGTCTCCTTGTCTGTGATTGTCTTGGTAATGGGGGATGCGGCTTGGCCAGGAAGGACGCAGGAAACTCCCTTCCTTTGAGGGACATGCTGTCAAATCATGACAGCTCAGGCAATGGTAACCTTTGTTTTACTCTTTTCAGTCTTGGGACCAGAACCCGGGCCTCTGACTGTACCAAGCAAGCCTTCTACCACAGAGCCAGAGCCACACCCTTACCCTGTTGGAGCCAATTTGAGGGCCCAGTTCTGCTGTGTCTGGTGCCTGTCCTGTGAACCTTGTGTTTGAGATAAAGAACATGTTACATTTTCAATTCATTTTCTGTCTTTTTAAACATTTTGCTGGGCTGGAGAGATGGCTCAGCGGTCAAGAGCACCGACTGCTCTTCCACAGGTCCTGAGTTCAAATCCTAGCAACCACATGGTGGTTCACAACCATCTGTAAAGAGATGTGACGCCCTCTTCTGGAGTGTCTGAAGACAGCTACAATGTACTTACATATAATAAATAAATAAATCTTTAAAAAATAAATAAAAATTTTGCTACTTAGTGTGTACACACCACTTAATGCACACATATTCATGCATGCACGTGTGGAGGTCAGAGTGTAGCTTGCAGGTGTTGAGTCTCTCCTTACCACCATGTGGGGTCCAATAGTAGGGACCTTCACCCGCCAGACCATCTTCCTGACCCTCAATTTGTTTCCTGTAACTCAAAAGCATCATAACTGACGGTTTTTAAGTTAATCTCTGTACTCTTTCTCTCTGAGACAGGAGCTCATTATATAGCCCTTGCTGGTAACTCACTGTATAGAGAAGGCTGGCTTCAAACTCACAAAGCTCCACCTGCCTCTGACTTCTGAATGCAGAGACTAAAAGTATGTACCATCATGCCCAGTATAAATATTTTTAAAGGTTTAGCAAGCTGGGCAATGGTGGTGCATGCCTTTAATTCCAGCACTTGGGAGGCAGGTGGATTTCTGAATTCTAGGCCAGCCTGGTCTACAGAGTGAGTTCCAGGACAGCCAGGGCTATACAGAGAAACCCTGTCTCGAAAAACCAAAAAAAAAAAAAAAAAAAAAAAAAGATTTAGTAACTTGTGTGTGTGTGTGTGTGTGTGTGCATCCGTGTGCACACGCTCACTATGTGCACCCTGTGTACACAGGTGCCACACTCCCCTGTAACTGGAATTACAGGAGGTAATAAAGCTGCCTGATGTACATGCTCAGAACCAAACCAAGTTCCTCTGAAAAGAAGTAAGTACTCTTTTTTTTTAAATAGAGTATTTTTTTAATTAATTTATTTATCTTATGTATATGAGTACACTGTAGCTGTACAGATGGTTGTGAGCCACAGCAAGTGGAGGACGTGTGATGTTGGGAGGGTAGAAATAACACTCCACAGAGTGACGGAGACAGAGCCTGGCTTGCTGCTACAGCTAGCTCTGCAACGCCTGTGGGTCTTCTGTCTTCCCTATTCTTTGCTTCCCTGAGAGAGGCACAGCTGAGAACTCTGGCGGTCCTCTTGGTCCCTCCTGCTGACTCGAGCTGAGGCCGAGGCCTGGTCTTCTCTGCTAGGTCATGTCATCTCTGTTGCTAACCCGATTCTATTGAACTGGAGGCTGGTGTATCCCTGAGGTGTTTGCAAGTGGATCAAGCTGCCACTGCCTGCTGACCTGTGAACTGAACTGCCGATTTCCAGACAACAAGGGTGGGAGTTGCTCCAAAGAAACTTTCTAAACAGGTCCACTTCTCCCCACCCCATATCCTTTCTTTTCCACTATTTCTAGTGGGTGGTGGGTTACAAAGAAGATTAAAGTGTTTAAGAACTATCATTAAAAACAAGATTTTTAAAAAATTGAAGTTACAGGCCACTTTCAGAAATTGTCTGCTTTCTCTAGACAGACTTTGAACTTTGTCATAGCAAATGTGTAAGGCTACTTGTAACATGCGGTAGCCTGGCTTCCTTCCAAATGTACATTAAATTTGTAGCATTCAAAGTCTGTCAAGAAGAAGACCATCTGTAGGAAGCCATGGTGGCTCAAGGTTGCAGTCTCAGAATTCTAGAAGCAGAAGCAGGAGGATGGCTGTGAATCTGAGGTCAGTCTGTGCTATGTAATGAACTCTACTATAATCCAGCCTGGTGCATGGTACAAGGCTCTATCCAATAGCGATGACAACAGCCTCAGCCACCCTATGGGGACTGCAGGATTTCATGTCTCAGGCGGTAACTGCCAAGATTTTTTCTAAGACACAAACTGCTTGATTTTTATACTGTAAAGAGCAGCTATGAGAGCCACTGTCCTTTTCCCCATTCCACTGTTGTCAGGATGGACAGTGGGAGCCACCATGTGGGTGCTGGAATCAAACCCAGGTCCTCTGCAGGAACAAGTTCTCTTAACTTCTGAGCCACCTCTCTAGCACCCAGGACTTGGGCTCTATTTCCAGGACCACATGGCTCACAACCATCTGTAACTCCCGATCTGGGGGATCTGATACCCTCGTCTGGCTTCCTCAGGCATGGGGCGAACACGGTGCACATATATATGCAAATGGAACATTCACACACAAAGAAATAAATCTTTTAAAAAATAATACGTGATCATGGTTTCTGAGAAGCCTAGAAACTCTTCCTTTGAGAAATAAACATAGTATTTGGAAAACAAACCAAAATCAATAAATTCATTATTACACATACTCCAAGGAAAGAAGCTATAATATTTGGTTTGGGGATGTTGGTAGGGACCAATTCATCACCATCACAATTGATAAATAAAAGAGAGAAAAGAAATATTGGTCTACCTATTCCTGTATAAATACCATTTCAGGTTAACTGGGTAGAAGGAAGCCTTTATTATAGAATAATTTGAGCTAATAAATGTAAATGACTATTAGAATTTGATCATTATTGCAATGATCTTGAATAGATCTTGAAAATGATTATCAGTGACCAATAAAGTCATTAGGTGAAATGCTGATTATTAAGAAAAGCCAGGTGGTGGTAGTGGCGGCTGCTGAAGCACATGCTTTCAATCCCAGCACTCGGGGCAGAGCCAACTGGATCTTTGTGAGTTCAAGGCCAGCCTGCTCTACAAGTGACTCCCAGGACAGCCAGAACTATACAGTAAGACCCTGACTCAAAATCAACAAAGAAAGAGGAGGAGGAGGAAGAAGAGGAAGAGGAGGAGGAGGAGGAGCATGAGATGTTGGTCAAGAAAAGAAGCTCACACAATTCCCATCAGTGAAGTTTATTGTAATGAGAGGTCCTCAGGGCCAGAATTGGGCCTCCAAGTGGGGGGAGAGCATTCCAAACAAGTGTTATATATGGAAGTGTTAGACACAAATATACAATACATGGAGAGTAACATTAGACACAACTCTACCATATATGAAGGGAAAGATTAAGCATAAGTCTATAATATATTAGACACAAACTATACATATGGAGGCTGTGGTGATATGAATGAAAATGGCCCCCAAAGGCAAATAAGAGTAGCATTACTTGAAATGACTAGAACATGTGGCCTTGTTGGAGTAGGTGTGGCCTCGTTAGAGTAGGTGTGGCCTTATTGAAGTGTGTCACTGGAGTCCTTTGAGGTTTCCGATGCTTAAACCAGGCCCAGCGTCACCCTCTCTTCCTCCTACCTGCCTATTCAGATGTAGACCTCTCAGCAGCTCAGTAGCACACCTGCATGCCACCATGCTTCCCAGCATGAACAGTGGATAAACCTTTGAACTGTAAGCCAGCCCGCAATTGTATGTTTTCATTCATAAGAGTTGCTGTGGTCATTGTGTCACATCCTAGCAATAGAAACCTTAATTAGGAAAGAAGGAGAGGGTTAGACCCAACTATACTATATTGGGAGATAACAAACACAATGGGGCCTTAAGGGGAAGGGTGGACTTCCCTCAGGAACCTGGAGAGGGGCTTCAGTAAGAGTGAGAAGGTGGGCTAGAGGGGTGGCTTGGCGGCTAAAAGCACTGACTGCTCTTCCAGAGGCAACCACATGGTGGCTCACAACCCTCTGTAATGGAATCTGATGCCCTCTTCTGGTGTGTCTGAAGACAGCAACAGTGGACTCACATAAAATAAGTAAATAAATCTTAAAAAAAAAAGAGTGAGGTGAGAAATAGGGAGAGAGAGAGAGAGAGAGAGCAAGAGAGAGAGAGAGCAAGAGAGAGAGAGAGAGAACACACACGCACACACAGACACACAGACGCGCACAGACACACACACGCACACGCCATGAGAGGGAGAGCGGGGAAGAAGGGCCCGCGGGAACCTCTCCAGCAGCCTTCTGAGCACCTTGTCTGACTTCCCTGAGGACTCGTGGGCCAGTCCTCAGAACAAAGGAAGTGTCCTTTTATAAAGCCTTTTAGGGGGGCAGGAAGCTTCACATCTTGTGATTTAGTCACAGCACAAATTGCTTCTTAACTCTGTCCCAGAGAGAGCTGGAGTGCCGTGGCCTGATACAGGCTGGGATCGGGGCTCACAGTGCAGGCCCGTGTCCTAGCAAAGTGCTGCTGCTGCTGCTGCTGCTGCTGCTGCTGCTGCTGCTGCTGCTGCTGCTGCTGCTGCTGCTCTTTCCCCATCCTGGCAATAGGATGCTTGATCTGATGGGAAAGGGAACCTACCAGGGCCTGAGAAGGAACCAGGATGGCCTCTGGCCCGCAGCCGGAGTATGTGACTCTCCAGTCCAGTGATGCTAAAGGAATGGGGGAGTATTCCCTTGAGGTTGGAAGGTCCTGTTCTCAGCTAATCCTGAGGTGGCCTTGTCTCCGGTTTCCCCCTTAATTACAACCTTAATTAACATAGAAGACGTTCAAGGTAATAAAATTGATGTTATAAAGGATTTACTAGTAGATTTGTTCAGGAGACATTAAGTCACACAAGTGATATTTAGCTAAAGGAGCCCTGCATCCTAAACACCTGAAAGGTAAGTAGCATGCTAACCAGGCCTGTTAGAGACGAGGGAATGTGGCCCGCAGAGAAATAAATGTTTATCAGCTAGGATTCACCAGCCATTGGCCCTGATCCCTATACTAAATAGAGACATCTAAGGCAACTCAGGCAGGGTTACAACTGTCTTAAAGCTCTGGTCTGCCATTAAGTTCCTTGTGCTCTTATCCGGGAAACATAATTCTGCCAGGTGGGCAGAACTATTTGAAAAATAGTAACAACTATTTGAAAATAGTAACACTATTTGAAAAAGAGTTAACACTGATATACTCACAATAAGCCCAGTAATAATCATACCTTTGCTGCATAAATCTCCTACCTGTCTGAGGGGCCAGACTTTCAGTGCTCTGTAAATTGTTCAAAGTGGGGCCAGGATCTGAAAGAGATTTAAGGCTCACAGTGTTTGCAGAATGTGTAAGCCTAAAGTGTATATAATTTACACTTTAGTGTAATAAATTGTAAATAAAGCGTGTATAAAATCTGGTGAACACGCAGCCCTTCCTTGGGTGTTAGCCCAGCGGACAAGGTACCATTAAAGAGATTTCCCTGAATTCATCTCTAAGTGTGTGCAATGATTTCTCAACAGGAAGACGTTGGGAGCAAGGAGGTAGGGATGCTCAGTCGGTATACCTAAAATTATATCTATTATGCTGAGGGTCTTCACACAAGGATCTCACTCTGCGTTCCTAACTGTGGTCCTAAGCTTGTCCCCTCACGACTGCTCACCTGTGCGACACGTGGAGCGTGTGACACGTGGAACTCGGGTCCAGTCTCTAACAGTAATCTCCGTGACCTTAATTTTTTTTTCAAAACCTATTTTTAATGTTGGTTCTTAAACACTTTAGCCTCCCTTGTAGCCCACCTTCCACCAGAGGTAGTGGGAAAGAAAGGAGATGGGGGAAGTGGACCTGTTTAGAAAGGTTCTTTGGAGCAACTCCAGTCTATGTTGTCTGGAAATCGGCAGTTCAGTTCACAGGTCAGCCATGGCAGCTCGATCCACTCGCAAACACCTCATGGATATACCAGCTGTCCAGTTCGGTAGAGTCGGGTTAGCAACAGCGGTGACACGACCTAGCAGAGACAGCCAGGCCTCAGCCTCTGCACGAGTCAGCAGGAGGGACCAACAGGAACACCAGGACAAGTTCTCAGCTGTGCCTCTCTCAGGGAGGGAGGATCAGTGAAGACATGAGACCCACAGGCATTGCTCAGCGAGCTGTACCAGCAAGCCAGGCTCTGTCTGTCACTCCATGGAGCCCTATTTCTACCCTCCCAACATCACGCGTCCTCCACGTGCCTTGCCTCAGCACGTGCATCCAATCAACCCGAGTCCTCGAAGTCCCAAAATGCAGCTCGACTACACAATGTAAGGCGGACCAATATAAGTGAGTCATTAGCAAAGAATCCTTCACCATGTGTCCTTTCACATGCTTGCTTTAGCAGGGCATCCTTTCTCCTGTGTCTGCTTCAGTGAAACATTCCTTCACGAGTGTGCCTTAGTCCTTCACCTGTGTCCACTTCAGGAAAACACTCCTTCATGTGTTTGCCCCAGCAAAACGCCATCCAACACAACTGACTCTCCTAGCAACCGGTAAGTTTCCACTTCAGATCTCTGGTTCAAGGGTCAGAATCCCAGGATCACACTCTTCAGCAGCCGGGCAGATCAAGCTATCATCTCTAGAGTCTCCAGCCATCCTGAAAAGGAGAAGAGCCGTACATTGCTCTTGGTCTCTGTTTATGTCAAGTGGGTGTCATAGAATTTTCCACTTACACAGTCATGTGTCTGGTTATCTTGAGTGTGTGGTGTCACGGGATTCTGGGTGCAGTGAAATTCCCGACTAAGTGATTTCTATGTATAAACTGAGTTTTAAAAGATTATTATTATTCTCAATACAGAAGGCATTATTATATTATATTGTTATATCAGGGACTTTTCTCCGCTTAATTTTATTTTTGCTTTAGACCAGTGGTTCTTGTGGTCGGGTTCTGCTTCCCCACCCGTACCGGTGTGAATTGGAGACCTCAGGCAGCGAGGGAGTGCACTACAAGAACAGACAGGCATCAGTGAGACAGCACATTTAATGAGGGGAGGGAGGACAAAGGTTATTTAAGCTTTGGGGGGATGAAAGGGGCTATGCGGGGCAATGTTCATCATTTGCAGGGCCAGGGTGCTGGGGATACCACATTAGCATAAGGAGGAATTTCAGATGCTGCTGGACACGACCTTATAAGGGGAAAGGAAGTTTAACCTGACTACCTGGCTATTTGACCTCCTCTGGTGGGACACAGGGCTACATGCATGGGGACAGGCAAAGCTGGGGCAGGGGCAAGTGATCCTATTCCTGCTGATCTCAGGATGAGATTTCAGGGGATTGGACAAGCCTTGACCCCCACTCTTGTTCCAGGCCAGCTCCCCTGTAGCATGGCTCCCTGGCCCCACAATTCTCAAACTTCCTAATGCTATTCCCCTTTAACATAGTTCCTCATGTCGTTGTGAGCGCCCCCAGTCATAAAATTATTTTTGTTTCTACTTTAGAACTGTAATTTTGCTACTGCTATGAATTGCAAATACCTGTGTTTTCTAATAGTCTTAGGTAAACCCTGTGGAAGGATCGTTCTGCCCCCAAAGGGTTGTGACCCACAGGTTGAGAACCACCGCTCTAGACAGATCACTAGAGAGAGCACAGAACCTTTGTGAGGGCCCTGTATCACGACTCAGCTGGTCCATTCCTAAGTTCCAGACTCAGACTGTAAGAGCTGTATGTTGTTTCAAGCCACTAACTTTCAGGGTGATTTGTGGCTTAGCAGAAGGTACTAAATACAATAGGCAGATAATGCATCTGTCTTTCTGTTACTATAGCAAGATAGCTGTGGTGATTTGAAGGAGAACAGCCTCCATCTGATCCTATATTTGAATGCTTTGTACTCAGTGGAACTGTTTGGGAAGGATCAGGAGGTGTGGCCTTGTTGGAGGAAGTGTGGTCTTGTTGGAGAAAGTGTGGCCTTGTTGGAGGAAGTATGTCTCCAGGAGTGGGTTTGTAGTTTCAAAAGCCCATGCTAGGCTTGGAGAGGTCCCTGCAGGCTTTATAGCAGGCAGAGAAAACAACCTCAAAGAGATAAGAATGAAACTGTTCAGGTCCATTTTTAGGTACCAGTGCTGATCCAGGACTTTTAGTCTGACACCAGATTATTTACTTTAGCCATATTTCAGCACATCACAATTTTGGAAAAAAAAGTTTTCTGATAACCCCTCAGTCCCACGTGCACAAGAAATTAAGATAAGTCTTACTTTGAGATTTTTTTTTTTTTTTTGGCTTTTTTCGAGACAGGGTTTCTCTGTATAGCCCTGGCTGTCTTGGAACTCACTCTGTAGACCGGAAATTTCGAAACTTCAAAATTTCAAAATTTCAAACTCAGAATCTACCTGCCTCTACCTCCCAAGTGCTGGGATTAAAGGCATGCGGCCACCACTGCCCGGCTTCTTTGAGATTCTTGGTTTGTTTTTTGTTGTTGTTGTTGTTTTTTGTTTTTTATTTTTTTAGACAGGGTTTCTCTGTGTAGCCCTGGCTGTCCTGGAACTCACTCTGTAGACTAGGCTCGCCTCAAACTCAGAAATCTGCCTGCCCCTGTACTGGGATTAAAGGTATGTGCCACCACTGCCTGGCTTTTCTTTGAGATTCTTTACAGAGTACATCTGGTGTCTTTCACAGAGATGGGTACTGTTGCCGCAGAGATAGTAGTGCCCAAGGTTTAGGGTCTAAAAGAATGGTTCTCAACCTTCCTAATGCTACATACAACCCTTTAATACAGTTCCTTATGTTGTGGTAACCCCAAACCATAAAATTATTTTTGTTGCTGCTTCTTAGCTGTAATTTTGTTACTGTTATGAATTATAGTGTAAATAATATCTGATATGCAGGATGTCTGACATGTGACCCCTGTGAAAGGGTTGTTCAAGGGGTCATGACCTACAGGCTGAGAACCACTGGTCCGGGGAGACTGAGGTAAACATAATGCCTGTGGGTGTCAGGACTGGGCTGACCCTAAGATAACACTCACTTAGGCTGTTGTAAAGCACACGTGACATCACTCATAAGGATGGGTGTTAAGGCCTAGAAATTAGTGAGGCTCAAAGTTTTAGGGGGAAAGGGTATAGGATAAGAAAAACACCAATTCTGGAAGATATGGGCATAGCCTGGCTTATCATACAGCAAAGGCTCACGAGACTGTAAGCTGCACGCATTCCCAGCATTCCAGGAGGCAGACAAGTTAAGCATCTCCCTCCTTTGAAGGATGCCTGTGAGCGTATCTTTCCTGGCTTCTCCAGTGCTCATCTGTGTGCACAAGCGCATTCTGCCCTCTATAAGGTACAGTCTCACCTCCTCTGCCTGCAGCTCCGGGATCAGGTGTGTGAATTCTGGGCTACTGCTCCACGTCCATGCCTGCCTGGCACGGTGCTTCCCGCTACGACGGTAACGGGCTAACCCTCTGAAGCCGTAGGTAAGCCTCCAGTTAAATGCTTTCTTTTTATAATTGCTTTAGCCCAAATGGCTCTTCACAGCACTAGAACAGTAACAAGGGCCAGCCTAAGATGAATAGCTCACGGAGACCCAGAGCAAGACGAGGTTCCGTTGGCTTGAGGTTTTACAGGTTTCAATCCACAGCCACCGCCGCTTTGAGCTGAGGTCAGGCAGCCCGACACAGCCGCTAGCTCATATAGGAGCGAATTGTTTACCTCGTGACCAGAAGGTAAAAGAAAAGAGTGGGGGTGGCACCTCGTTATTTCTCCAAGGACAGACTTTAGATAGATGGTTGATGAGACAACCAGTCACTTCTCAATATTTAAACCCAAGTGTCCTGGCTACTTTCAAGGCAACTGGATGCAAGCTACATCTGAGAGTAGAAAACCTCAGTTGAGAAAATGCCTCCATAAGACTGCACGGCCCGGCAAGCCTGTAGAGCATTTTCTAAATTAGTGATTGACGGGGGAGAGCCCAGCCCATTGTGGGTGGGGCCACCTGGCCTGGTGGGCCTGGGTTCTGTAAGAAAGCAGGCTGAGCGAGCCATGAGGTGAATCCCTCCACAGACTGATTCGGGACATGGGAGCCAAACACACCGAGCCGTTTCCTTTCCTCTCCAAGGTGTTTTGGGTTATGATGTTTCATCACAATATCAGCCCTAACTAAGACACAGCACTAATAAGTACGGCAGCAATAGCTGTTGTGTAGCAAATGTCTCATCTGAGCCATCCTCAGCTAGATTTTCACCGAAGACCAAAGTACGCTAAACTGCAGGGTGCATTCGATTGCTGAGTTCTGGAGCTGGTTGTCTGAGATATACGTCCTTAGAAAGTGAACTCTCTGCCTTGTGCATTCTCACCGCGTGCCCAATCACTATACCACACCCCTCTGTGCCAATGAAATCGATTTAGGGGTTGCGGTCAACATTAAGAAAAGTTAGACTAGAGTACGATCGGAGCTACCGAGCGTTTCATGAAACGTTTGCTTTCATTGATGTAGTTATACATATGTATTGTATGTATATATCTTTCCCATACTGTCTCAGGCTTGAGCCACTATGTCGGGTTTTTAAATTTATCTCTGTTAACGGAACAGGCCAAAGTTAAAAGCCATTGTCCCACCCACACCCCTTTTTATCCCTGAGAGGGTATCATTATGTTCATCAGGCCTCGGTTTGAGGTCCCTGCACCACCACATAAACAGTGTGGTGGCAGGTGCCTGGGGACCTAGGACTCCAGAGAAGTGACAACAGGAGGACTAGAGACACTCAAGCAGCCTGTGCTACATAAAACCGTGTCTCAAAGCCTGAGCTGGGAACCTAAACTCAGCCTGTCCTGTGTGTGTTTACTGGGATGCTCAGAGAAGGCTCCTGGGACAGAGGCTCGGCTGGGAACCTCGCGGAAGGGCGGCCGCGGGGCGGAGCCTGGGGCGGGGCCTGAGGCGGGGCGTGTGGGTGGAGACTGCTGGCCGGTTTGCGTGAACCTGGGCCGACGTAGGGCGGGGCCGCCTGGGGGCGGAGTCATCGGGGGCGGGGTCGCGGAGGGGTAGCGGGAGGTGTGCTGCGCCGTTGCCGTGAGAACTGGTGACAACAAAAGGCGTGGGCGCGGAGGGCGGAGGAAGGCCGCGGCGTGGGGCGCTCGCCTGCGAAGACCTGGGCTGTCCCGAGCCGGTCGCTGCGCCGCGGGCCCGACGGACGCGAAGCCGCGGCCCCCGGCCTGCGGCGGGCGAGCGGCGGACGGAGCGGAGCGTCCTGAGGTAGCGGCGGGGCCTGGGCTCGGGCCGGAGGGCGGCGGGGCGCGCGGCTGCGGCGTGAGGAGGGCGCCGCCGTGAGCCTGACCTCGCGAGGGAAGCCTCGGTGCGGCGAGGCGCCGAGGGACGGTGTCCGCCGCCCGCCCGGGTCTGTTTCCCGGTTTCCCGGCTCGCACTCAGGCTCCGTTATGCAGTCGTGAGATGCTGCGAGCGAGCCTCGTTCTCTGCCGGGACGCTTGCTTCTCAGGAGAGCACTGACAACCCGCGGACCACAACTTCTACACACGTCCCGGGAAGCCGGTAGTTGAAGACCCCATTCCTAGCAAATGACCAGACAGGACGCCCGATGCCTACCTTGCAGTGGATCACATTTTAAAATATGATCCCCAAACTATTTTAAAATATGTGTCCCCAAACTATTACCAGCCAATCAAATTTCCCTGATGATTTTTTTTTTAAATTATATCTGACAGTACACAGGACTAAATTGAATCTGAAGAGTAACTATCACATACAGGCTTCAAAAAAAATGGACTGAATATTGTTTATGATCCATATATTTATGCACCATATTACTTTTTATAGTTACAGTAGGCAAATTTCTAACTGTTCATATGGCCACACTGTTTATGTCAACATCACCTTCTCAAAAACCAACGAAGTGAAAATACTCCAATTAGAACTCAGAGATCGTCCTGCCTCTGCCGCCTGAGTGCTGGGATTAAAGGCATGCATCACCAACCCCAGGCCCGTTGGTATTTTTAAAATAGCAGTTTATCAAAAGAAGTTAGGTTCAGCTTAACATGACCTTCTTAATAAGAATTTTTCCGTGCGTATGAGTGTGAGCATGTGAGGGCAGACGACAGCTTACAACTGTCAGTTCTTTACCTGTACTGTGTGGGTTTCAGAGATTGAGTTCAGGTTGTCAGGCGCATGGCCACAAGTGCCTTTGCCTCTGAGCCATCTCATTGGCCCAGACTGTGACTTTTGCCTGAGATGACATTTAAAAAAAAAAAAAAGTAGGCAGGAGAGATGACTCAGCGGTTAAGAACACTGACTGCTCTCCAGAAAGTCCTGAGTTGAAATCCCAGCGGCCACATGGTGGCTCACAACCATTTGTAATGGGATCAGATGACCTCTTCTGGTGTGTCTGAAGTCGGCTAAAGTGTACTTATATATAATAAATAAATACATACATAAGTCTTTTTTAAAAAATGCTTTTTAAAAAAGTGATCTAATCTATATGACTCGTGTAGACTGCATCTCAGAGTTTTTTAGAGTGTTTTAGGATGCAAGGGTTTACGATACATATGAGTATTTTGATGTTGTTGTTGTTAAAGATCTGACTAGAATTATTGAAACTTCCAAGCTATGTGTGTCTATCCGTGTCACCCCACCCCCACCCCCATTAAAGACAGTTTGTTGGCTCTGGGATAGTGAAGCCCAAGGGACCGATTTTAGTACTGTGACATACAAGATTTTTGTTGTGAGCCTCTTCTGGTTGTTCATTTTTAGCATAGCTGAGGGTTTTTTTAAGGGTTAGTGAATATTAATTTATCATGGTTACATTTTCACAGCTGTCAGGTGTGGGAGCCCATAGCTGTCAGGTGTGGGAGCCCACAGCTGTCAGGTGTGGGAGCCCACAGCTGTCAGGTGTGGGAGCCCACAGCTGTCAGGTGTGGGAGCCCACAGCTGTCAGGTGTGGGAGCCCACAGCTGTAATGGCAGTACTGGAAAGGTGGAGGCAGCAGAATTGCTCTGAGTTCCAGAGTGAGAAACTGTATAAAACCAAAGTGAATATTTCCATACCAAGTAGTTCAGGAAGTGTTATTTGCTGTCCAATGACTTTCTCTTTTTTTTTTTTTTGGTTTTTCGAGACAGGGTTTCTCTGTGTAGCCCTGGCTGTTCTGGAACTCACTTTGTAGACCAGGCTGGCCTTGAACTCAGAAATCCTTCTGCCTCTGCCTCCCAAGTGCTTAGATTAAAGGCGTGCGCCACCACTGCCCTGCAAAAATGTGTAGCCCAGGCTGGCCTTGAACTCGTGATCCTCCTGCCTCTGCCTCCTTCAGCAAATCCTACCGGCGTGCACCACCACAACTGGCCCAATTTTTCAATACATTCAAATATAATACAAATAATTTAAATTCTATTTATAAATTTTCTTTCCCTCCCTCCTTTCTTTTCCTTCCTTCCTTCCTTTCTTTCTTCCTTCCTTCCTTCCTTCCTTTCTTTCTTTCTTTCTTTCTTTCTTTCTTTCTTTCTTTCTTTCTTTCTTTCTTTCAGTTTTTCAAGACAGGGTTCCTCTGTGTTGCTCTTGCTATCCTGGAACTCACTGTGTAGACCAGGTTGGCCTTAAACTCAGAGACCCACCTGTCTCTGCCTCCCGAGTGCTGGGATTAAAGGTATGTGCCCCTGCCACCTGGATAACATTTATTTGTGTATTATGTGTATATGTGTGTGCCTGTATATGTTTATGTGTATCATGTGTGTGCAGGAACTGGAGTTACAGGTAGTTGTGAGTTGCCTGATGTGGGTGCAGGGAATTGAACCAGGTCCTCTGGAAGAATAGCCAGTGCTCTTAACCACTGAGCCATCTCAACACCTTCCCAAGTATTTATTTTTAACATGTTTATTACTCCTGAGTTATTTCCTCACCTGAATTTCCTAATTAATTATTCCTAACTGTAATTGTTCATTATTTAGATTAATGGACTAGGAAGCATCACACTCTGGACAGAGGAACCCTGTGTTTTTATCCTTTAACTTTATAATTAACCAGTTCATGGCCCCCAGTCCCCTCAACTATTTTGAAGCAAACCTAAATGCTGAATCTTTCCGTGATTAAATTACTTAAGCATTTTACAATCAACTCTATAATATGATTTGTACTGGGAAAGGATCTGTTCTGTATGGCTCTGTTTTGAAGCATGAACGCTTTTTATTGTATCAATGCAACTAGTAATTAAACTGTATCTTCTATTTTGATATGCAGGAGTCCAGAGCTTACATACAATGGATGTTTCTCACACTGTTATTGAACACTAAGTGCCTAATCTATTCAGTAAAATCCAAGCAGCCATGGAAGAAATACCAATAAAAGTCGCTGTCCGAATTAGACCTCTGCTTTGCAAAGAAGTACTACATAATCATCAAGTCTGTGTGAGGGATATTCGAAACACCCAGCAGATTATCATTGGGAGAGATAGAGTTTTTACTTTTGATTTTGTTTTTGGCAAGAATTCCACTCAAGATGAAGTTTATAACACATGCATAAAGCCTCTCGTGCTGTCGCTCATCGAGGGCTACAACGCAACTGTTTTTGCATATGGACAGACTGGATCTGGGAAGACATACACCATCGGGGGAGGCCATGTTGGTAAGGTTTTCAAACTCTCAGTGTTTTATAGCATGCATCAAGACTTCATTTCTTTTATGACTGAGCACTGGTCTGTTGGTGTGTTTTACTTGGCTTTGCCTTGTCTCCCGATTTAGCTGAGACAAACACTGGTGTACAGCCATCTGTTTGAGTCCATCATAGACCTTAACATTTTCAATCTTGTTTTGTTTTTATGGTACTGGAAATAGAACTAGGTTGTTGGCTAAGCACCATGATACTGAGCTACATCACTAGCCTTGTTTTTCCTTTTTTTGTTTCAAGGGAAAGAGTCACTCAGTTGCCTTAAATCTACTCTGTAGCCCAAGTTGTCCTTGAAATTAGGGTTCCTCCACCTCCGCCCTCATTAGAGTTGGGTTTGCAAATATGTGGCACCAGGCCTTCCCCATCATTGCCTTTTAAAGTAAATTTTTGAGGTTAACATAAAAGTAATAGGTTTGTTTCCTCATGACCTCTTCATATACATATGTCACTAAGTTGTCCTCAGTCCAGGACCTTCTTCACTTCCCTCTCTCGTGCAGCCATTGTCTCCAGCTGAGCCATTTCTTCCTTTATCAGTTCCACTCTGCTTCTTACGACATGTTCCCAGCTCCAGAAGCTGGGCTTCCAGTTAGTTGCCAGTGGATGTGGACAATCAAACTCAGGTCCTGTGGAAAGCATCAGAGCTCCTAACCGCTGAGCCAACCTGTCATTTGTTTCTTGATGGTGACCACTCTGATGGATGAATGGAGTCTCAATTTTAAAAAGAAATTTGTGATTAATTTTATTTCTTGTGTGTGTGTGTGTGTGTGCGCACACGCGTGCGCGCTTACATGCTCCCCACATGTGTATAGGAGCCCATGGAGGCCAAAAAGAGGGCATCGATCCTCTGAAATGGAGTTAACCCTCTTCTCTTGCTCCTCTCCCTTCTCATCAATCCTCTTTGTCCTCAGACAGTTTCACTTCTCCTTTCATGTCTTCTATACAAGTATGACCCTGTGTGTCTATATACATAATGACCCTGTGTGTCTATATACATAATGACCCTGTGTGTCTGTAGACATATATGACACTGTACATATAAGCCACATGCTTGTTATCCATCCCTCTGTTGATGGATGCCTGGGTTGATTCCATAACTTAGCTTTTGTAAATAATGCTGCAGTGACCCACGTGCAGGTGTCTCTGGACTATGCTAACTTGGAATCTGGGTTAACTACCCAGAGGTGGGATGACTGCGTCATATGGTAGGTCTGGTTTGCTTCTCAAGGGCCTTGCATTTTTCAGATCTCCTTGACGTCCGGACTGGTTTGCAGCTGCAGGTCCTTGTTGTCTGTATCCTTGTCAGCTTTGTCATTGTCTTGATGACTGCTGTTCCAGCAGAGACTGCTTTTGAGAATGGTCTGTTCTCTTCATTAGTCCATTCATTGATGGGATAATTTTTGAAGCTTTTTGTGCATTCTAGATATTAATACCTGTGTGTTGTATGGTTGAGGAAGATACTTTTTGATCCTGTAGTCTGTTAAGAGATTGTTTGCTTAGCTATATGACACAAATGTTAATTCTATGTAATTTGTCGCTTTGGGGGATAATTTCTATGTCATTGTAGTTCTTTATAGAAAAACTGTGCCTATCTATACCCTTGAACTTTATTTCTTTATTATTGAGGGTGCATGCCATAGCGTATAAATGGGGTCAGAGGACAACTTTCAGTGTGGTTGAGGATGGCTTTGAACTTTGGATCCTCTTCTTCCACCTCCTGGTGCTGAGGTGCAGATGTGCACCCCTGTGTCCAATCCGTGTAGTGCTGGGGCTCAGATCCAGAGCTCCGTGCACGTCAGCAAACACTCTCCAGTGAGCTGCACCCCTGCCCATGGAAACTGACTTTTAAATTCATGTGCATCGAGATCTGAAACTGTCCTCTGGGACTGTCCATCCCCTCCCCCACTCTGCCTTAGAGTCATCTATTCCAACTTCTACAGCCATTGAGACTCATCTGTTGGGATAATCCTAAGTTAAAGCTCTGAGGACGCAGATCCAGTGGCTCGATTGTGTTTGTAGTTAGAAGCATGTACTGTGTCTTCCTCCAACCCACTAGAACCAATGGCGACTGTCCCTGCAGTCATCCCGACCAGCGCTTTCTCTCATATGTCACATCCAGTCTGTCAGAAACTTTTCAGTCTGGTTTTTAAAAGATTATTTTTATGTGTATGAATGTTTTGTCTATGTGTGTGTGTACATGTATGCCTGGTGCCAGTGGAGACTAGAAGAGGGTATTAGATCCCCTGAGATTAGAGTTACAGATGAACCACCACCTGAGTGCTGGCAACTGAACCTGGGTCCTTTGGAAGAGCAGCCAGTGCCTTTAACCCATGAGCCACGTCTCCACCTCCTCCATCCTTTGTTCGCTCCCCAACTCCCCCACCCCTATAGGATAAGGCCTTACTTTGTAGCTTTGGCTGGCCTTAATAATCCTGTCTCAGCTCCTATGCTGTAAGGTTGTAGGTGTGTGATGTCACACGCAGTTGACAGAAAACCTTAATGGCTTTTCAACATAAATGCAGGTTCCATCTTGATACCATATCAGGATCTGTTAAATTTATATTCTAAATCCCCCAGTTACCAGATTGCTATGGGAGCCTCTGAAGTGGTCTCTCCACTCACCCTCCAGCAAAAGACAGCAGTGAGGACTGACCTCCACTAACTTGTAAAATCTCAGATGCTCTTTTCATGGCTCTGACCTCAGCCACAAGGAATCCAAGTGGGTAGCCATCCACAAGGGCTTGCATGGTCTGCAGTGTGCCGCCCCTCTGACCTCATCTCTTGTTGGTCTGTCCTCGCTCCTGATCCTGGCTGTGCTGACTTTTGACCCTGTTTGTGATCACATCACCTGGGGCTTTAACAGGCGTTCGTCCACCCTCAAGTCCTGCCTTGGCCTTCGTATCTGAACTTGCAGTCCAGTCTCACGGTGCTTTACCCCGCCCTCCACTCACTCCACTCGCAGATTCGGTGCATCTGCATTTGTTTTCAAGACAGCCTTGCTCTGTCCAGGTTGGCTGTGGATTTTCAGCCCTCATATCTCAGTGCTCCAGTGGAAGTTTAGGTGTCTGTCACCATGTGTGGCCAGCACTTTACTATACCATATAATTTACAGTTTTTATTTATTGTTACTGCCTGTTTCTTTGTAGAATTCTATGACATTAGGGAATTTTCCCTTTATTTTGTTGATTGTGCCAGAGCCCTAGAATGTTGTATTATATGTAGTAAATACTAAACACATATCCGTTAAATGGATAAATTTTGAATAAGGGGTGCATGTGAACTATGTGCATGGTATATGCATAGTAAGTGCACACATATGTGTATATTTTCATGTCTGTGCAAGCACATGAGAGGCTAGAGGAGGATGTCAGATGTTCTGCTGTAGCACTCTCAACTCTGTCCCACTGAGACAGGGTCTCTCCTGGAATCTGGAGCTAGTGGGCAGGTCACCATCCAACCTGGGATGCTCCTGGCTTTCCTTCTGGAGTTACAGACGCCCTTGTGCCATGCCTGACTTTTTACATGGGTGCTGGAACTCTCACCTCAGGTCCTTATGCCTGTGCAGTAAGAACTCTTACCCGGTGAGCCATGCTCCCAGCCTGTTCCCTCTGGATTTTATAGTTGTGTGGTCTAGCCCTGGCTAAGTTCCACTCTTGTCTTGCTATGCAACCTTGGCTGGAATTCAGTATGTAGACCAGCCAGGCTGCCTCTGTCTCTTGAGTGCTAGAAGTAAAGATGTGTGCCACCATGCCTGTCCAGGTTTACAATTCTTATAATAGAAATGTAAGAAAAATATATTAAGCATAAATTCCAGATTGCAGCCTTTGTTTATTTCGAGACTCAGATATGCTTTCTGTTTCTGAATTTTCAGCATCAGTTGTGGAGGGTCAAAAGGGTATCATTCCTCGAGCTATCCAAGAAATATTTCAGAGCATCTCAGAAAACCCTAGCACTGACTTTAAACTCAAAGTGTCGTATATAGAAGTGTATAAGGAAGACCTACGAGATCTTCTAGAGTTGGAGACGTCTATGAAGGACCTTCACATCCGAGAAGATGAGAAGGGGAACACAGGTGACGTAGCTCAGTGAAACTATAGAGTGAGTGCCTTCGTTAAGGTCAGGACGCTGAGAATGAAGGCCTGCAATGAATGTGGTTCTCCTTTGGGTCCATGTTCTTGTTCTGCCACGCTGGAAATGCACCCGGGGCCAGGAAAGGGCTGTGCCACCGAACTCAGTATGCAGCTTCCTTTTTTGTTTTTAATTTTAAAAGATGTTGGGACAGAATCTCATTATACATTGCCTGTACTGGCCTTTAACTCACTTTCCCAGGCTGGCTTCAAACTTCTAATCTTTCTGCTTCAGCCTCGTGAGTAGATTGGATCACAGGTTTGTGCCACCAGGCGTGGCTCCTGTTTTCATAGAATAATTAAAATATGGAAAAAAAGTGTTCTTTCTGTTTTATTTTCTTTTGTTTTCCTTGATTCTGGAGCTTGAGCCCAGGACCTCACACGCTCTTTGCACACACTCTCCCTCTGAGCTGTGCAATTCCAGCCCCAGAGGTTTTGAATGCCTTTCATTCTAAAGAATTCATTATGATGTTTGACCAAAAGCAAGAATTGGATCTGAACAAATAAAATATATCATTTAGCAGTTAAATTTGAGTCCTATTTTTAAAAATAATTTGTTGGAGTTTTTCTGAAATTATTTAATGATAATTCACTGATTTTACTGTTATTTGAAACATTACTGCCTTTAAAAAAAAGATATATCTTTTTTGGGTTACTTAGCAAAGGGTGACTGTTGTGTGATTAATTTAATTGTACTGGATTTTGATGAAAATTTGGTTTTAAAACTTTGTGTTTTAAGTGATTGTTGGGGCCAAGGAGTGCCAAGTAGAGAGCGTGGAGGACGTGATGAGTCTCCTGCAGGTAGGGAACGCAGCCAGGCACACGGGCACCACCCAGATGAATGAGCACTCCAGCAGGTCACACGCCATCTTCACAATAACTGTGTGCCAAGCTGCGAAAAGTGCAGAGGCAGCTGAAGATGGACAGTGGCACTCACATCGTCACGTTGTCTCCAAATTCCACTTTGTGGATTTGGCTGGATCAGAAAGAGTGACCAAGACCGGGAATACTGGCGAGCGATTCAAAGAGTCCATTCAAATCAACAGTGGGCTGCTTGCTCTAGGAAACGTAATAAGTGCCCTCGGAGACCCACGCAGGAAGAGCTCTCATATTCCATATAGGGATGCTAAGATTACCCGGCTTCTGAAAGACTCCCTGGGTGGCAGCGCCAAGACTGTCATGATCACGTGTGTCAGCCCATCCTCCTCGGATTTTGATGAGTCCTTAAATTCTCTCAAATACGCCAACAGAGCACGGAACATTAGAAACAAACCTACTTTAAACTTCAGTCCCCAGGCAGACCGAATGGATGAAATGGAATTCGAGATTAAGTTGCTTCGAGAAGCTTTGCAGAGCCATCAGGCCAGTATCAGCCAAACTAGCCAGACCTCTTCAGAGAATGTTCCCGACCAGAATCGGATCCATTCCCTGGAGGAACAGGTAGCTCAGCTCCAGAAAGAATGTCTGGGGTACCAGGACTGCATAGAGCAAGCATTTGCCTTCCTGGTGGACTTAAAAGATGCTGTCAGGCTGAACCAGAAACAACAGCACAAGCTACAGGAGTGGTTCAGCAGGGCTCAGGAAGTCAGGAAGGCTGTCCTCACCCCGCTGCCAGGAAACCAGGGCATTGGGGACCTGGAAGAAGGACCCCAGCATGTGACAGTTCTCCAACTGAAGAGAGAACTTAAGAAATACCAGGTACTTAGACATTACTAATTACTGCATTTTTAAAACTGTCTTGCTCTATGACTAGGCTAGAGCTCAGTGTGTAGACCATCCAGGCTGGCCTGTGACTAGGCTAGAGCTCAGTGTGTAGACCATCCAGGCTGGCCTGTGACTAGGCTAGAGCTCAGTGTGTAGACCATCCAGGCTGGCCTGTGACTAGGCTAGAGCTCAGGGTGTAGACCATCCAGACTGGCCTGTGACTAGGCTAGAGCTCAGTGTGTAGACCATCCAGGCTGGCCTGTGACTAGGCTAGAGCTCAGTGTGTAGACCATCCAGGCTGGCCTGTGACTAGGCTAGAGCTCAGTGTGTAGACCATCCAGGCTGGCCTGGACTCTTCACTTTGTTTCCTGTGTGCTGGGCTTATAGGAGGGTATGCTCCCAACTGACTGAGAACCCCCATCCCACTCTGTTGACAAGGGGATTAAGGGCACAGCCTTCATATATTAGGAAAGTACTCTGCTTTCTGAGACATCCCCAATCTATTGTCTTCTTTGAAATAAGATCTTATTCTATTGTTTAGGCTGGACTGGAACTCATTATGTGCCCAGACTGGCTTTAAACTTGGGGCAGTCCTCTTGCCTCTACTTCCTAAGTGTTGGAATGATGGGTGTGAGCTCTCATACCTGGCTCATAGATAGGACTTGTTTAAAGACTACATTCATTTGGACAAGTACGTTCTAAAAGTTATTTGGAAATTTCCAAAGTTCTAAATTTTTAAAAAAATGTTTATTTACATCTGTATGGGTGGAGTGTGAACGGCATGTGAGAAGTACAGGCATGACTGTGGAGGTCAGAGGACAGCTTTTAAGAGCAGTTTTCTCTTTTAAGAATTATAGAAAAATTAGGTGGTGTGTTGGTACATTTCTTTAATCCTACCACTAGGGAGGCAGAAGCTGATCAACCTCTGTGAGATCTAGGCCATCCTGGTCTATACAGTGAGATGGAGGTCAGCCTGATCTATACAATGCTATCTAGACCATCTTGGTCAATATAGTGAGATCTAGGGCATCCTGGTCCATACAGTGAGATCTAGGGCATCCTGGTCCATACGGTGAGATCTAGGGCATCCTGGTCTATACAGTGGGATCGAGGCGAGCCTGATCTATACGGTGAGATCTAGGGCATCCTGGTCTATACAGTGGAATCTAGGCCTATCTTTAAAACAACAAAAAATGAAATAAGTATATGAAAATCTCACTTGCTTTTCTTCTTAGCATCTCTATGTCTCATTTCCTACTCATTCTCAGATTTGTTCTTTGTTTTTTTCTTTTCTCCTATGATGTGATCAAAGTACATTTTAAGGTATCTTTATTAAATAGAACCTTGTGAACTTCGATAGCAATTTAGAGGATCAAAGGAACATTTTTACAAAGTTAGGTTATATTGCACCGAATTTTCTCCTTTTGCATGTGTGTGATTGCGAACTGAAACCCAGGGCCCCTAATGTGCTAGGTGCTTACTGTATCCCTGAGCTATGCTATGCCCTCTGTCTTTTTGTTGTTGCTCTCTCTCTCTCTCTCTCTCTCTCTCTCTCTCTCTCTCTCTCTCTCTTTCTCTCTCTCTCCCCTCCCCCTTCCCTCTCTCCCTCCCTCCCTCCCTCCCTTCTTCCCTCCTCTCTCTCCCTCCCTCCTTCCATCCCTCTTTCTCTCCTTCCTTCCTTTTTTCCCTCCTTCCCTCCCTCCCTTCCCTCCTTCTTCCTCCTTTTCTTCTGCTTCCTTCTTCCTCCTCCTTCTTCCTCACAGTCTCATATGATAGTGCAGACTTGCTAGAACTCCTTCAACATTTTAGTCATTTCTAGAACTTTGAATGATCTTCTGCTTCCGTCTCCCAAGAGCTGGGGTCACAGGTATGAGCCACCATGTCTGGCTTATGAGTCTGTGGTTGTTTTTGTTTTTAAGACAGGATTTCATATAGACCAGTTTGGCATCTGATCTGTTATATAGCTAAGGATGGCCTTCAACCTCTCATCTTTCTTTTCCTACCTCCCAGTGCTGAGATGATATGGGTACATCAACCACATCTAGTTTCATTTAGTGCTGGAAATCAAATGCAGGATGTTATGCATGCTAGGCAGGCACTCTACCAATTGAGTTCCATCCCTAGGTACCACTGTGGTTCTTGAAAGAAGAAAATGCTTTATTTATCCCTTGAGTTTGGATTATACACTTATTATATTTATATATTCCTTATCTGGGTGATTTTATTATTTGCTGGGATTAAAGGTGAGGTATGTGCCATATGCCTGTCTACATACTTGATTTTTAAATAATGTGGGTGTGTGCATGTATACACACTATGTATATATCTAGTTGAAAACTACTTCCTCATATTTAAACATTATATTTCTTTGTGTGTGTAGCATGTGCATGTGTGCAGAGGTCAGAGGACAGCTTGTAGGAGTCAGTTCTCTCCTTCCATGTATGTGTGTGTGTTGCACGTGCATGTGTGCAGAGGTCAGAGGACGGCTTTTCAGGAATCAGTTCTCTCCTTCCACCATGTCGGTCCCTGGATTGAGCTCACATCCTCAGGCTTGGTGGTGCCTCACCCTGAAGCCAGATCCCTCACAACTTTTTAAATGAGCGTTGTGTACAGGAGCTAGTAGAGAACAAAATAAAGTCAGTTCTGCTTCTGTGGAGTTTGCAAGCAAAATCCCACAAGGGGCCTTCAGTTGTTCCTTAAGCAACGGTGCTCAACTTCCATGGACTTGCTGGCTGCCTTTTAAAGATTTTCCTTGTTGTTGTTTTTAATTACTTTATCCTTGTATATATGGGGGCTATTTTGCCTGCGTGTATGTGTGTGTGATGCTCACAGAGGCAAGAAGAAGGCATCAATCCCCTGGAATTGAAGTTGCAGACAGTTCTGAGCCGCCTGGATGCTGGGGATGGAACCCTTTGCTTTACAAGAGCAGTCACTGAGTCATCTCTCTCCAACCATGATTTTGTTTTCCCCAAAGAAGGGTCTCAAATAACACAAGATAGCCTTGAATTCTATATATATGTAGAACTCCAGTTCTAGAAGACCTGGCACCCTCAAAATGACATGCATGCAGGCAAAAAACATCAGTGTACATAAAAATAAATCTACAGAGGGAGGGGAGGGAGGGAAGAAACAGAAGAAGCTGGTGCCTGCCTGTCATCCCAGCACTCAGGAGGCTGAGGCAGGAGGATCATGAACTTCAGGCCAGCCTGCACTGCACAGTGAGTTCCAGGACAGTATGGGGTACATACTGCAATGTGCCACTATGCCCACTGCCCTGTGTCACCGTACCCGCTGCCCTGTGCCACCGTGCCCGCTGCCCTGTGCCACCATGCCCCACTGCCCTGTGCCACCGTGCCCACTGCCCTGTCACTGTGCCCCACTGCCCTGTGCCACCATGCCCACTGCCCTGTGCCACCATGCCCACTGCCCTGTCACCGTGCCCCACTGCCATGTGTCACCGTGCCCACTGCCCTGTGCCACCATGCCCACTGCCCTGTGCCACCATGCCCCACTGCCCTGTGTCACCGTACCCGCTGCCCTGTGCCACCGTGCCCCACTGCCCTGTGCCACCGTGCCCACTGCCCTGTCACTGTGCCCCACTGCCCTGTGCCACCATGCCCACTGCCCTGTGCCACCATGCCCACTGCCCTGTCACCGTGCCCCACTGCCATGTGTCACCGTGCCCACTGCCCTGTGCCACCATGCCCACTGCCGTGTGTCACTGCACACTGCCCTGTGCCACCATGCCCCACTGCCCTGTCACCGTGCCCACTGCCCTGTGCCACCATGCCCCACTGCCCTGTCACCGTGCCCACTGCCCTGTGCCACCATGCCCACTGCCCTGTGCCACCATGCCCACTGCCCTGTGCCACCATGCCCACTGCCGTGTGTCACTGCACACTGCCCTGTGCCACCATGCCCACTGCCCTGTCACCGTGCCCACTGCCCTGTGCCACCATGCCCACTGCCCTGTGCCACCATGCCCACTGCCCTGTGCCACCATGCCCACTGCCCTGTGCCACCATGCCCACTTTTTTGTTTTTTAGCAGGAAAACATAATTAAAAACACAATCACTTTAGTTACAGGTTTCAGCAAAATACCTTTTTACATGAACCAGGAGGACAGCATTTCACACTGGACGTGTGGCAGGCACACGCCTGTCACCCCAGCACTCAGGAGGCTGAGGCAGGACGATCTTGGGCTGCCAATGGAGCCCTGTCCAAAAACAAGCAAACAAAGGAGAGCTCTTCTTAAACTTTTTAAATTCAGAGTGCGTTTTCACTTTTAAAGTTTGAAATTTCCCAGTAGACCTTTCAAAACATGGACTGTGTATGTAGCTTAGGGATGGGGCTCCTGCCTGTGACCTGTGAAGCCCTGGCTTTGATCTCCAGCTCCGGGAACAGCTTAGTCGAGCTGCTTACATTTGTGATGCCTTTAGTGTGTAGCTTCTCTAGTAGAAGATGCTTGCGTTTTCCTGTGCTTTAGCAAGATCTTGTCAAAATTATAAGGAAAATCTATCCTTATGTAGATTTATAGCTGGCAGGGATGAGAATTTTAGTGACTTTTGAGATAAATCATGGACATTCTTTCATACTACGCCAAAACTTAATAAGTAAAAATTCTTTGTTGACTTGCAAGGAGTGATTTGAAATTATTTTATTATATCATGATTTATAAAATAAAACTTACTGGTCTCTATTTTGACCTTGGAGTGGTTCTTTCCTGCATATGATTTTGAATGATTATACAATTGTCATTTGGGAAATAATTTAGTATAGATATTCCAAGTGTTTAAACATTTTTATGCATTTCTTAATATCACCAATGATCTCACTAGCAAAGTCTTAAGCCTTTATTGGGAGCTGTCAAGCTCACAGTGGTGGAAATGGGTTCTAAAATCTTAACTTTTTTCATGAAACTTGAACTTTATATTTTGTAACAAATATATATTAGTTATGTTTTTGTTACTGTGATAAAATATCTGCCAAAAATAACTTTTAAAAGACAAGTTTTACTTTGGCTCAAGTTTGAAAGTCTAGTCCATATAGTGGAAAAGGCAAGGCAGCAGAACCAGAAGGCCCTGGTCAGGTCGGCCCCGTCAGGAACTGTAGAGAAGGCAATGCTGGCGCACTACTCATTCTTGTTTTTTGTTTGTTTGTTTGTCTTTTTTATTTATTATGGGATGGGTTTTCTCTCTTCAGTTAAACTTTTTATAAACACCCTCATAGACACACCTGAAGTTATGTGTTTCCATGGTGATTATAAATTTCCTCTAGTTGACAATGAAGATCAACCACCACAATTCCATCCTTATCAACCTGACATCCATTATTTTAGGTCATAACATTTCATCCCTGTTTCTAGGTCTCATTTTCGTCTCATAATACACAATGTATTTAGTTATCTCTAGACATCCTCACAATCTAACAGTTCCAATATTGCTCAAAAATCTGAAATATCTTCCTAGACTCGATTTCTTAACTGTGGGCTCTGCAATTTCAATATTTACAGAAGGGAGAAACTGGTCAGAGACAGGAAATGGGACCAAAGAGAGACTGGAACCCAGCAGGGAAGACACCAAATCCTACATCTTAGTGTCCAGCATCTGGGCTTACGATGTGTCACCTGGGCTAGCAGGGCCCAGCCCTGCCGCTTCGGTAAAGATGACCTCGCTCTCACACTTGTCCCACTGAATATCTGTTGCTTTCCTTAGTCAGTGTCCCATGACCCTGGCATCCCCAGGATCCTGGGATTCCAAGTTAGCTTTGCTGACACCTGTCTACCTATTGTCCCCTCAGGGATCGATCCCTTGCAGGGAATTTGATGGCGCTATACAGTGACTGGCCTCAGTGGCTTTCTAAACCCTCGGTTCAAGCCTCTGTGACTTCCTTACTCCTGTGCTTACCGTGACCATAAAATCAGCGTCTCCTGGGTGATGCTGCCAAGTTGTGCTGCTGCTCGAGGTGTAGCCTGTCTCCCCTGTGTTCGTTCGCCTCTGGTGCTGAGCCTGATGAAACGTTTCCTAGGCAGCTGTTTTCGGAAGGGAACCCCTTGAGCAGTGACCTCAGCGTCAGCTCCCGTCCTTCCATTCTCAGGAGATGGAGGCTTTCTTAGGTAGAGTCGTGTCATCAAGGCACTTCCTCGCGCCCCAGTGCCAAGCACTGTCGCCAATGGTGCTAGTCTCCTTAACAGCTTCAGCTGCTTTCCCTGCCAAGCAGTACAGTTTTCCAACAAGTGCGTGCTCTGCTGGTGGCTTTCTCGCTCACTGTAGAGCTGGATGAGCGTAAAGAGGGCTCACTGTGCCTCAGCCTGGATGCTATCCTGCTCAGAGGTTTTCCCCACTAAGTATCTTAGTCCATTGCTTTGAGCTCAGCCTCACTCCGGCTCCCACAGACAGAACGCAGCCTGCATCTTTGTCAGCTTGTGACAGTTCCCATTTAGAGCCCTTGTTTCCCTTCCAGGCCTCATAAGCGGGGTCTCCACCTGTCTGGGTCCACATTCCTTTGTCATTCTTGTCTGCCAAACTGCTGCTGGGATGGCCCCTCCAGCTCTCAGTACAGCATTCTAGGCTTTTCTACGTTAGTTCTCCAAACTCTTCCGTAGTCCTCTGGCAAACTAGGTCATGGGATGAGGTTCATCTCAGCAATTGGTACTAAGATGTTTATCCCACTTCTTAGCACCAGTTACTTCTGTTAGGTAGTCTTCTTGTTGCTGGGACAAAATGCCTGCAAAAGCAGTCCAAAGAGAGAAGGACTCATTCTGGCTAAAAGGTTTGAGGGTGCAGGCAGCCATGGTGGCAGAGATGAGGCTACTGCTCAAAGGAAGAAGACAGATGAATGTGGCTGTTCCAGGCGCTTCCTCGTTTCTATTCCCACGGAATGGTACCATTTGCGCTTGGACTTAATTCTCATGGGACCACAGTGATAGGCACCTCTATTTCTGCCTGTCTCAAAAAGAATCTGGAAAAGTCCAAGTAAAAAGGATAAGAAAACCTTAAAACAGTGTTGTCAAGCTATCACTGGATTTTACACGGTTCTGTAATACTCCTCAGTATCTGCTGAACTCTGCCTCCTTTCCTTCCCAGTGCGCTCTGGCCGCCGATCAAGTGGTGTTCACACAGAAGGATCTGCAGCTGGAGGAGCTAAGGAGTCAAGTGCAGCTGATGGTGCAGGAGAACAAAGGGCACGCCGTGTCTTTGAAAGAAGCACAGAAAGTGAATAGATTGCAGGTAAGGCTCTGTAAGTGTAGCCCTTCCGAGAAGGCACTCAGACCAGGAACTGGTGCTTTCCAGCACTGCAGATAGATGACTGTGGACATTGGCAGCTCAGTTACTTGGGCGTCTGTTTGTATTTTCTCCGTCTGTGAAACAGAAGCCAAGCAAACACAAAGATGGTTTCCCCTTAAGGTTTAGGGTTCTAAAAAACAAAGACAATATTTAGGGACTTGGTTTACAAATCGTGCATTAGTTGTCTTTCTCCAGGCTTTTCCACGCATCTTTGTCAAGTTACCAGGCAGTATAGTGTTAGGAACTGGAGGCCAGACTGGCACTGCGGGACAGGGATGAATGCCACACTGGTATATGCAAGGCCATGGCTTCAGTCCCCAGAGACAGACCCCAAGAAAATTGGAAGGTAGCTGGGCAGTGGTGGCACATGCCTTTAATCCCAGCACTTGGGAGGCAGGGGCAGGTGGATTTCTGAGTTCGAGGCCAGCCTGGTCTACAGAGTGAGTTCCAGGACAGCCAGGGCTACACAGAGAAACTCTGTCTCAAAAAACCAAAAAAAATAAAAAAATAAAAAAATAAAAAAAATAAAAAAACAAAACAGGAGAGAGAGAGAGAGAGAGAGAGAGAGAGAGAGAGAGAATTGGAAGGTACTCACAGAATTTAAACTTTTTTCAGTCTTTTAAGATTTAAGATAGTCCAGCCTTGAACTCACAGAGATCTGCAGGCCCCTGCCTCCAAAGAGCTGGGATTAAAGGTGTGCACTACTCTCCATCTCCCACCCCCTCTGGAAACATTTAAACTTTTATAATTTATTATAGATTATCCTCTTATACTATGTGAGTGATTTGCTCTTCGATTTTAGTTAAGTCTTTCAAATTCTCAGTGTTAGAATTCCTATGAGTAACACAGTTATACCTGCATTTAAAAATTTTTTTGCCTAAGGCCAAGTATGGTGGTACATACCTTCAATCCCAGTACTAAAGAGTCAGAGGCTGGTGATCCCTGGGAAATAGAGGTGAGCCTGGTCTACATAGGAAGTTCCAGGACAGTCTGGTCTACAAAGGGAATTCTGACTAGCCAGGGCTACACAGTAAGACTCTGTCTCAAAATGAAACAAAATCATTTGTTCAGACTAGTGTCCTAATATACTTCCCCTGTTTTATTTTAAGTTGATTTTTATATAGAAGAGACAGAGGTCCAGTTTCTTTCTTCTCTGTGTGAATATCCAATTTACTGAAAATACTGTTCTTTCTCCAGTGTGTATTTTTACTGTCTGTCTGTCTTAGAGTTTCTATTGCTGCAACAAAGCATCATGACTAAGAAGCAAACTGAGGAAGAAAGGGATTATTTGACTTAACACTTCCAGATTGCCATTCAGGATGGGGGTCAGGACAGGAACCTGGAGGCAGGAGCTGATGCACAGGCCATGGAAGGATGCGGCTTACTGGCTTGCTCCTCAAGGCTGTTCTCCTATAGCCCAGGACCACCAGCCCAGGGGTGACTCCGCCCACAGTGGGCTGGGCCCTCCCCCAGCAATCCTAATTAGAAAATGCCCTATGTGCTTGGCTCAGCCTGTCTCTTATGGAGGCGTTTTCTAAGTTGAGGTTCCCTCCTCTCAGATGACTCTAGCTCATGTTGAGTCAACAGTGTAGGCAGCACACTCACCGTAAGTCTGTGACATTGTCCTGGGTAACTTACCCTACAGTTTAAGTAAACACATGTTCTGTGTCTTCATACATTGTAGCATGATGCTGATTTGAAATTGGGTTTTTAAAATGTCTCTGTCTTTGTTCCTGTGCTCAGAATTACTTTAGTTATTCAGTCTTTACAGTCACATACAGATTTTAGTAGTGTTTCTTCTGCCTGTAAAGAATATCACTGCTGTTGGGAGAGGAGCTACATTGAAACTAGACTGCTTTGGGCACTTTGCTTTGGGGTGTATTTGCTTTTGAAACTACACTGCTTTGGGGTGTATTTATTCTCTTTCGGTGCAGGAGCATGGGAGGCCATTTCGTCATGGTTTTCCCCTCCAGTGTCTTTCATTTGGCTCTTATCATTTTCATTGTAGAGATTATTTATTCACTGTTTGGTGATATTTACATTTTTTTTAGTTACTATGTATGAGATTATTTTCTTGACCTCTTTCAGGAATTTTGTTTTTATAAGTTGATTTTGACAAGTTTTTTGGTGTAGTATTTTGGGTTTTTTGTTGTTGTTGTTGTTTTTGTTTTTTTCGAGACAGGGTTTCTCTGTCATAGCCCTGGCTGTCCTGGGACTCAGACTGTAGACCATGCTGGCCTCGAACTCAGAAATCCGCCTGCCTCTGCCTCCCAAGTGCAGGGATTAAAGGCATGCGCCACCTAACTCATGCGGGCAAACATGGATGCACATACGTCTTTAAAGGATAAGCAGGAATAATGTGATCTCCACCTTTTCTTTTCAGTTTGAGGCTCTCTCCCACTTTCTCCTCCTCTTCCTCCTCTTCTTTTTTAAAAATGAATTATTTATTTATTTCATGTATATGAGCACACTGTAGCTGTCTTCAGACACATCAGAAGAGGGCATTGGATCCCATTACAGATGGTTGTGAGCCACCATGTGGTTGCTGGGAAATGAACTCAGGACCTCTGGAAGAGCAGTCAGTGCTCTTAACCGCTGAGCCATCTCTCCAGATCCCCACTTTCTCTTCGAATAGATTCAGTGTATGTGGTTTTATGTGGAGGTCCTTGATCTACTTGGACTTGAGCTTTGTACAAGGAGATAAGAATGGATCAATTTGCATTCTTCTACATGCCAACTGCCAGTTGAACCACCACCGTCTGTCGAATATACTGTCTTTTTTTCACTGGATGGTTTTGGCTTCTTTGTCAAAGATGAGGTGACCATAGGTGTGTGAGTGTAATTCTGGGTCTTCAATTCTATTCCCTTGATCTACCTGTCTGTCTCTTTACCCATACTATGCAGTTTTTTATCACCATTGCTCTGTAGTACAACTTGGATGGGCGGGGCCTTGACTTTCTGTCTCCACCTCCCAAGTGTTGGGAGGCATGAACTACTCTGCCCAGTTCATGTGAAGCTGAGGATTGAATCCAGGGCTCTGTACATGCTAGGAACGTTCTATCAACTGAGCCAAAGCCCCAGCCTTGTCTGAGAAGGATTTGTTTACATGCTTTTGTGGTTTTGATGTTGTTTTTAAGGCAGGGTCTCACTGTGTAGCTCTGGCTGACTTGAAATTTGCTATGTAGACCAGGCTGGCCTCAAACTCAGAGAGATCCAGCTACCTCTGCCTCCTGGGTGCTGGGACTAACACAGTGCCACTCTGGTGCACTTTCTGTGCTTGTGCGACACATACTGAAGTTAGAGCTTTCTGAACTGGCCGTGCTTCTAACTCAGGCCAGCCACAGACCAGACACATCCTGTAAACGGCTCATCTGCCTTCAGGTTCCAACCCCGTCCCCTAGCGCGTCCGTTCACGGCTCCCGTCTCTGGGCTCCTGTCTGTGCTTTGGGCTTCCTTTGTCACTTGAAGTTTCACTTTGCTAATTTACACTTTCTGTCTCCTGTGCTCGAATCTCCCAAGTGTAATACTTGTGCTTTTTCAGTTTTGTCTGGTACACCCTTTATTTCAGCCAGAAAGTTTGGACTTGTATAAAAACAGCTAACTGAGTAGATAAAAATCACAGTGTCAAATTACCCAATCACAGGTAATGGGCCATTGTGGTTATTGTTATTATTACTATTAGTATTATTATTGCTTACTTACTTACTTACTATTCAGTAAGTTTCTGTGGGTTGGAGATATAGCTCAGTGCTACGGTCCTTGCCTAGTGTGCACAAGGCCCTGGGTCTCAGGCTTGCACTGAAGAACGGTCTTAGCTCCTGGAGCCGTACTCGTTACTTATGGGTATCAAAGGGCAAGGATGAGCTTCCCTTAGACAGCTGTGATTTTGGACAATTTAACTTGGATCTTTCATGACTGCATGTATGTTGAGGTTCTCTGTTTCTCAAACACATCTCTTCTACCCAGAACGAAAAGATAATAGAACAGCAACTCCTTGTGGATCAGCTGAGCGAAGAGCTAGCCAAACGCAGCTCGTCAGTGCCCACCTCAGCTAAGGAAAACTGTGGGGATGGGCCTGATGCCAGGGCCTCGGAAAAGAGACCTCACACAGCTCCACCGGAGAGTCACTGGGGACATTATGTCTACATCCCGACACGGCAGGATCTCAGGAAGGTGAGTCGAGCACTGCCTGAGTGCCGCGAGATCTGAAAGCTGTTTGTAACACCAGAGTGCTTGTAAGTCTTAGGACAAGAGCGGTGTTCGAGCACTCCACTCTGCACTGCCCAGCGCGTGTGCACACGCTCCTCATGGTCGCCCCCGTGTTCTGCATTCCCAAAAGAAACGCACACGTAAACAGCCTTATATTTTAAAGACCTTAAACAGCTCAATAGCTGGGCCACTCCCTAACTCCACATGGCTAGCACACACTCCCCTCCATTCCTGAGTTAATACTTACTAAATCTATATAGATGTATCCTTGCTGCCCTGGACCCTGCTGGGCAGCCCTCCTCGGGCCGCTTCCCCGCTCCCTACCTACATTTCAGCTGTCTCTCCCTCCTGACCTTTCTAACATGGCTAAGTTCAATGGCATCATGAGTTTGTCCTGTAACTTCTCGGTGAAGTGAGGCCAGGCAGGGAGGTTGCTTATCTAACTTGTCTTTGTTTTCAGGGTGAAACCCTTGTGTGGTTTGGCATTCGGAGTGACAGTCAAGACAGCATAAGCATCACATGAAACGCAGAGTTAGCTTTTATCTGTGAAGATGCAGGGAGCAAATCTATGTCTGTGTAGGTTTATCTTAGAGTGTTTGTCTTGTGTGTGTGGATGCTTTGCCTGTGTGTGTCTGGGTGCATCGTATGCTTGCCTGGTGCTGTGTGGACTTGGGAGGGCATCAGATCCCCTAGAACTGGAATTCAGATGGTAGCTGCCATTCAGGTGCTGGGAACCAAATCCAGGTCCTCTGTAAGAGTAGCTGGTGCTCTTGACCGCTGCACATCTCTCCAGCACCAATGTAGATTTTTATGGAATAAACCAAAAAATGTACTATGAAAAAGACCTAATATCAGATTGAGTTTGGTTTCTACTTACTAATGTTATAAATGGAAATAGTTTGAGATCGTTAGTAAGTTAGTCAGGATGAGGAGGAGGCAAGGCGGCAGGCGTGGGGGGCGGGTTCTGAGTCAGGCAGGTGCACATGTGACTGAACTTGCGTGAGCGCAGGCTCCTTAGAGGAAGCGTGGGAACCCCAGGGGGATGCGCAGAGTTTAGAGTGCTCAGTCCGACAGCACTGCCCTACCACATGCTCAGTACAAGTCCACGGTACTGCTATGTCCCAGGTTCAGGTGACAGTGCCCAGCATAGCCCTGCCCCACTATATCCTCACCATACATCTGCGGCTCCTCTGCTGTCCCAGGCCTGGATGCTGCAAGGTCAGTAGGGCAAATGCTATCCTTACCAGTAGCTTTTCAGGCTTAAATGCCTAGGCTTTATATTTTAAACCATTGTAATCATTAATTTCAGTTTTGCTTTAGAAAGCTACTGACATTTTCTTTATGGTTAAATATGTGGATAATTTCCATTGACTGTTAGGCCTTTGCATCATTGTGACCAAAAACTAAGAAAAACATCTTAAAGGAAGAAAGCTTTCTTTTGGCTTGTGGGTTCCAGGGGTTTAGTCCTCGATTACTTGGCTTCTTGTTTCCAGGCCCTTTGTGAGGCAGAATATCATGGCCACGGGAGCATGTGGCAGAAAAGCTTTATTGCCTCAGTCCTGAGAGACAGAGAGAAGGGATACAGAAAGGCCAGAGGCCTCTCCCTTGTATCTCAATCTTCAGCACTAGGAGGCTGCTTAGAAACCTTTACTCCCTATCCACCTCATTGTTGACAGTCACTAGGTGACCAGCCATAGGACACCGAAATCAGATGTAAGGGGATTGGTACCACGCACACACCTCTGGAATGAGCATGTGAGGGCTCAGCGGTCAGCTAATTGAATTTTTAAGTTTTCAGTTTTATTTGAAATTTTCACACATGAGTATAATAATGTCCATCCGTTTCTCTCCCTCTCCAACTCCCCTCATTTCCTTCCCAAGTACATGTCCTATAATTATTTACTTATTTAACTCACTAAGTCTGGTTAGTGTTGACCATATGTGCATGGGCAGGGGGTCATCCACTGAGGCGTATGGAACCTACCAGTGACCTCACACCTAGAGGAACAGCATCTCCCTCTCTCAGCATTCACTGCCTGCCAGTGGCTCCTCAGCGAGGGGAAACTACTGTGATACCTGCACCCTGCTATACAGACATTTCTGATAGCTTTTGCAGTGAATGTCTTTTGAAGATTTCATTATTTACTTTGTTTTTGAGAAGTCATCCTGTTATTTCCTTATTCAGAGGTGAGGGACAAGGAAATATTTGGAAATAGACTCTAGAACACAAGTATAAGAGCAGTTTCTACTCCACTGTTTTCAGAGTCATTTTGAGTCCTTAAAATGCATTTTCAGTAGAAACATTATAATATTAATATTCCTAGGTGGCCCATACAATTTACTTATTGTATAATATACATTAAAGTATCTTTCGGAGTATTAATTTAGTAATGTCTGTCCTCCGCATGTATCAAGGATGAGCGAATGTGTCTGATTTCCAGAGTTGGAATGTTGTCACAATGGAGAACGCAGATGTGAGATTTCCCATGTTGGGATTTGGGATGGAGGGGCTTCGTATCCTGCAGTAGCCCTGCACTTCTCCACGGCTTTGACCTGGGACAGTTGAGTCACGCTGGGACCACAAGCCTCTCCAGAGAGTAGGGTGTCTTCATACTTCCCTAGAGTTTTATCTTGAATACTGTGCTCCATAAGACCTTCACTGGAAACAGAAGGGAAGGAGCTGCATGGTACCTGAAAGAAATGTGTGTCTGTGAAGGATAGTATTGTGGAATTAATTTTGACATTTTGCGGGGAACATATTTTCAGTGATTGAATACGTAAGAGTACTTACCTATATCTCCTCTAAAACATTGTGCATCCTAAGATAAGAGTTGACATTAAAGAATCACCTCTATTGTTGGGTGGGATCCCTTGCAAGGTCTGCTCAAATCCTCCTATATACTCTCTGGATCAAGTATTCGCTGGGTTCCGAACTCGAAGTCAGATGCTGATGGGTCACTTAGAGGACCAGGACGAAGTTCTCCACTGCCAGTTCTCTGACAACAGTGATGACGAGGACTCAGAAGGCCAGGAGAAGCCCAGAGTCAGGTATGTCACAGGGCTCTCGGTAAGCATCCTTATAATGGGTGGTTTCTCCGTTGTAGTGTCTTTTCCACTTAATACGCAGTGGATCGTTTCTGCTAAATCTCCTGTCATCTTCACTTATTAAGAAAACAGTGTTTGAACAGAAGTCTTTTTTTTTTTAACTTTTAAAAATTTATTAACTTGGGGGCTGGAGAGATGGCTCAGTAGTTAAGAGCACTGACTGCTCTTCCAGAGGTCCTGAGTTCAATTTCCAGCAACTGCATGGTGACTCACAACCATCTGTAATGGGATCCGATGCCCTCTGCTGGTGTGTCTGAAGACAGCTACAGTGTACCCATATACATAAAATGAATAAATCTTATTAAAATTTTTATTTACTTTATTGTATTTGAATATGTGTTTCCCCCATGTGTCTGTCTTTGTACCACCTGCCTGCCTGGGGCCTGAGGAGACCAGAAGAGGGCTTCAGACTCTCTGGGCCTAGAGTTACAGTTGGTCGCTAGTGGCCATGTAGATGCTGGGAAATGAACCTGGGTTCTCTCTGAAAGAGCAGCGAGTGCTTTTAACCACTGAGCCACTAGACTTAAGCATTCAGAGAGGATTTTTTTATGTTTTGCTTTCTTGTTTGATTTTTGTATTCTGCCACAGTGGCTACAAACATTGGATCCGAGTTGGAGGTAATCCCTTTATTTTAAAGAACATTAGTAAGATATGCTTGTTCCATATAATCACCTTTTAAAACCGTTCTGTTATCTTTTAGTGGATCTAATTTGAGAGCCTGGGAAATGCTAATGAAGAAGTTGTCTTTAATCCTAATGTTCTAAAACTGTTCTTTTTTAGATCTAGAAGTCACTCATGGGCCAAAAAGCCAGGCTCTGTTTGCTCTCTGGTTGAACTGGGTGGCACTCAGGCTGAGCCTCAGAGGTCCTATCTGGGGAACGGAGGTAGGTGTCCTCGGATGGCCAGGAGCGGGCCACAGAGCCCCCTGTGCTACTGAAGCACTTCTCACAGCCTCACTCCGGCCTCCATTTTTCCAACGTATCCATTCCTTAATAATCTTTTGGTTTGGTTTGGTTTCTAAGACCTGTGTGTTTTCTACACCTGCAGTCCCAGCACTCAGGCATCCAAGGCAGTAAGAAGTCAGAGTAGCCCTGATTGCTTAATGAGCTCTCGCCTCAAAAACAAAACAAAAAGACTCGCAGCAGTCAGCTGTGTGGAGACAGAAACCTCAGGGACAGAGTTTAGATGCAGCCTCGCTCTGATTCCTGCCATGTTGCTGATTCCTGTGCACACCCTGTGGACAGTCCACTAGGAGTCTGTCTCCTCGGGCCAGTGCTCCATCTTGCTTGAAGCCTAATTGGTGTCCTATATGCTAGTCATGTTTTATTAAAAACAGTTATGTAACCAGTAGTAATCAAGAAGGAGCCATGAATCTGAGAGGTAGCGGCAGGGAGTGTGGAAGGGGCTGAAGTGTGGGAAGAAGGGAGGAGGGCAGCGAAGGAGGATCATATCATTTTAATTAAAGTTTTAAAAATGAAAAGAGCCAGGCAGTGGTGGCGCACGCCTTTAGTCCCAGAACTTGGGAAGCAGAGGCAGGTGGATTTCTGAGTTTGAGGCTAGCCTGGTCTACAGAATGAGTTCTAGGATAGCCAGGGCTACACAGAAACAGAGAAACCTTGTCTTGAAAAACCAATAAATAAATAAATAAATAAATGAAAAAAATGAAAAACTTTTTAAACTCATGTGTGTTTATGTAGGGGATTGTACTCATATGCACAAATACCTGCAGAGGCCAGGAGTGTTGATGTTACAGTCGTGAGCCACACATTGTGAGTACTGGAATCAAACTCAGGTCCTCTGCAAGGGCAGCATGTGCTCTTAACTTCTGAGCCACTTTTCCAGCAAACCTAATAAGATATTTTAACTTACACAGTTTGACCTGTAAGTGGGTTAATGCACAAAAGTAGATTATAGAGGATTTAACATCAGAAGTGTCAAATTATGAAAATAACATGCTTATAATATCTACCAAAATTAGACTAAAAATAAAACTAATAATAACTTTAGAATGCAAAAGTAGTAAACTTAAATACTAGTCAGGTATCCATCCTGAGTCATTTGTTACCAGTCTCCAGTCACAAAAGAAGCTCAGGCCAGAACGCATGTGAGTGCCACGCTGGTGCCTTCTGTGCGAGCCCAGGTAGGAAAGTAGAGAGAGCGGCCCCAGCAGCAGGCCCTGATACCCTCTGCTGCAGCAGTCTCGAGGGGCAAGGGAGCTGCCTCCATATCTCCATCTCCTCAGATAACTACCTAAAGGGAACTAAAACTGTTCTTCCAATGTATAAAGATTATATTTTAAATTCAAAAACTTAAACTAAAAACTTCCGTAAGCTGAAAGCTTAGGTGTCAATCACCGCACATGCTTCCTGTTTTGATTCTCCTCCTGTTCTTCTGCTCCCCTGCGTGCTGGTTAGATGAGAGAAGCCCCCACAGGGTTATTTCAGTACTTGGTCTCCAGTTGGTGGACTGTGTGGGAAGATCAGGAGGGGTGACCTTGTTGAAGGAGGTGTGTCACTCGAGACAGGATTTAAATTACTCACACCATTCCCACTGTGCTCTCTGCCTCATGGTTATGGGTCAAGGTGTGAGCTCTCCGAGGTCCCTGCTGCCCTGCCTTGGCTCGGCTGTCAGGCCTCTAATCCTTTGAAGCTTTGAGCCAAATTCAGTGGTGTCTTCTAAAATTCCACAGGCATGATGGTTTCTCACAGCAATAGAGAAGTAGCTAAGACACTCTAGATTGATTTTGTTCTGTTTTTAAATGTTTCAAAATTCTGCTTCAGTTGACTATTTTATACACTGAGATCTTTGTGTTTTGATTTTAAAGATTTGAAGATGGAATCTCTCCAGGAGAGTCAAGAGATAAATTTACAAAAATTAAGGACTTCAGAACTCCTACTTAATAAAGCTAAGCAAAAGATGAGAGAACTTACAATTAACATCAGGATGAAAGAAGATCTGATCAAAGAGTTAATAAAGACAGGTAACAGTATCGTGGCCTTGTGTGAGAAGGCAGAGCGTCTGAGGCTCTGCAGTCGCTCGGGTCAGAGCCAGCATGTACAGGAGACTGTGAGGCTGGGACTCACCTTGGAACTATTGTAGCTAGTGTGAGCTCACGGCCCTTTATGTGTGTACCTTAATGGACAGCTCTGCGTTCCTTTCTCCTGTAGAGCGGAATTAAACCCAGGATTTTAGCTGGGCCTCCCCTCTGTAATCCCAGTGCTTTAGAGGCCGAAAAGGAGGATTTCTGTGAGTTAAAGGCCAGTCTGAGCCAGGCAGTGAATTCCAGGACAGCCTGGACAACAGAGTGACATTCCCGCTGCAATACGACAGCAGTGATAGCAAAACCAAGGCCAAAACAGCTTAGGTGTTTGGCGAGCTGGTGACCGACTGCTGCCAAGTAAGCCAGGGCCTAAGATTATTAGTCAATGTTGTCTTAGTTCATTTTTAATTAATTTTTTCCATTTTGGGATTAAACCCAGAGCTTTGAGTGCTCTACACAAGAACTCTACCAATGAGCTATATTCTCAGCCTGATAGTTTATTGGTAACATTAAATGTATTTTCATTGTAGATAATTTTTATTTCTCTGAAAATATAAAGATTTGTCCTTAAGATTTATTTTCTTTGGTGAACCAAGCTTTTGTCAGGCTGGGGATGGATACAGGCTTGTTGGTCTTTTCCTTCCCAGTAGTCTCAGTTGTATATTGTTGTTACATAGGTATAGAGTTTTAGAATAAGAAGATAGTTTACTGTGTATTTAGGTTAAGAACTCCATTTAAAAGATTTTAATGTTTGTTGCATGCATTGGTTCTGCTAATTAACCAACAGCTGGGATTTACTGAGAGAACAGCAGAGTGGTTCACAGAGCTGGGAAGAGCTGAGAAGAGCTGACACACAGCTTAGGAGACTCTTCATGGCCTGAGTTCAAATCCTAGGATCTACCTCATAGAAGGAAAAACTGGCTCTTGAAAGTTATCCATTTGTGACACGGACACACACACACACACACACACACAAATAAGTAAATGTAAAAATATTTAACTACTTCAATGAAATGAAAAAAGAATACTTAGGTCTATATTAAAGGCTATTTTAAAAAAAATTAAATTATATTTATTTGTTGTGTGTATGTACATGCATGCTACGGTGTTGATGTAGCATGTGTGTGTACCCCATGGAACTAGAGTTGTGAATGGTTATGAGTCCCCATGTGGGTACTGGGAAGTGAGCTCAGGTTTTCTGAAGGGCAGCCAGTGCCCTTAACTGATGAGCCATCTCTCCAGCCTCCTCATATCTTAGCTGAAGCTTGATGCCCGCAAACCTCAGTTACAATTTGAGAGGATATAAACAACTCACTGGGCTGGAGAGGCCTGGGTTTGGTTCCCAGCTCCCACACTGGGTGACTTAGAACCATTTGTAACTCTAGCTCAGAGGACCAGATAGCCTCTTCCGGCCCCAGTGGGCACCACACACATGTGCACTGACATATACAGATATGCACATACACATAGGTAAAAAATAGACCTTAACTACAACTTTAAACACAGAAGATAAAGCCGTGAAGCGGTAGCTGGAACCAGACGGGGGCAGTCGTTAAGTGCGGGTAGCAGCGGAGCTTGCTGGAGAGCCTGCAGGTCAAGCTGCCTGTTTAAAGATATCCCTCAGTGGTAACCGCCGCTAGATTAGAGTACAGGGTTGGTGCTGGAGTTTGTAATTCTTCTTCCTGCTGTGTTCCGGTGAAGGTAACAATGCCAAGTCTGTGAGCAGACAGTATTCCTTGAAGGTAACAAAACTGGAGCACGAAGCCGAGCAGGCAAAAGTGGAGCTCACAGAAACTCGGAAGCAGCTGCAGGAACTGGAAAGCAAAGACCTTTCCGATGTTGCTTTGAAGGTAAAATTACAGAAAGAGTTCCGTAAAAAGATGGACGCTGCGAAGCTGAGAGTTCAGGTAACTTACAAAACACAACCCAGTAACCTCACAAGCCACCTTGCTCCTGTTTGTTGTGTGTCATGTTTTTGAGACGGAGTCTCATTGTGTGTAGTAGCCCTGGCTGTCCCGTCCAGGCTGGCCATGAACTCAGAGTTCAGGTTTGCAGAGTTCTGGCATTAAAGATGTGCTCCATCATTCTGGGCCAAGCCGTCCTTTCTTAGTTCTGAATCCCGCTGGGCTCGGATGAAGCCAGTGGTGCAGGGCTTACCGTGTGTGTGTGTGTGTGTGTGTGTGTGTGAGAGAGAGAGAGACAGACAGACAGACAGACCGACCGACCGACCGACCGACCGACCGACCGACCCTGGTTTTGATTCCCTGGCACCACCAAAGGAAAACAAGTCTCCCTTTGAGGATTCTTGGATTGAGAGAAATGGGATTCAGTTTAACCATTGGAACTATATGATACGGCATTTCCTTTCACCTAGAGTGTTCATTACTTAATGTATTTTACAGTCTGGGTAATGTATTTCTTTATTCAATAAGCATTTAATCTTGACATAAAATCATATATATAAGACATAAAGAGCAAAGAGTGTGTCCTCTTTTGAAAGACAAAAGAGAAACAGTTAAGTGCATACACAGCATCAGGGACCAGGTGACACTTTGTAGACACTCTGCAATGTCAGAACTGTTTTAGTTTTTGAAACCGTAATTGGTTGGTTTAAAAGGTTAGTCACGTTAAGTCCTACGACCCAGACTTCATTTCCACATGCCTTGGGTTTAGCAATAACTTCAGAAAGAGTTACAACTTCTTTTCAAGGTTGAGCAGGTTGTTTAATGAGCATGTGTAAGGTTCTAGGTTCAGTTCTGGGGGAAAACACACACGTGCACATCCTATTCAGGAAGAATATTCTATACAGGGCTGGAGAGATGGCCCAGTGGTTAAGAGCACCAACTGCTCTTCCAGAGGTCCTGAGTTCAGTTCCCAGCAACCACATGTTGGCTCACAACCATCTGTAAAGGAATCTGATGCCCTCTTGTGGTGTGTCTGAATAAATCTTGGGAAAAGAATATTCTGTACAGAAAGATTTTTGTGCAAGGTAGCCATTTCCAGGTGTTTTGAAGACTCTAGAATGTGCTTGTAATTCTGTTTTTCTATTTTTTAAAAAGATTTATTTATTCATTTTATATATATATATATGAGTACACTGTAGCTGTACCAATGGTTGTGAGCCTTCATGTGGTTGCTGGGAATTGAACTCCAGCCCTGCTTCCTCCGGCCCTGCTCACTCCGGCTCCTTGTTTTGTATTTTTTTTTTTTAGGCAGAATCTTACAACATAGCCAAGCCTGTCTTCCTCACCATCCTCCTGCTTCAGCCTCTTGAGAGCTTGGATTAAAGGGGATGCTGCCCTGTTGTCCCCATTGTAGGTTGGGCTGAGTTATAACCACCTCTTCAGAGCTTTATTACTGCTTGGTTGTGTGTGGTGCTGTTTACAGTGGTCCTAGAAACATCAGAGGGAGGGGCTCTTTTGGTATGGTCACCTCTGTGTCTCCCAGCAGTGGGAGGTCCTGGCACACCAGAGAAGTAGCAGCAGATGTTTATTTTGTTACAAATAAAAACAAAATGACACAGTTCCACTCAAACTAAAAAAAGTAATAAAGCTCTGAAGAGGTAAACAGATCTTGCGTTTCCTGTTTTCTGCTGTATATGCTTTTTATGCTGATGGTGCAACGAAGAAAAGAAAAAGACACCAAACTGAAATCAGAGAAAACATCAAACTGAGCAGAGGGCTGACACAAAGGGCACCCTTTTAGAAGTTCCCATGCCTTTGATGTATGTCTGCACACCTGATGACTGAAAGGGGCAGAATAGTCTTCCCTAGGAAAGAGCCCCCAATTGGTTATCCAATACCAGGCAGTCGACTCAGAAATCACATGTATACAAGTAACATTATACAGACTGAGCAGGTTATAGTTATATATTTAAGAATATGTGATTATGTGTATGTATAATATGTGCATATTTATGTAACAGCAATTACAGAAATGGAATGGAGACCATTTATTAGAGATCAAGTGGGAGTGCAAAGGAAGAATTGGACAGAGGAAAGGGAAGGGAGGAAACGATGTCATTATTTTAATTATATATATACATATATGAATGAAAAAAATTAAGGAGCTGGTACGGTGGTATACTCTTATAGTTCCAAGACAGTTGAGGATTATGAGTTCAAGCCCAACCTGGATTATTCTCTCTCTGATATAAACAAGATGTCTTGCATGGAAATAATACTACCTCAGTCTAATCAGTGCTTTGCATGCAGGCAACAGTCTGACTAATGCCAGTCCAAGATTTCCTTTGAATAGAACAGCTTTAAACTTCAATATTTGCATGAATATTTAAATTACACCAATATATGTTTATATTAGTAATCTATTTCTAAGATTAAGATGATTACTTATGACCTGCATAATGTATTAATAACTTCATAATTCTTTTTGCTTATTTATCAAAGAGAGTCTTGCTGTGTAAACTTAGGTATCCTAGGACTTGCTACATAGACTAGGCTGAACTTGAACTTGTGGTCATCCTCTTGGCTTTGCCTTATAAAGCTAGGATAATCACCACTCCCTATCCCTTACCTTCTCACAATGCCACAACACAAGTCTGGGACGTGTCATTTGTTCGCCTGGGAGGAATTTGTCACATGCTGGTGTTTAATACTACTGTACACACTTGGAAAGTGTGAGCGTACTTTTGGTGCCACTCACAGATCCTTGTGAATGTAATGGACTTTCAGGGGAATGACTGGTTCTACTCAGCCTCTTCAGAGCTTCTCTGACTCAGGCGACAGCTGAACCAGAAAAATAGGGCCCTGAACAAGAGGGAATATTGTGTAGTTACCTCCGGGATCCATAGACAATAACAGGGAGGGGATTCTTCTACATGAACATGTCTTCTTATATCTGATGAACATTTCATGAATCATTGTCATGGAACAGGACAGGTAGATTTGGAGTCTGGGATAGCATAATTTTATATATAAACTCAGTTTGTATTCTAGTTTTCATCATATACACCCATATATATTTCACCATATATATAAATCATGCGTGTGTATGTTTGAGACAGTGTCTTATTCTCTAGCCCAGGAACGCTCTGTCTTGGAACTTGTAATTATCCTGTCTCGGCCTTTTCAGTATTGAGATTGTAGGTGAGAGCCACTGTGCGTGTGCATGTGCGTGTGCCTGTGTGTGTGTTATAGAAGACACTGCAAGTGGATTGCAGATTAGGCACTAATGAGAATACTTCATGCCACATATATTTTAAGTTAAAATTCTTCATAAAAAAGCAAAAGTGGTTGAGTTTCCTGATTATTAACATACGTTTCATCATTTTTGTTTATATATCTAATGAACATGCAATGTTTTCAATTACAAAATTAAAAGCGAGAGATCCTATTTTAAAATTTTTAAAAAAGAACTATAGAAAAGTAAGCATGTGTTAGTGAACCTGTCAAAAATAGATGTAAATGCGAGAAACTGCCCTTACTGCTGAATGAAAATATGGTGCCATTAGGAAATGAGAAAACTATTCCTTCTTATTCTGGAATATTCTGTGTGACCTCAGGTCTTACAAAAGAAGCAGCAAGATAGTAAGAAGTTGGCGTCACTGTCCATCCAAAATGAGAAGCGGGCCAGTGAGCTGGAGCAGAATGTGGATCACCTGAAATACCAGAAAGTGCAGCTGCAGAAAAGGCTTCGAGAAGAGAGCGAGAAAAAGAAGCAGCTGGATGCAGAAATTAAGAGAGATCAACAAAAAATCAAAGTAATCTTGTCCATAGTTCCTGCTAAGCATTGTGTGAAACACTCGGGCCTGTGTTCGGCCGGTGTGTGCGATATCTCTTGCCTTGCCTATTTCTCAGTACTGCCCTTACTCAAGGAAAGCTTGGCTTAGCCGCATAGTAAAAGCTGTTAACTCAATTCTGAGTACTGTCTTGAAGGTTTGACATCACTAATAAGTTACAATGATAAAAACTCAGGTCTTTAGTTAAGAATATCAAAATTTGAGTTTATAAAGGTAATGTGTGAACAGTGTCATTGGTAAAGGCCTGCTCATTTCAGGATGCTTTGGCATTCATTGCTCCTGCTGCTGGATGGGAGGTTCCAATGCAGGCATGGCCCTCTTCTGCACGCCCTGGGGAGTCTAGGAGGTGGATAAAGGGAGGGAGCCCTGCGTCAGCCTGGGTCTGAGCGAGGCTGGCGTTGTGTCCACCCCGGCCTTTCTAGGCTGCATGAGATGTGTAGGAAAGCTGTCAGCCTCTCCATGTTTATCTGTTCCTCTCTAATGGTGCCTTCATCACACTTGGCTCCCGGGACTCTTAGGGAAAGGATGATCCTAAAAACACTTCCTACTCTGTGTGCCAGGCTTTGATCCCTTGAAACAGCAAACAGCCCAAAGCTGCACCACAACTAGAAACTCCCTAGGACTTTTCAAACTAAGACTCCTTTCTAGAGTGGTTCTAGAGTCTTGGGAAAGAGGAAGATGTCATCTGTTCCTGTGATGGATGCAGCGCCCCACTGTCAGCACCCTAGGGTAGATGGAGGCTGCCATCTGCTTTCCCATCATCTGAAGCACAGCACAGAACACCCAGTTACGGGGCTTGGAAAGCATTGACCTGTTCTCAGTTTTTTTTCTTATTATAAAAATTTTATTGGGATATAATTTCTTTACTATACAATGGGTTCGATATCATTAAACTTTTTTTTTAATAATTTTTAAATTTTCATTTTTGCATTTATTTTTCTCTGTGTGAAAATGTGGGTGTGCATGGGCCACAGAATGCATGTGTGAGAGTCAGAGGACCAGTGCAGGGGGTCTGTTCTTTCCTTCCACTTTCCTCACATGTCTGCATCAGGCTTGGTGACAAGCACTGTATTTACTGAGACAGCTTGTTAGCCTCACCAGTCTTAATAAAGTGTGACAATATATGGATAACATAACACCTTCTGAAAAGTTTTTAAAACTTTTCAGGACTTCAAAAGAAAACTGCAACTATTCTTATAATTTACTTATTTGTATTTTATGTACACCGGTGTTTTGCCTGCATGTTTATCTGTGTGAGGGTGTCAGATTCCCTGGAACTGGTGTCATAGACAGTTATGAGCTGCCATGTGGGTGCTGGGAATTGAGCTCAGGTCCCCTGGAAGAGCAGCTGGTACTCTTAACCACTGAGCCATCTCTCCAGCCCCTTGAATCTCTGTAACTATGAACAGCACTGTGTCAGCACCTTGCTCAAGCTCGTCCCTGTGGACTTGCATGTTCTGTGTGTGTCTTGTAAGTGAGAGGATGCATCGTTGGGCATCTGGCCCATTTTTTTACCTGTAGTGTTTCCAGGTCTATCTGTGTTTAGGATTTGTCAGTCTTGAGCACCTCACTGTGAAACTGGGTGTAGTAACATCTGTACTCCTAGCTCCTGAAGCTGAGACAGGAGGATTTCTGGCACCCAACAGTTTGAAGCCATCCTGGGCTGCATAGCAAGACTATCTCAAAAACAAACAAATGGCTGCAACTTCCTTTTTTTTGGAAACAAGGTTTCCCTGACTGTCCTGGAATTCAGTGTAGACCAGGCTGGCCTCAAACTCTGAGATCTTCCCGCCTCTGCCTCCTGAGTGCAGGGACTTAAAGTGTGCTCTATTCATTTTAAAGTTTTTACCCATGAGCGTCAGCGGGTGCTCAGGTTGTAGTTTGTGACATGGTATTCACTGCCTTTTTAAGTTCTCTCAGCTGTCTGAGGAGCTGGCACAGGCTGGCTTCCATAGCAGGCAGCATTTTGTATTCCTGCCAGTAATACGGGACAGATTTTATTATGGCGTTTTATTTATTTATCTTTATTCTTCTTCCATGCATTATTTATATCCCATGTAATTATTATTACATCCCGACTGCAGTTTTCCCTCCCTCCACTCTTCCCAGCTCCCCTCCCCTACAGATCCACTCCGCCTCCATTTGCCTTCAGAAAAGAGCAGGGATATCAACGGAACAGGAAATAACAACTTGCCATAAGACTAGGCACATACCTCACTCGAATGAGGGGTGGACAAGGCAACCCAATAGGAGGAAAATAGTTCTAAGGCAGGCAAAGAGTCGGAGACATCCCCTCTTCTTCCACTCTAAGGATTCCCACAAGAACACCAAGCTACATAATCATACGGGCAGAGGACCCAGCTCAGGCCCACACCGGGACCGTGCGTGTCGTGTCCATCTCTGAGCCTCTAGGAGCCCTGCTTAGTCGATCCTGCGGTCTGTGGTGTCCTCGACGCCTCTGGTTCCTACAGTCCTTTCTTCTCCTCTTCCACGGGGTTTCCCGAGCTCTCCCTAATGTTTGTGGACGGGTCTCTGCAACTGCTCCCATCAGATGCTGGCGGAAGCCTCTCTGAGGACGATTGGGCTAGGCACTGATCTGAGGATAGCACAGTACCATTAGGAAGCATTCCATTGGCTTTGTGTGTGTGTGTGTGCCAGTCCTGCCTGTTTGGTGTCAGGCATGGGCTCCATCTTGTGACATGGGCTGCTCAAGTTGAAATTTGAAATTGGTTGGCCACTCTGACAATTTCAAGCATACCCAGTTTATGTGGTGCTAGGGATTGAACCTGGGTCTTCCTGCATGCTGGGCAGGGCCTCTACCGATTGAACCACATCCTCATTACATCCCTGTAATGTTTTTAATGCATGAAAGCTTTAAATGTTGAAGTCTACTTTATTTATCGCTTGTAATTTTGATGTCAAGCGTAAGATCACGAAGCACTTAGACTGTATTTGTTCACGGAAGTTGTATGGTTGTAGCTTATATAGTCAGGCTGTTAATCT